>JARHVA010001118.1:1947500-2292500 GCA_037957365.1 Torreya grandis | reverse complement strand
TTAAATACTAAATTTAGTTCATCTAAGTTTTAAGTAATGGAAATAAACCTAAGTATCACAAATCAAATCTAAAACAGAGAAATTTAATTTAAAAGAGGTTTAGAAATGATCACAACTTCACTCTTCTTTAAACCTAAGTATAAATTATGACTATATTGACTGTACTTAACATACTCATAGGTTTTTATACTTCTAAGCTAATATGAAATGAATCCGTACCTATATTAGTTTGTTCTATATAGGCCTGACCAACTCGGTCTTATCCATAATCTACTTGATGTGTCTCTATAGGGTTTTACATTCTCTGTTTTTTAGTGCCTCTAAACTATGTATTATTTATTACTACTCTAGATTTTATTCAAAAATATGTATGTTTAAACATGATGTATGGATAAATATTCACTTTGACCTAGTTTTTAAAACTTTAAATGAAATAAAAGTAATGGAATTAGCCAACTACCAAAGTAGTGTTGTAAACTACATATATTGCATGCTCTAAATAAGATCTCCAAGTAATTATATGGCATGTGAATTTAATAACTAAGGGTTTCAACCTCATATTCCATATTAGTGATAAATTTAATTATTAATATATAATTACCCTCTTTTGGCATAAGGGAATTTGTAGTGATACCAAGATAGATAAGTGCCACAAGTGTGTAATATTAAATTCGATGAAGCACCATGTGAATGAATAATCTTGGCTATAGGCTTGACCTTATAATTCCAACATTATTGAAGTTTAAAAGTTATCCTTATTTATAATTAATTTTATTCAATGGCTTGGAAAGACCATGTACTTATAAAATGATCTAGGATTACTAAAGTGTATTGGATAAATTTAGAAAATGTAAATGAGGAGGGTTATGGATCATAAAATAATAGTAATAAAGATAGATACCCATAAATATAAAATATACATACCCATAAAATATAAAAGAGACAAATCTTTATGGGTATAGGTTTATCCACGAAAGGCCTATATAGACACACATTTATCCAAAAGATATGTTTGGGTCTATTTTTGAGTCAGGGATGGTTATTGGATAATGTGTAGTCTTAATGCACTAATGGATACATTTTGGATAATTATTGAGGTTATTTAATTATTTGTTGAATTTCTTAAATTTTGGTATGTTTCCACCCCTTGATGGGAAATATGAGTGTGTAATCATCAAGCATGATAATCATAACATGATAAAGTGTATGAATATTTTACTAAGTTTCATGATCCATGTAATAGTATAAAACAAATGTGTAATATATGTCCCAAAGTGTATGATAAAATTGAAATGTCATGGCATATGACATACCTAACCACATGGATAGGAAAATAGAAAGTGAATTGTAAGTTAAGGATATTGATGTACAATGGCATGATCTATTAAAACTTATTTTACCCTTTTTTTTAATAATATTTAATAGGCATAAGACATTAAAATATTATTCAAATTATAATATATGTAGTATATCCTATCCAACACTTGGCAAACAACATGTGATTATTTTTAACAAATAGTTAACTAGTAATTAGTTGGACTTATGAATCATGCGAATAGATGGACATATTTAGTTGGTTATTTTCATATGTTATTGCACTTTTCTATTCTGTATCATTTTATTTTAGTGTATATACATATGTTTGATATAAAAGATTTATAATGTTTGATTTTATTTCTATTATAAAAAATATAATGATATTTATGTTTTAAATGAAGTAATGGACTAAATACAAGTTTTTTGCTCGAGGTTGATGCAGTGCATATCTTACCCTCACCAAATACCATAAAGGGAGAGCATCATAGGGGAATAAGCAATAGATAGAGGAAATTATATTAAAAAATAATAAATAGCTAAAACATGACACAAACATAGAGTAGACTTATTTGACTATCATAACTATCTTATTTTGGTGTTTACCTTATAGTTGATGAGTGTTTATTGCATCAATATTTGTCATTGTATGGAATGATTCTATTCATTTTAAGGTTGTTTCTAAAAACTTTCTTATTTAGAAATTGACTTAACTACTTACATTTTATGTTTAGTTGAGTGCCATTTGGAAATATGCATTATAATCTTCTTGATAGCATTTAAAATTATGGTGTGTTGAAAATATTTACAATTTATTTTTTTACAAAGCTATATAATGCTTACATTAATGCTAACATTATATCTATTATAAAATCATAGATATGATGAAAATAAAAATGTGAAATCTTGTTTTAAAGTGGGTTATCACTTAAGAAAGTTTTTCTTAGCAAAGACTCTATTTAGGGGTTTTAGGGTCAACAAACCACTAAAGGCATATTTGAATTTTTTGTATTATACACATTGATACTTTTGATGAAATAATTAGGTTTATGATTATGCATATTTGACTTGGTGTGTATTACACCTATTTGTGACTTTTGATTTGGAAAATTATTAAAGGATATAGTTATGTTTTAAATAAAAATATTACCTTGGTTTATCTTGTTTTTGATCAAGACCACTCAAATGTGTTTATATGGTTTCATTTATTTTGTGGCTCGCCTTGTTGATTGCAAGTTTCATGGAGAAATAAAAATGAACTACAAGTTAACTATGATGTTTTGGGAAAAATGGTGGTGTGAAATTCTATTGAGGAAAAATGCATTGAAATTAGCTTGGGATTAAGGTGAATAACTTGAATTTGATCACATTTTGGAGGTCTAAACTACCACTACAACAACATATATGGAATGGGTTTTGAAATGGATAATTGGGGATGGACAAGGAGGAAAATAAGGTATAAGAAACACAAAGCTTGGGGAAAAATAGAAGAAAAGTGTGGCAACAAAATAAAAAGTAAATTTTATAACCCTTCTTATAAATTGAAGTAAGGGATTTCGTTTATTGTTCACAATGAATATTTATTCAAAATTTAGTTGGAAATTTCTTGTTAGTATGACATATGGAACAAACTCTAGCTGATAGAAATATGAGAAAATGACAATTTTTTAGATCCATTTATAAATTATTATGGGTTTTGATTTAAAAGCAAATGGAGTGAATCTTCTTGTCATTTGACTAGTGAGAAAACAAAATGGATACCAAGTTGTGGTTTTGTGATTTGTTTTTCCTTGACTTATTTTAATTGAATCATTTATTCATTTTTATGTAAATGAAAATAGACAAGGGTGTGAAAAAATTATAAAATAAGTTATGAATTAAGTTAAGGCGTGGATAATATCATAAAAGTTTTCTTGAGGTTTTATTTGGATAAAAGTAGATTTAGTGTAGACCTATAGGTGGATTCAACCACCTACATGAATAAATTAATCCTTTACATTATTTATTTTATAATAATAAGAGTTATTTATTTATGATAAAAAATAGGTCTTATTGTAGATATGTAGGTGTCTAAATGACCACCTATAGACTTAAAAATTGATTGTATTAACCACAACTTAATGTGGTATTCAAGATGTTCAACCTTAATTTGGGATAAGAGGGATTATACTATCCTTTTTTGGTGTAAGGTTTAATAATTTAGAAATGACAATGCACAAGGGTGATAATCAAATCTATAGTAAGCTAATTGAGTGCTAAACTTAGATATAAGCACACACTAAATTTATTATGCTAAGTAGAGTCTCAATATACAAATTAAAACTAAGGTATGCATGTTAAATGATAAATAATTAATATAATTAATTGGTTTTGATGTTAACATAGTTTTGGATCTGAAAGAATTAGGGAAAAAGTAGGAAGACAATCTTGAAATAGTCATCATATTATGGATCTGACACTTTTGGCATTCTAGACATTAACATTAACATGAGATGGTTATGTTGACACTATTATTTAGGTCCAATTCAAGTGTCCTATATGAAATACTTGCTAAAAAGGGATGAAACCACTTGGATGCTATTCGGTTTGAATTCACCTTCACTGTGGTGTATTCAAATTTGTGTCATGGACTATCACTCCTTATGAATTTGTAAAACCCTAGCTATTCATCATCATGGTGACCTTATGGAAAAATGGGTTAGTGGGAACATGGTGTTGAACTAACCCCAAATACCCTACTATTAGTGGGCATTTCATACATTGTCAATACTCTAGAAGAGGGCATCATACTCATGTAGTTATCCCCTATGTGTTGGCTTATATGCCAATCATATAATATGTGAAAATAAAGTACAATAGTGACCTAGTTTATAACTTGTAAAATCAAGATCTTGGGCTACTCTTTTAGTAATTAAAACCTATAAATGTGTTTTACCTATGACTAGTTTGTAAATAGGGAAGTTTTGTATAATTGAATGTTTGATAGAGTACTTTTGATAAGTTAGCTTGGTATCTTTTTTATTTTTATAGATGAGGAATAAATGAGGGTTGATCATGTACTTATATCAATCCCTTTGGAGTAATAACTAGTATTAAATAATTTAGTCTAGCCATTATAATATGTTTCATTTGCAAAATATATGACTTTAGGTCACTAGACACATGTGTTAGGTCAAGACACTAACATTGATAGTGGTGTCTATCTTAGACATTAGTGTCTATGGAGAAGGAAAGTAACTATAGGTTCAAAACTTTTAGAAATGGAATATAAGTACATTTTAAGCATTCAGGGAAAGATAAAAGCCCTGAATCATCAACATAAGACTAGATGGACTAAGAGATATAAGCCAAATGGCACAAGATAGATTAGATCCAAGACTTGTAAAAGCAAGGAAAGGTCCAAAACTAGGAGGAAGAACCAAGGTATGAGTTTTCCAAGTGTACAAGACTAAAATATTATATAATCCATAAATATCATCTACTTTCCTCCCTTTAATACAGTAATGAAATTTCTAGTTTAAAGGAAAGTAATGTGTACCTAGGTGTGTATAACACATGTTGTCTTTGCCTTTCCCAAAATTAAGTATTTTGTTGGTGACTGACCTGAAACCAAGAGCATGTTAAAGTATATAATCAGTGTATATAATCTAGGTTGAAAGTACTTGAAAGTACTTGTAATGAATGTGTGGAAGCCATGCCTATATGACATGCCCCCAATGATTCTAAAAATTATGAATGTGTCGAATCCATGCCTATATGACATGTATCCACTAAATTTAAGAACTAATATAAGTTTTAAATATTGAATAAGTGTGGAAAACATGCTTCTAAAGCATGGCCCCACTGAATCTAGAAACTAATATAAGTACCATTTACTGAATGAGTGTGGCAAATATATTTCTAAAACATGCACCCACTAAAATTGGAAAACTATTTATTTCAACGAATTTGTTGCTTATTATATTGAAAAGAGAAAAGAAGAAACTCAGTATGGGTATGGTTGAAAAACCTATTTGATTGTGCGTGCATGGAATTAGAAAATTATGAAGAGCTCCTATTTGGCTTGGGAGGATGACTTGAAAATAAGAAAACACTAAAGTAAATTTGTTTGTTAGATAGATAGTTGCATGGATTGCCTAGTGATAACTAGATCCCTGAAATACGAGCTTCCTTAGGGGCAGTAAATCCACACATTTTACATAATTAATTTCATAAAACATAATAGAAAGTACTTGCATCAATAATCAAAAGGTACTAAAATTAAACACAAGAATGCTTGCTAAGAAAGTGGATTATAAATGATTAAAATAGTGATAAGCTAATTAATATTATTACTAAATAGTTGGAGTATACTTTAGAAAATTAGAAAGGGGTCTGTGAACATGCAAGGACATAGGAAATTAGGTTTGGTTGAGGGTAGGTAGGTGAAATCAACTTGCTAGAATTTAATACCATAATGAGCATCAGTGATTGGGATGATTGTCAGTGATCAAGGTGACCATCAGTGATCAAACTGACTGTCAATAGTTAGACAGAGTATCGGTGATTGAGATAACCATTGCTAATTACTATGAATGGATCTAGATTGGTGAAAAGGGCTGGTTGATGGGATTGTAAAGTGAGATTATAGGAGATGGGCTAGTGTTAGGCTGAGTGTGAAAAGTAAAAAAGTAATTGAATGCTGAAAATCATATACTTATCTTGCAAAAGGCTTATTGGGTGATTGATTGAGGTGGTTGCCTCGCTAATGGAGTTTGGTGTGATTTTGATAGAGTAATGGTACTTGGCATTTTAGGTTAGCTACAATGACAAGTTGGATTTATTATATAGTAGTTAGATCATTAGATTACTAATGATGATTGACCTAAAAAATAAAGAAACTCTAGATGTACAAGATCTTGATAACAATCATAGATTAAAAAGTGTAGATCCCTTTCACCTCATTTCTCCTCTCTTCTTATAGGCAAGGTAAGGGAGTTTTAACAAGATGTGAATTGGGCTTCCTAATTTGAACCACTCATGTAATTGATCACACATGGATGATGACAAGTTATTTTTAGAAAAGTAAGGCAGATGAGTTACATACTGGTGGTTTAGTAGGTGCACCCTAACCATCAATAGTTAAGGTGACCATGGATGGTAACCGGAACATCAATGGTCAAGGGTCAAGGGTAAAATAGGTGAAAGCTAAGGTTAAGTTAGTTACTCAAGCTAAGTTAGGGGTGGAGGGTTAGATTGGTCCCAAGAGGGTCCCAAAGTGGTTAAGGGAACTTTGACATTCAGAATCATGGTGTGCAGATTTATGGTGTCTATATTTTGCCCCTTTTTAGTATGTAGCTTGAATCAGTAAGCTATACAACAAAAATGGATGCTGGTCAAAGTATTTGGTTGCCTTAAGTATGGAAGGAGGTGTTCCCCCTCAAATTAGGAGTCGATGAGGTAAAACATAATTAGGTATAGGTTTGATAAGATGGATGATGGTAGTGATGAAGGTAGACATCATGAATAAGGATGACTAGTTGGGCAATAAAGCAAAAATAGGCACGTAAAGTGTAACAAAAAGGTGTAATAGCCAAGATCATACAAAGATGAGGTTTCCATAGTTGAAAATAATAATGGTCAGTATTAGAAAGATAAGTGACTAGTGTACCACATGATTACATTTAGGTATGGTGATTGGGTATACTTGTTAGTCTCCTAGACAAGGTCAATGTTTTTATGGGTATCTAAAGCATGAAGTGCTCCCATGGAAAACATAAATAGGTCAAGCGTCATGGGTATTGAAGGTAAGAAGTGCTCCTAAAAAGACATAGTTAGGTCTAGTATGTGCTAGGTAGCTTAAATTTAAATGGTTAACATGGCAAGGTCGATCAGTATAGTCAAAATGACTAAGTCAAGGTCATCACAAAATATGTAATCATTCAGGCCAAAAAATAGCCAATGTCAAGGTGGATGTGGTTGGGTGGTTGGTTGGTTGGATAAGGGTAATATCTAAAGGTTGGTTTGGGTTTAAGGGAGAATGTAATCCCCATAAATTTGACACTTAGGTGTAGTTGCCTAAAAAAATTTAAAATGTGGGTTCCTTGATCATCAACAGTCAGGGGTCCCAAGATCGACTGTTGATATTCACCCTGACCATCAATGGTCAGGGGGAAACCTAAAAGGCCAAAACATAAAAATTGAAAATGAAAAGTCATTTTCACTATTTTCTATTTAACTTTTGTACTTTCTATGCTTTAGGTGATTTGGTGATTTATCACTTTTTATGAGAGGGTTGACTTAGTGTTGTGCTAACTTAGTAGTTGTTGAATGGTCAGAAGTATGTGGAGGTGATTTTTTAGGACCAAGGATGTAGGGTGGATGAGGATAAGACTGAGCAGTGGGATGCAAGCTTCATCCTTGATGGAGTTCAAAGAATGAGCTAGGTGGTGTTTTAAATTGATAGATTTAATGGATTCGGTTGGTTTTTAGTTGAATTTAGGTAGTTTGTAATTATTTTGGTAGGGTTTTGGGGGGTTTGACCTAGATTTAGGTTTTTCTTGTGATTTGAAAAATTATCTGATGAAATTCAAAATTGAGAGTGTATTTGGGTTAGGGTAGGGTATAAGATAGAATTAGGTAGTTTAGTGGTTGAATTTTTGTTGTTTTACTGGGTCTTAAGAAGGTAAGGTGAGTAGTTTTACCATATATGGTCACACATAGTGACCGTTAGTGGTTTAAACCAACTACCAAATCTAAATGGTTATTTGAATGTCAATGGTTGTAGTGATCATCGATGTTTGAAATAATGATCAAGTGCTAAATAAAGGAGAAAGGAAAATGTGTGGGATTTTAAAATGTTTTTAGCATTTTAAAATGTGAAGGGTTTGTTGGTATAGTGTAGGTGTTAAGTAGGAGTGATGTGTTTAAAAAAGTTGTGGGTTAGGGTAGGTGTTAAAATGTTTATGGTTGAGGGTCGCTTTCAAGTGATAGAGGTAATGGTTGTGGGTTAGTGTGGAATAGGTTGATTAAGGTGGGTATAGGTTGATAAAGGGGTTGATTTGGATATAATGAATGAAGTAAATGGAAATGAGCAATGGTAATGGAAAACTAAGTGTGCATGTTAACTTTGATTTTTATAAGCACGAGATTAGATCCAAATGAGGGATCAAGTTCCTAGTATCTTTGCAGAGATCTATGGAAAGATGATTGAGGATTATTAGACACACATGGGGGAGGTCAACCTTAGAGCTATGAGACACTATCAATGCTTACTACAAGATACGATGATGATCATGGCCCTTATCAAGAGATGGGATCCGGCCATGAACACCTTCCTCTTACCAATATGAGAGATGACCATCCTACTTGAGGATGTGCTTAGGATCACACAACTACCCATTTAGAGAGAGTTGATACATCATGTAGAGAGCAAGGAGAGGGATGAGAAGATGGAGATTTTATATGGTAAGGAGAGGGCCATTTCCAGGTGGCATACTGATGGTTTTGGTTATGGGCCATTATACTAAAGGGCTCTAGATGAGAGGCATTTGATGACCATGATGATGATGGAAGTCTCCTATTTTACATTACTAAATTTGAGTAGTGGGTAGTTTCCTTATTTACTATTGGGTGTGTTAGTGGAGATGTTGATTGGTAGGATAGTGTTTGGGTGGGCACCAATTTTGTTGGTATATATATAGGGAGCTTAGGGTATTTTTTGCTCAGAGGAGGTATGGGATCAACATGGGATTTGTGTTCCATTATTGGGCATATGAGCATATTAGGGTTTTGAGGCCATTAGGTCTACCATGGAAGGGATATCCCTAGATGGATTTAAAAGTGGATTTCATGTGATGGAGGGGTGACTATGCACTCATAAGATTTAGAGGAGGTGTGAGAGATATTGACTAATTTAGGGATGTATTGGATGGCTTGCTTATGGGGAATGTGGTCTGGAGGCCATTTATTAGCTTTCTTAGGTGGGCCCTCTATAACCATCATACATTATTATTGTAAAGCTAGAGATGGATATATAAAAGGAAAGAGGGTGATACTAAGATCATCCCATTTGATGGATTTTGTAGGTAGTTTAGCCTAGTGTAGGGGATCCTAGGTCTATTCCCATGATACAAGAGGGAGGATGCTAAGTTTTTACTTCCCAAGCCACAACTATAGGAGGTGGTCCTAGATTTTTAGGAGCTACTTGTTAGAGCTAAGATTGATGATGATAGTTTTGTTCATGGCTATATGACATGGTACCAAGAACTTTATGTAGTGTCCAATTTTGGGTGGGATGATGGGGGCCAATAGGATATGGATGACGATCTAGTTAGGGGAGGTCTATAGGTACAACTACAGGGAGGTGACCTTGATGGATAGGTAGGGGTAAAACTAACTAACACATAGGAATATATTGCAATGTTACAAGTATCGGTGGTCATATTTTAGGGCCAGATTGGGACATTAAGGTTAGGTTTCCATGGTGGCAAGTGAGAGAGATCAGGCTAGGACCTCTCTAGGTTTGGTGACCTAGTAGAGGGATACCCTGAGATAAAGGGGTAGAGCATTGTCAACACTGGTAGGAAGGCCACTAAGTACCATCCCTATGGCACAATATTTGGCCATAGTGGATGAGTTGAGTTATTACAGGCTATAGTTTTGACACAGTGTCCTAAGTAACCTAATGGGGTGAGTACAGAGCTAGCTTAGAGGTGGCACAATTGTGGTGACTCCAAGTTAGTGGGCCAATTTGGTAGGTGGATAGTTAGACATCCTAGGAGGACTGACACGAGATGGTAGTGGTAGTGTAGGTGGAGCCAATGGTAGTGGTGCCCTAGGGGAATGATATGATATGTTATGGTATATAGTTATAGATGTTCATGATTTTGATATTGGCCTACGTGTTGATGATGTAAGATGTACATGCTTTAAGATAAATATTACATATTATTACATGTATTATTTATGTTGATGACATGATGTATATGATGTTGATTTATAGATATGATGATGTTGATGTATGTTTCATGATTCATGGTTTTAATTTGGATGTTCATGCTTATGATTTATGAAATGTGGACCTAGTAGCTTAGGTAGGTGATCATGTTTTATTTTTCTCATGGATATGATGTTTATAATTATGGATGGTTTGGTCTTATTATGATTATTATGGTTATGATTATGATGTTGCTTATGACACACATGGATATGCCTGTTATGATTATGGTTGCTGTTATCTTGGTTAAGGTAAAGCACATGAGGTGAGGTAACTAAAAACACTAGATATGAGAAAAAAGAATATAATAAAGAGATTAACATCGTAATGAAAATATCAACTAGTCATGATAAGATAAGAAGAGGGCACAATGCTTCTTTTTTAACAAGGACTAAAATAGACCCAAAGTTGGATTGGCTTAATGAACATAAGCCCTTCAAATGCTTTGCATTATAATTTGTTAGTTGGTTAAAAAGGATTCTTGACCACATAATGTTAAGTAAGCTCAAAATCTCTTGTTGATAGGGGAAATGGGTGAAAATGGAACCTTCTTGTGAGACTAACATACCTCTTTTATAGGTGTCCAAAGAGTTAATATAAACAAGTCTATGCCATATAAAGTGTAGATTGATCAATGTGGGAAGTATACTTATGAAAGTTGATAACAACTTCCATGCTATTATGATGCTTGAGAGCCAATTACGAACTTTGAGAATATTTTGCTTTTGTTGTGATTGTGATAATGAGTCTTTTGCTTTATTGTTGTATATGAGAAAATGATCGATGTGGGAAGCTTCCAAGAAATTGCTATATTTTTGACAAATGCTTTACTTAGCCATCCTTAAAGGGAGTGGTATAAGTTTATGTGATTTTTTTGATGCTTTTGATATCTATCCTTTTAGGGATAAGTCTGCCTTATATTTAGCAATTTTAAATAAATTTTCAATAATTATCCTTTAAGGGAGCAGTCTATGAATACTAGGAATGACCCATGATTGTTAATGTCAGGGATGGTATATTTTGATTGATTTGACTTTTCTTTACATATACTTGCTTAGGCTAACTTAGTGGCTTACATTTATGAAGGTAAAATTAAAAGCACAAGAAGTTTTATTAGGTGTAAAAGAGGTTTAGGTGATAATGATCATAGAGATCTATCCTAAAAAGGGGTGGAGAGTACCATGGGAACCATGTCATAGGTAGAGCTGTGATAACCATTATTTAAGATAAGGCTATGCTAGTGATAGATAATCAAATGATTCAACTTTAATCAATTGCCCCTAAAATAGGGAGATGGAATGTGGGTGGATAGTAAGGGATGAGCTTAAGTTTAACAAAAGGTGAACTTGATCCTTCTTAAAAAAATAATGAATGTAGATGCAAAGCATTGAAGGGTTCAAGCTCTAGGTGGCCTTTGAGAGAAGATAACTGGTAAGCACTTGATCCATACTTGTGGGTTATGATATACGGTCCAAGCCAATTGAAAGCAAACTTGCCCTACTTGATTTTCTCCATATTAGTGACATGTTGATTTTTTTTAGGATGAGATTTTTGATACTAAATTCTTGCACTTTTAGGTATTTTTTATTGGCTTGCTTGACGTTCTCTTGATAGACATGAAGATGGGTAAGGGATGCTAAACACTGTTCATTAAGTAGCTCCAGTTGGGCTAGATAGTGCTAATGATAATCATCCTAAAAAATAAGCTCTTACAAAGATATGTAAAGAGATGGGATTTGGACCTCAAGAGGCAAGACAACATCTGATCCAAACACAAGTGAGAAAGGGTTAACACCTTTAGGGGTTATAATGCTAGTATGATATACCTATAAGGTAAAGGAGATGTGCAAATACCAATCCTGACTAGATGCATTAACCATTTTAGTTATCATGTTATTAAGAGTTTTGTTAGGGGATTATACATATCCATTATCTTGAGGGTGATAAGGTGAGGAGAATATTAAATTAAAGTTGCATGCATCACATAGACCCTAGACTTGCTTGTTTTAAAAGGATTTACCATTGTCAATGATGATCTTATGAGGAACACTAAAATGATAGATGATATGATGGTTGATAAAGTCAATAATCTTTTTGACTTTGGTTAAGACTAGAGTAATAACCTATACCCACTTGGTAAAATACTTTATCATGATGATAATAAAGTGGTGTCATTGCAAAGAAGGGCTATAAATTAGTTGAAACTCAAAGACTATGGCTGGGTGCATGATGCAAATTAGCATGTTATTGACACTTAACACACCTTTTCACATAATTATAGTAGTATTGGTTAAGGGTAAGCCAATAATATCCAAGATGAAGGATGCACTTAGCTATAATGAGTCCACTAAAGTGTCCCCCATAGATACCCTCGTGTGTTTCTTTGATAGCATGAGAGGTTTCATGACTATGCAAGAAATTAAAGAGGAGGCCATCAAAGCCACATTTATAAAAAATTACTCCTATAATGGTATATCATGAGGTACCCTAGATAAACACTCTTTGAGCATTCCTAGAAAGATAAGAAGGAACTATGCCAAGGTTAAGGTAGTCAAAAGTCTACTGATACCAAAGGTCAGGTTGGGTCTCCTCAACATTAAAAATGGTGGCAGAATTAGGTTCAACATAAGAAGGGTAGGTGAGCCTTTGAATAATGATATATAACTTAGAATTTGAGGGTGTGGATGGTAACTAAGAGGTGAGGGAAGCTATGGTGTCGGTGAGCTTGTTAGTAGATCATAGGGTTGACTAGATATGGTAGTGTTCAAATAATGCTAAGAGTTTATTAACTAGTTGCTTGTACTATTGTAATACATCATTCTTACATTGGTAAGAGACATTGATTTGATTGACCACAAGCTAGGAGTCACCAAAGATGTTGATTATTTTGACTCCTAGGGCTAAACTTGTTCGAAGGCCTATCACTATAGCTTCATACTCAGGCATATTATTGGTGCGTTAAAAATTAATATTGATGGAAAAAGGGAGAGGTTCATCATCAAAGGAGTTAAGGATGATACCCATTCCCCCACCACATTGACATTTTGATCTATCAAATAACATGGTGGCTTGACAGGTGAAATTAGCATGAGAGAGGGTCACAATGGAGTCATCAAGGAACTCAAGAGGAGGAGGTTGGTTATCTACTAAAGATGCCTCATCCAATTGGTCAGAGATGACATACCCTTTAATTTAATTTTTCTAAAGAAACTCAAGTTCAAACTCTGCTAAAAACATGAGCCACTTAGCCATACAATGGTTTTGGTATGGCTTGGAGTATATGTAATTGAGTGGGTAAGTGTTGGTTATGATATAATTTTTATGGTTTTGAAGGTAGTGGTGAAGTTTGGTGGTAACAAAGAATAAATCCAAGTAAATATTTTTAGTATGGGTATTCTCATACTCTATGAGTGTGCAACTAATGTAGTAGATGACTCATTCTCTGTGTTATTTATCTTGATGAGCTAGCATTGTTCTTAGGGCATGGTTAGTGGTAGAGATATATAGGTATAAGGTTTGGTCATCCTTGGGAGGGGTAAAGACAAAAGGTACTTTTTGAGTAAGTTAAAGGCCTTTTGATAGTCATTATTCCATTGGAAAGACACATCATTCTTTAGAAGGTGGTGGAATGATTGGCATTGGTCTAAAAGCTGAGAGATAA
Source organism: Torreya grandis (assembly GCA_037957365.1). NCBI lineage: Eukaryota > Viridiplantae > Streptophyta > Pinopsida > Cupressales > Taxaceae > Torreya > Torreya grandis. The sequence goes on along the minus strand of JARHVA010001118.1, from coordinate 2,278,548 downwards.
ATTGATGAATGGATGGAAGCTTACCTTGAAAGCTATGAAGTTTGTAAGGTTGGTTACAGGAAGCATGTATAGGATTTATTTGATTTTGGTAGGATCAAATTCAATTTTGTGAAGGGAGATAATAAAACCAAGAAGTTTTCCCAAAAAGACCCAAAAAATGCACTTTTTGGGGTTAAGACAAACATGATAATGGATAAGGCATTCAAAGATGATTTTAAGAATGGTTAAGTGATCCTTTCAAAGTTTTTATTTTATGAGAAGGTCATCCACATAGCCCTCAACAATATTACGGATAAGGTCATGGAAGATATAGGTCATGGTACATTGTTAGGTTACACTAGCATTCTTTAACCTAAAAGGCATGACTCTATAGTAGAATTTTCCCCATGGGGTGTTAAAGGTGGTATTATGTTGATCTTCAGGAGCAATTAAGATCTAATTATAACCTAAGAACCCATCCATGAGAGATAACATCTCAAGGCTAGCTATAAGATCATCAAACTGGTTAATGATTGATAAAGGAAAGTCATCTTTGGGGTAAGTGAGGTTGAGGTCATGAAAGTCTACACAAATGCATAGTCCCCCTATGGCTTTAGTGATAGGTACAACATTAAAGACCCATTGGGGGTAGTCAATTTGTTGAATAAAGTTGACAGATAGAAGACACTAAAGCTCTTCTTTGAGGATAATGGCTATGTTGGGCTGCATGAATTAGATCTTTTACTTGATAGGTTTGGTGTCATGGTGAGTGAATATTTTATGGGTAGAAATGGTGGGGTTAATTTCAAGCATATCATTGTAAGACCAAGAAAAATCTATGCTAGTCTTGGAGGAAAGAGGAAAAGTCCCAAAGTTCCTTAGTATTCAGTGATTAACCAATTTTGATAATGTGGGGTTGTTTAGAGTACCCAATTTGATATCTATGGTGGATTAATTCAATATGGTTGAAGTCTCAAGAGGAAGGGATTTATTGATTGAAGTATCTAGGGCACCAAGATAGGTGAAAATATAATCATCATCCTGGCACTGAATAGTGTCAATGGTAGCTGAGTCTTCTCTAATCATTTTAGGATGGATCAAAGGGATGGTTATATTTAGCCCCTCCTTTTGATAAGTTATGGGTCCTAAGTGGATCATGTTGATGAAAAAAATAGGTGGGATGATGTCATCATCCTCACATGCAAATGAAGGAGAGGTTGATGAAGAAGGGATATCTTCATCAATAATGGTGGTTTGGGTTGCTTCTTGTTAGGTAGGATGAAACCAAGGCCATGATTCTCATGAGGTTCCTAGTTTCAATGGTGACCAATTCATATGGGTCATGCTCATATCAACCAAGATCAAATCCTTTCCAAGCACATTGATGGAGCTATGTCTTAGTGAAGCTCAATTTATCTAGGTAGGATAAATTGGTGGTAAATGGCTTAGGTGAAAGAGAGGTGGTACAAGTTCCATGGGATTTGTCAACTCTACCATAAATAAAATGGGTTTGATGGTAGGGAGGTTTAAAAGGGAATGATAGTTCTGACATTGGGGTCATATCTTGGCTAGTTGGTGATTTTTCCATACTCATGAGGAGTAGGGAAAACATCAAGGGTTAAAAGGTGATACTCCACTAGAAAAAGGTGATGGAACATTAATTCAAAAGGGTCCATGGTGGGGATTTATTTTGAAGGGATAGAGGAACTAGTCGATGCCTCATCAGTAGAAAGGGATATGATATCTATTTTGGTTATTAAAGGTTGGGTTTTAACTATTGAGTGTGTGTTAGATGTGGGTATGAGGACATCATTGGGGTGATAGGTCATTTTGCATGTTGATAAAGGGCTTGTGTCAAATTTCATGGTGATGACCTATCCTTCATGCTCAAACTTGATGTAATAGTGAAGGGTGGAGGGGATGCAACCCATGGAATGGATCCAGGGTCATCCCAATAAGACATTGTATTAGAATTCACTCTCTAATGCATATAATTTTTTTGAGAGTGTATGGGGTACTAGATGGATATGGAGGATGATAGTTCCCAAGGTAGTGGCCATCGTATCATTGAATGATCAAAGGACTGTCAAAGTTTTAGACATGACATTATTTGATAGGTTGAGTTGGTTGTAGGCATGGGAGGAGATGATATTAATTATATATCCCTTATCAATCATGACCCATTTGATGTGGGTTTGGTTGATGTAAGTAGTAATAAAGAGAGGGGGATCTAGGTCCTTGGGATAGATAGAGGGTATTTCTGTATTCTAAAAGGTAACAAGGTTAGAAATTTAAAGGGCTCCAAAAAAGGTTACTAGAGGTTGAGGGTCTTTAGGTTAGACCCCAATGGATTTCAAAGCCTTTATTAGTGCTTGGTGGTGATGAGGGGAGGTAGAGATCAAATCATAAAGTCTCATTTTCACTAAGTTCTAGTGAAGCTACTTGAGGATAACTTTCCTAATGGATTCTGAGGGGTTAGGGTGAGAGACACTTAAGATGGAGACCTTGTGTTTGGTTGAAGATGGAGATGATTGGGTTTGAATTGGTTAGGAGGTTAAAGATGGATAAGTTCATGGAATGGACACCTTAGTCTTCCCCTTATCCTTCTATTGTGATCTAGTGACTATGTTGATGGTATGGGTAGAGGAAAAGGTTGAAGTAAGATATTAGTCAAACTCATCTTCACTATGAGGTGAGAGTGGAGGAGTAGGTAAGCATTGGGTAGGTATGGTTATTGGTTGGATAAGCATAGGGTTCATAAGAGGTTTTTTTGTTAATAGATCATCCTCATTTTAAAGTTGGTGAATGATGCTTTGGAGAGCTTTACAGTTCTCCATATCATGGCTTGGTGTCCTATGATAAGCACACACTTGGTGGTCATTATACTAGATGGGGTTCTAAGCTAGGGGTCAAAGGGCCTAATGGGTGATAAGGATAAGAGAAAAGTATCTAATAACCTATGAAAAATGGTTTAATAGGATTCAACTAAAGGTGGTAAGGGTTTAGCAGTCTTGGCTTTGGTTATTGAGGTGGAAGGTTGTTTGGAAGTAGGTTTGGTTATAGGTACCTTAGGTAAGGTGAAATTCTTGGTTGATGGATTTTGTTTAGAGAAGGAGGCTAATGAACTAGAGGTGGAGGATTTAAAGGTAGGTAGCCTAGGTATTACTAGTGTGGTGAAGAGAGGTGCATCAGAAAGTAATTATGAATGTGTAACCAAAAGAGGTGGTGGGGTTTTTATAGAGAGAATGGGCTTTCTACTCAAGATAGAGGTATGAGGTCCCAAAATGGAGGCCAAGGTTGAGGGAGACAAAATTCAGGCCTTCGAGTGGTTTTACCTCTTTATTTACTTTGGTTTAATGTTTGGTTATCAATTTTAGTGAGGCAAGCTCCACCTTCAAAGATGGGTGGTTAAGACTCGGTGTAAGGAAGGTGTTAAGATTATTGATAGGTTGGGTCAGTTTGGTTTAAGGAGGTGATTTTTTCACTTTGGGTTTAGGTGCCTTATATTTTTAAGGGTTTTTTGGATTGGTAAAAGTTGTTAGTGGTTTGGCTAATTGGTAAGAGTTTGGATAGAAAATGTAGTAGGCCAGTCTGCTAAGGGTATAGTTGGAAGTTCTTGCTTGGTGATATAAGGTAGGCCTAATTACTACTAGAAGGTAGCTTGATCCATGTTAGGGTTGGAGATAAAATCTAATTTTTGTAATAACCTAGATAATGGTTTGTAGGCTGGTTTTATTCCTTAGATAGTGGACCTAAAAGATAAGCCCATAGGTTGAGACACAAAGAGGGTAACCTCATCCTCTTCCTCAATCAAATCATATGAGGATTGGATGGGTGACTCCTTTGTAATATAATTTTAAATGGGGATTTCTTCCTTGAGAATGATTTTTATGGGAGGGGTAAGTTGCTTGGTATTTGATGAGAAAGGTAAGATGTGTGCTTGGTTTGGTATGTCAGTCGAAGGAGAGGTTGATGGCTCCACTACCTCAATAAGTGGGGGAGGAGAAATGGGTGTTTCCTTAGTTTGGGTTTCTAAAAGAGGAGAAGGTAACTTTTTTACCTCAAGAAGTGGATAGGGTGAGGGATAGATAGGTTGGTCAATAGGTTCTTTAGCAATGAGTATGTCAAAAACCATGTTAATAGTATGGGCATCATGAGAACACTCAATCATGTTGCTCTCATTTTTAGCAAGAACATGGTTTAAGAAAGGTTTCCTAAATATATCAAGGTTTTAGTTTGATGGGGCATTGGGGTTATCCAATGCAAACTCCCCCTTGTCAATGATAGATTGGATAATACTCTTGAAGGTATTGCACCTACTAACGTCATGCCCTATCACTCAATGGAAGGCACATAGATCATTCTCATTGTACCAATTAGGGGTAGGACAAGAGGCATAAAACTACTAAGGATTTTTGATAGGAAGAAGTTGAATGATGTTATCTTTTAATAACTTATCTAAGATCGAAGCATAAGATTTTCCAAGAAAAGTGAATTGCTTATAGTTGTTCTAGTTTTGATTCCTCATGTTTTACTTTGAGGAACTAGAGGAATTTGGTTGGTTGACGGAAGGTGGAGGAACAAATTTAAGGACAACCACATTCATGGTTCCCTTGATATTGGTATTGGTATTGGACTAGTTTATTAACTTGGAGGAAAAGGCCTCATTGGTTTTGTAGGTTGAGTTCTTATTTCTTAGCTTTATATTTCCTTTGTCAATGTCTCGATTGTCTAACTTACTCACCATGGTGAAATCTTCATTGAAGTTTTAGAAGCTTTGGACACACAATGTAGAGGGGATATGCTTGGCACATACTTGAGCAAAGATCTCTATGAGTACGGGTTGGGGTAAGGAAAATCAAATTTGGTCAATTATGCTCCTCCATTGAGCCACAAAATTGACTATGGATTCATCCTCAAACTACTATATAGAGTAAAGGTCGGTGATATAAACTTTCTTGGAGATATTGATCAAAAAATGATCTAAGATGGTTTGAGCCAATTGGGTGAAAGAGAAGATGGAATGCTTGGGTAAGGAACTATACCAATCTAATGCCAAATAGACTAGAGACATGGGGAAGGTGTGGATAGGGAGGACATCATCATAGGTGATCAAATAAAAAGCATGCCTAAATGCCCTAAGTTGTTTTTGAGGATCCTCATTTTGAATTTAGAGAACTTGGGAGGTTCCCATTGGGGAGGATATGGCTTAATAGGTATGGATGGATGGATGGATGGGCTCATTACAAATTTGGTCATATGATAAGATGTTGTGAGCACCAAATATGGATGACTCTAAGGTGGTCATCTTGTCCATAAGCATCTTCATTTGGTCTAATTGGGGTTGTGCATCTAAGAGGTTGGAAGGTGCATACTACTGTGATGGTTTGGAGACATACTGATAGTGGGTAGAAGGTTAGGAGGTTGCCACATATTGGTATGTGGATTCCAATGGTTAGGTGGAAGAGACATAAGTATAGGTGGATGTAGGTGGTTGAGTAGTGGGTAAGAGTACATACCCTTGTAGGTTAGGGATGTAGCCAATGTTTGTTGAAAGGGGTGCTTGTTGGATATGAGTGGTAATTGGGTTGGTGATTGATGGAAGGGTGGTGACCTTTGTGCTAATCAATGGTAAGGTAGAGGGTATGGACACCACAAGGATTTGAAGCAGAGTAGTGGTTGATGGATTGGGAGAAGATAAAGGAAGGTAGGTAGTACTAGAGGTAGGTACTATTGTGGAGTGGTTGGTAGGAGTTGAAGGTATAAGGGTAGTGGTAGTTTGGGTTTGTTGGTTTTTTATGGTATTATTGAAGGGGTTATTGGTTGATAAAGAAGATTGGGTAGTTAACAGTTGGGTGGTAACCATGGAAATAAAGGTCGTCCCTATGAGGTGGAGAGGCATGCCATAAGGCAGGTCTATGGGTGGAGATAAAACCATGATATAATAAGACATGGTTGTAAGTTCATGTTGTAAGGCTATAGGATTATTATCTAAGAAAGAAGAAAAATTTGCATCTCCTTGAGGAACACCCTAAGGGAAATTATGACTTCTTGAGGGGTGGGGAGAATATACTAGTTTAGAGGTGTAGTCCATGGATGAAGAGGTAGGTTGTCTTGGTTATGGATTTTGCTCTACAAGGTCTCTTCAATACTAGCGAGTAATAACCATATGAGATAGGGGAGATATAAATCACAAACAAACTCACTACTCAAACAAATAAAAGATAATAAAATTATTAAATAAATCAAATCACACTTGAGAAGATATGTTAAGACCTAGAGTTTTAGTTAATCTTGATTTTGGCTTATACCTTAAAAAGTTGTGTGATTGAAATTGGTTTGTACTTCGGGTACTAAAGAGGAAGTCTAAGGTTGGTTTCATGTTGTGTTTAGTCACTAAAAAATAATCTATATTGGAATCAATACATGGCTTGGTATTAGGGCTTACCCCTTCACTTCATAAACTGTAGTGATAAGGGTGTCAGGTGCTTAGCTAATATATATTGATATCTAGAGATTATACTAAACTAGAGAGTTGAGTTGGTTCTCCCCTTGGTAATGACCTCTAATTAGGATTGCTAGGAAAGGGTAAGGTTACCTCTAGGTGATGAAATCCTAGTTGGGTCTTGTCTCAAGTTTTTTTGATGTTTAATTGATGAAAGTAGTTTGGTTGAGTGTGTGCAATAAAGAGTGAAGCTATGATAGATTACTTTGATTTTAAGTTAAGCTATGTGAACTAAACTTTCAAGAGTTGATGTATGCACTTAATTTTATGTCCAAAATAATTTTTTTATTTGATTAATGAGCATAGAATAGAGAGAGAATGTAAGCAAAAAAGAACCCAAGTAAAGACACAAGGGTCCCACTGGTCATGCCAAAATATTTAAATGAATTTATTACTTATTATATTAGAAAGATAAAAGAAGAAACTAAGTATAGGTATGATTGAAAAACCTGATTGATTGTGCATGCATGGAATCAAAAGATTGTGAAGAGCTATTTGGTTTGGGAGGATGACCTGAAAATAAGAAAGTACTAAAGCAAATTTGTTTATTAGATAGATAGTTGAGTGGATTGCCTAGAAATGGATAGATCCTAAAAGCAATAGCTTCTTTAGGGGCTATCAATCCACATGTTTTACATAATTAAGTTTATAAAACATAATAGAAAGTACTTACATCTATAATCAAAAGGTAATGAAATTGAAGACAAGAATGCTTGCTAATAAAGTGGACTATAAATGATTAAAATAGTGATAAGCTAATAAATACTAGTGCTAAATAGTTGAGGTATGCTTCTTAAAATCAAAAAGGGGTTTGTGAATAGGTAGGGATATAGAAAATTAAGTTTGGTTGGGGGTAGGTAGGTGAAATTAGCCTTTTAGAATTTACTACCATAATGACCACCAGGGGTTGGGCTAACCATTAATGATTAAGGTGACCATATATGGTCAAGATGACCATCAGTGGTTAGAAAGATCATTGCCGATTGAGACAACCATTGATGGTTACTATGTATGGATCTAGACTGGTGAAAAGGGCTGGTTGATGGGATCAAAAAGTGAGATTTTGGGAAATGGGCTAGTGATGGGCTAAGTGTGAAAATAAATTAAAGTAATTAAATGTTTAAAATCAAATACTTATCTTGTAGAAGGTTTATTAGGTGATTGATTGAGGTGGTTGACTTGTTGATGGAGTCTGACATGATTATGATAGAGTAATAGTACTTGGTGCTTTGGGTGAGTTGTGGTGGTAAGTTGGATTTCTCACATAGTAGTTGGATTGATAATTTTTTGATGATGATTGACCTACAAAACAAAGGAAATCTAGATGCACAAGCTCTTGATAACAATCATAAATTGTATATCCCTTTCACCTCTTTACTCGTCTCTTCTTATAGGCAAGGCAAGGGAGTTATAACAAGATGTGAATCGGGCTTCCTAATTTTAACTCACTCATGAAATGGCTTTGATACAAATGTGGACAAGTTATTTTTATAAAATTAACATGGGTGAGTTACATGCTAGTGGTTGAGGAGGTGCACCTTGACCGTCGATGGTTAACCTAACCATCGATGGTCAAGGGTGAAGGGTAAAATAGGTGAAAGATAGGGTCAAGTTAGTTATTAAAGTTGATTATGGGTTAGGATTGATTAGGGGTTGGAGTATCAGATTGGTCCCAAGAGGGTCCCAAGGCAGTTAAGGGAACTTTAAAATTCAAAATTATGGTGTGCAATTTTATGGTGTCTACACTATTCCATGTGTGGGTAACATGCCTCTATGACATACCCCCAATAATATGACCCCATTTGGGGTTAGGTAAAGATAGGATTTGGTAACTAACTTACCTTACAAGAATAAGACAATTATATAATCTGTGAATATAACTATGTATCATATAGAGAAATATGTGTAGGTATATATAACATTAAAGCACATAGAACCAATCTGTTCACATAAAGGCCTAAGATACATGATAAGGATCATGGAAAAATTTGGATAGTAATAACATAAGATCAATAAGAAAACAAACACACAAACACACACAATATATCTCAAAATCAAGTCAAAAGGCAATGGTCTAAGGAGACCACAAACAAGTGGCATATTCAAATACTACACAATCGAAGGGACTTGACTTAGTAAAATGTCCACATAAGAAAGAATGACATATTTAAATGTCTATACAACAAACAACGACATATGGAAATGTCAATGATATCATACATAGGCATGGGGGCTGTAAGAAAAGGATCATATTCAAATGCTCAAATAAGGAATACAATAACAAAGCAAGATACTCAAAGAAGTGCACAAAATAAAGTATAAGCAACCAACATAAACATGTCATAGTATCCCATGGATCAATGTGTTAGGAAAAAATGTCAAGTGTATAGAATATCAAGTACCCTATAAAAGATATAATCATGGGTAACAATATGTGTAAGTATATATGTAAGCTCAAACATGATAATGTTAGGTGATCATCAAATCATATAACCTATGTATATCAAGATCTAATAAGTGGATGCCCCCAATCTATGCATGACATGAGTAAAGGGAAGGCCCAATATCTTAGATAGGAGTAGATCATGTATCTATGTATGTCTATATCACACTCAAATATAAGTGTGATACACATGTGTATGTAGGATTAACTAAGTATGACATCCATCAACATGGAACTAACATATATATGTAAAGTAGATGATATGATATGAAGGTGTCAAAAATATTTTTATATTTTTGAATGTTTTTAGTTTTTTTGGAATATTTGAAGAGACTAATCTATGATCTAATTCAATAGATGGTCATAGATATCTCTTCCACTTGGTGCCTAAAAATCCTAAGGTGGATCTTTTACATTAATTGCATCATAATTGGATAGGTTGAAAAGGTACATAACATATTCCTTCTCATGTTTTGCATGTGTAGTGGAAGAAGTAATGTTATCATTTGGAATATGTATTAGTTTGAATTCATGAGGAAAGGAAATACCTTGATGATTTGGATCAATGATTTCTTTCATTTGGTATAGCCAAAGAGTTCCTAGTGTAAGTGTATATGGAGATGTGTTAGGCATAACCCAAAATCATGTTTGAATTACTTTAGGACCATAAGAAATTGGTATTGATATGTTTACCAACGAGTCTTTTCAATTTACCTTATTTTGAAAGTCTTGTAAACCAAAACCAAACTAGTAAAAATTATTTATATGATAAGTGTTTTTTTATGTAAGATCAATATGGTCATGCAAAAAGTAACCACCACCCATGCATAATGTAATTGTTAAAGCTTGTTGGTGTGGATTTTTTTTGAGTTGTTGTGAACGTAATTCCTTTAGAGGATTATTAAATGTAATATTTTGGTCATTAATAAGATCTTGGATCTTATGCTTCAAGGTAAAGCATAAATTCATAGAATGCCTAGGTCCCTGATGTGATAATAAACATTTGCATTATACCCTTTGGGTGGAGGTCAACTCATATCAACCTAGATATGATGAGGGAGAGATATAAGCCCACACTCTATTATCCATGGGAGTAATGAAGATGGGGACTCAGATAGACATGATAAATCTCTCTTCATTACTTTAGATATCATAGTATGGTTAGGTTATTGTATTAGTGTATCAATTTGGGAATCATTTTTAGAGTGTTTTATTTTAAAATTATCTGTTTGTTAGACCATTGCATAATGTTTGAAATTATTAGTATCTATTAGGCATGTGTACAGGAATCCTTGATGACTAAATTTTAAGCATGTGTGAAATGTATATGGAATCACATATATATCATGTATCCAAGGCCATCCTAAAATAATGTTATAGTTTAAATTATTTATCATAATTTGGCACAAAGTGGGTAATGTATGGGGACCCATGGTAGTTCAATGTAATTTGACCAATCAGAGGGCTATGTGAATTGTTAAATCACTTTAGGTGCATGATTGTGTTTTGAATAAGGTTTGTGTTAATACCCATGGTGTTTAGGAATTGTATGATAAAAATGTTTAGGCCTGATCCATTATCAATGATCACTCTTTTGATATCTTTTATTTGTATTGTAACTTGTATTAACAAAGACAAATATTGGTTGACAATATCTTTGGATGGTAAATATATTGGATCAAAGGTGATGAAATTATTATTGTTATTTACATATTCATAATATACATAAAACAAGTAGGCTCAATATTACTTGGAACTTATGTCTCATGTAATGCCTCATATAGGATATCCTTCTAGAAATTAGGTTGCTTTAAGATCTCAAGGATTTAAATTTTTACATGCATATTACTCAATTGGTAAATAATGTCATATCACTTGGATTTAATTACTATATTAGGTTTAGGAGGTGTTGTAAAATTTTATTTTCAAGGCCAAATTCCACCCCCTATGACTTGAAACTTATTAGGGTACTTTTATAAACGTTTTCAGTGGCAATTTTCCTTGTAAAACCTCATATTTTGCCTCAAAAGTAGAGTTTTTGGCTTAAAAATGATTAATTTATAACTGAAATGTAATTAAATCATAAAAAATACTTTTAAATACCTTAACTTACATGTAATTACCTTAATATAAAGTTTTATGCTTTGAAAAGGTCATTTAATGTAATTTTAAGCTTGGGAAAGGTCCAAATAGAACTCACATGTGCCAAATTTGCCTATTAAAAGATGTCAAAAAAATTATTTTTGGTAATAAAACATCATTTGACTAATTTTATCCTCTTAATGACCTAAAAGTGGTGGTTCATGATTTAATTCTGAATAAATATGCAAGAGAAAGCCATTTTCATGCATTTTACATGGAAAAGTATAGACTTGTACGACCATTCTATAAAAATGAGGCCATGAGTAGGAGGAGGATGGAATGGAAGGTTTTAAAAAAAAATTATAAGTCAAGAGGATTTGAAACAAGACCAAAAATGGTTCATATCCTTCATCTTGCTTGTATGCACATAAGGAGAGCCTTTTAGGTTTGCAGGCGGTATGGCCATGAGAGAAAAAAACTAGGTCTAAAATTTTAGAGAAAGAAATTAGTATTAGAGAGATTATATATGGATGAAGTGGTTCTAAAAGTGGTCATATATCCTTCATGAACCATCCATTTGAATTCAAGGTATTCATTATGGTTCCTTCATCCAACCAAACAGTCATTTTTTTATAATTTCTCTTCATCAGGGCATCATAATAGAAAATTTCAAGATTATGGAGCTTCTCAGGGACATGAATCACCCTTCCATGGAAGCCATAAGTTATATTACACATGTGTGAGGTCTAAATAGATCTCAAAATGAAAAAATAATGTAAATCTATAGTATACATGCATGTAAAGGAGAATTATATGGTTTTGGAGAGAGAAAGGATTTCAAGATTTCCTGGTTTCTTATTTGCAGGAGTCTCCTTCATGTTATTATGTTATCCAAGAAATATTATTAAATGTTCCTTAAAAATATTCATATCAATAGGCCATTAATGGCTCTCAAAAGAGTCCTAAAAAATCACTATTTAGCAAATGTTAAGGTTTTTAACATTTGTTAAGGTTCCTAGCATATTCCTAAGTTTCAATTTAAGCCTGTTATCCTCCTCCACTATCATTCAAATTGATATATGTGGTGGAGGGTATGTTCATGATTTCATAATACTCTTTAAATTGTCTTGGCATACTCCTCTTATTCTTTTTTGTCCCCATTTTGGTCTATCTCCATTATCACTATTTTTTAGTACCCTTCTCACCGTGATCATGCTCCTTTCCACCCTCCATTCATGGTTTTCCATCATTAATCATCACCTCACCACTATTTAATTAATCTCCACTCCATGAATCCACTATCATAAGGATTCAAGGGGTAGAAACCATCATAAGTGTGAAGATAAAGATATCTAGACCTTGAGATACTTCTAAACTAAGGTGAAACAACCATCTACAGTCATTAAGAAACACAATCAAGTGTTTCTCATGAAAGTACAAATAAGGGAGAGGCTTGAATATAACTCCCTAAATATATTTGAAATAAATATCTCATTCAGCTATAAAAGATGTGGAACAAGTTCACAAGAGATAATTTTGAGCTTTCTTAAGTCTAAATTCATACTCAATTCGTACCAACACAGTCACTTATAATTGTATTACATAGTCTTTTAGAGGTTTTAATCATGTCATGTTAAGCTTTAATGTGAAAAGTAATGTAGGAATCTTGTCCTATGTTATGTTATTACTTCAATCATGACTCAAAAGGGATGAAAACTACCATAAGCAAACATTCAAGTGTATCACAGGACACCTATAGGCCTACTCTTAAGGTCATAACCTATAATAGGTAAGGGTATTGGTAGTATTAAGGCATATCAAGGAGTAAAGGAGAATAATTTTACCATAAAATTCGTGAATATTATGATATGGAAGACCCCAAGGATATTTCTCAAGTACAACATCGGTTCAAGGTCTTGAATAGCTTAAACACAGGAAACACAATAACATATAGTCATAAAGTCTATTTTCAAGATAGTGAATGATGATATTAAAGAATAATTTAAGGAGGTTTGAACTTCATGTTGGTTTTTGATATGATCAATAAGAATCATGAAAATTGAATTACTTTTAATTCTCTTATTACCTATTATTAAGCTCTTATAGTCCTACAACATTACTACAGTCTGTACAAGGACCTATAATCAATAAAGTTATAGCCAAACTAAAGAAAAGGTGAGATAAAGGTGTAGGATTGGATCAAGGTAAAAAAATTATTTTAAGAGAATCTATGACTAAATAATAACTCCAAGAGAAGGTGAGAGCATGAGAATAGGTCTATTGAAACTAAAGGAAAGGTCAAAACTCATACATAGTTCATACAAAAGAGGCTACAGTCACCTTTTTCAAAGATACATTCATAAGCCAATGGAATTATAGAAGTGAAAGAAACTTTAAATAAATTTATATTTAAGTGAGGAAAGGCTCATAGACATGTTAGACATCTTGTTTCTTGTATCATCTTTCCAACCATCCTAGGGCTTGTCATAGTCCTTACAAGAGCCAAATACCCACACAGAGAGTCAAGTTTATGAGAAGAAAAGTCTATTTTCAAAAGGTTGGAGTAATGATTAAAGAGGTAAAGTTTATATTAAATTAATGATCATGAGACTAAGATGAAAGGTATGCATTTTAAAATATCAAACTCAATTTAGTCCACTATTTTTTCATGCAAATGTATACCTATGGTAGGGTTTATTGAAGTGCAACTTGAGTTACCAAGTTTAAGACTATAAAGATGGAGTTATCATGCCTTGGGGATGTATGAAGTTATATAATTAGGTTTTAAGAGTATATTAAATAGAGTTAATGGTTATATCAGGTTGTGATCTTCATATGGCATAGTAACACTGTCATGAGACTTGTAAAGTACACCTATAACCATAGGTACACAAGCATATCTTCAATTTAATGAAGGATGAAGGTAAAGTGATAAATGTTAGAGATTAATGTTAATGGAGGGTTATTAAATCAATAATCATGGAATGAGGTCAATATTTATGAAATATTACTCCAAGATAAATGATAGTCAAGGTCAATTCAACCTTAAGAGGCACACCTACAACCATCCAAATGGCATTTTCATTGACATAATCATTTATATGCCCTAAAGTGCAAAATAAAGATCCTCAACTCAAGAATTAAGTGTTTAAGATATTATACATAGTAATATTTTAAATGAACATCTTTAAACCTTGGTAAAATCCACTAAAGTAATGCCAATATCATAAATATGACAATATATAATTATACAGACTATGATTATGTAACTGCTTAAAGACCTTATTTGAAGAGTCAATATGTTATAAAGGAGATAAGTGGATGGTTTAATGTGATATGACAAGTATATAAGAACATATTATTGATTAAATGTCTACCAAACATCTCTACATCTCATCAAAATCACCTAGATCATTGTTGGCATATAGTCATGATGAGGGTTCTTGAGGAGATAAGGTTTGAGAGAGGTGATATAGATAAGATGAGTTGAAAAATGGAGAATTAGACAAATAAAATAAATATATTAATGAAATTTCAAATCATATTAATTATTCTCTAGTATAATCTAGGGTATAAATAATAAGAACACATCCATAGGTCTTATGAGAAAGGAAAATGTAGGAAGCTCAAGCTAGGTTTTAGTAAAAGGCACCTATAGACCAAAATATGCAAAATCCAATCATGAAAATTGGTAGGATTTGTAATTTTGAGTTAATATACTTATCCATAATCTTGTTAAGGCTAATTGAGGAGGGTAACCATTCATTTTTTTGTCAAAATCAACCCCTTGTCTATTAACATTCATGATACAAGCAATCAGGGTTTTTGAGGAGTTTTAAGGTGTGGTAGAGGGTTTATGATTCAAAACTCAGAAGTTTTGGCTGAAAAATATTTAAATAATTAAAAAATAACATAGTAACAATGAATTATCTAAGAAAATATGTTTTATTACTTAAGATCGTAATACAACTATATGCATATCTCTAGAAAGAGATGTCTGATTTCCATTTCGGGTTACATATTAATTTATACACATTTTTAAAGTAAGGAGAGGATGTGTAAGGTAAAAAATATCTAATTATATTAAGTTTTTTGACTTTCATGATTTAAAACAATATAGAATTCAAGGAATTACTATTTTTAAAAACTTACTATTTTTGGACTACACTACTAAAATTGAAATTTGGGGCACTTACATTGGGTTTTAGGGGGCAAAAATACATAGATAAAATATAATGAAATATTAACACATTATACATATTATTATCTTTCCAATGGTTCAAATTTTGAGTCAATTGGAGCTACGGTGCAAAAGTTATGGCTCCCGAAATTTTCGTCATCAATTGGGGTGGAACCGTCACCCAAATTATCGCCTAAATTGTTGCCCGGATCAGTTTAAAGCTCATGGAAGGTATTTTAAAGCATGAGAGAGTTATTTTTAGTCTCCATACACATTTTTAGAGGTTATCATACAAAAAAATCCATACAAACACACATGTAGACATTCATTCCTACAAGTAGTTCTAAGAAGCACGAAGTCAAAAGTTGAGTTTAGGCATTCAAGGGTAGTTAAAAAAGGTGGAAAACAAATTATATAATCTGATATGAAGATTTAAAATAATTATTATTACCTAAATTTTATTTTAACATCAAAAATAAATTTTAGGCCTAAAGCTAGCCTTAAGACCCCTTACTAAGAAAATATGACATCATGAAAAGGTGGAATGAGATGGTAACTCTCAAAATGAAATTCAAACTATGTAGTCCAAAACACCCATTCAAATCACTTGATCAAGTGCTCATTTATTTAAACACATGAAGAGTCTATAAAAATTATATTAGAATTATTTGAGGACCCCTATGAAATAATAATAAATTATGGATTGAGGTTGGTTGAGGGGCTAAGGTTTACGAATAATTTCTAAGAGTATAAGCATGTCCAGGATACAAGAAAAACCTTATAGCCAAATTTCATTATGTACATATATTTTCATGAATTTTTCATGGGAAGCCAATTTTCTTAGGGAAGTTGAGGGGGTATATACACTAAAAATTCACGGAAATAAGTTTTTGTTTGGAGGTTTGTACTTTATGAACTGTTGTTAATAAGGTTCACCTCCAAAACCCTCCCAAACCTCCCAAGGACCAATTTTGAGAAAATTTGAATTTATCGCAATCAAAACCTCATGAGTCATATTGAAACCTATTAAAACATGAATTACACTCAGAGAGGGTCCCATAAATGGTACTTTTTAATGGAATTCTATAGATCATAGTAGAAAATATAGATTTTTGAAGAAAAAGTGTTAAAAGGAGAGGTAAAATGAAGTTTGATAGATTAAAATACACTGAGAGTGAATTTTATCACTTTTTATTAATCCTAAACCCATAATATGGTAAAAAAAATTCATGTAAATTCCATTGTGAGCTCATTTAAATAAGCCAATCTACAGAAATTCAAGGCAAATTGACCTAGTAAACTAGTTTGACTAAGTTATAAGTGTTTCTTCATCAAAATGACCTATTTCATGATATGGAGGATTGTTTTAGGCATAAATATAACAATTTTTTTAGGTTATAATGTTTTCATGAAGGTTTTAAATTCCATCAAATACAAGAAGTCAGGCTACTAGGCCTAATTGGCCTAGTAGGCCTATTTGATCAATCAAGTGAATACAAAATTAGCATTAAAAGGATATAGAATGAGTTTATGTGGAATTATAAACCATATATATGGTATTAAATAGGAAATTACATGCATATCAAGTAATCAAGTGTTATTTCATGCAAAGGATGGCTAAAGGAGTTGACTAGTCTTAAGTGTCAAACATGAGTTAACTGATCATTGACTAGCAATCAATGCATGTTTCAAGTCTTCATGAAAGAGAAGACATTAAATTATATTGGTCTCATGTGAAGTGGAGTTAAATAACCAATCAATGGCATAACGTTTCTAGATAAGGAGCTTATACAAGTCAAATGGGCCCACCACATTGTTTTCAATGCCAAAAGGAGCTCATCCAAGGCTTAGACATAAGGAGATGTGATGAAAGAATTTTGATAAAAATTGTAGCTAAATATTAACTTGAGTTTATGATTATATTACTCTCTCTTTTCTCTTCTATTCCAACCTCTTGGATTATTCTCTTCTCATGTCTATATATTCAAGCTTTCAGGCCATTTTTTAGGATCCCTCTTTTGGGCATGATGAAACTCTAATAATATTAAGATTTGTAAACCTCTTGAGTAAATAAAATTAATATTTTCATATTATTATGTATAGTTTTAGTGTTTTATATTGGTTTGATTTGCACATGTGGTAGTATTTTCTCCCTTGGCAGGTGCTAATCTCACCTAGTTACTAGTATGCCATCTTATACAAGTCATATACAGTATTTGATGTTGATTTATTGAGATAAAAATGGATCTATTTATTGGTTATTTCCTTGAATTAAGGATTCCATCATTTCCCTTATTCTTTGATCACTTGATAAGACCTCTATGTGAAATATTATTGCATAAAAATCCTTTTGAGTTGTAGAATTCATGATTTGTATTGCTTTCTAGTGATGTATGAGATCAAAGAGAGTGGATGAACAAAAAATATAGGTGTATCACAATCAATAAAATAGATTTCTATTTAAGTAATAATTCTTCCCCATTTCACCCCAAAAAAAGTTGCAAGTTTTAATAAACTAAGCAAAGTGATATATTAAGAGGATCTAGCCTCATGAATCTAGAGGTCTGGTCTGAGATACATGTGTCCCACACCTTAGACCATTCTAGTGTTACTCCAATTTTTAAGGAGTTTAGATCAATCATCCTTTAGTAGGGTGTGATATAGGTTGCTAACAGTTCTAGCATGCCTGGTGGGATACAAATCTTACCATTGAAGTACACATTTACATCATATTGGTATTCAAAATCAATTTCAGGTAATCATAGGGTCATCATCTAAGAGGTAAATGGAAGCTCTTGTTCATAAATTTAGTTTTTCATGTGTCGTTTGACAAGTTATGGAAGCATATGGAGAAAATGTATGTCATTCATCTCCTTATCAACAACCCTATGATCCATCCTCATTCCAATATGATCGATATACATCTTTTTATTATCTTGATTATGAATCAAATCAGTCATTGCAATCTCTTGACACTCTTGATCAACTCAATCAAGTTCCAAGGTGATCATTTCAAGATTAAAATAATATTTATTTGGCTATGAGAAATAAATGGTAAGAATAGACACTCAAAAGAGATATGGATAGGAAATATCCAAACATCAAATTGAGAGTATGAGAGCTTCATTGCAAGAAACCAAATAAGTATTTGTATTTTTCATAAGACAAGGCCATTCAAAATTCAGTGCTAATATCCTTGACATAGGTGTTTTAATTATAAACATTTAAGATAAGTTGTTAGTTTATGAGAAACATCAATTCCCCATTGAGTTTCCCTTTTCCCTTCATGAATATCAAAAAAATTTATATCACAACCCTCAAGATTCCATCCAAACCTTGCCTAGCTTTCCTACTTGGAAATATATCCAAGAGAGACCTCAAAAGAGTGAAAAAGTGTGTTTTGAGAAGGCTAATTTTCATGTTTCACAATAGATCATACATGAGCCTTCATATTTAGGTTTTTAGGGAAAGATATCCAATGAGTAAATTCATGACTCTGAGACTCACCTAGCTAAAAATTTAAACTTTAAAAATTAACATCTTCAATAGTTTATAGCAACTACAAAGGCAACAAAATCTCAAGTTCAAGTTTCTTCATTAATTCCCATGGATAAAACAAGTATAAAAGAAGAAGATCCTAATCCTAAGTTCATGACTTGGAAATAAATACAATATTCCAAAGAGAGCGAAGTCCATTCAATTTTAAGTCCAAGTGTTGTTTTGGAAAGCAAGGAGGAAGTCATTCAGTCTCCACTCCTTTCTCCTCAAAATCCAAAGGCCTTTTATTCATGGAAAGATATTCAAGATAAATTGAATAAAATAGAGGAGGTAAAGTTGATTTAAGTTGAGTAGGCTCATGAGCAGAATCAATCATCTATGGTAGCACCTTTGGACCTTTCTCATCTTCTTTAGTATTTTTAGGGATCCACCATGCCAATTATTGAGAAGGAACCTCTATTTTGTGAGGTAAGTGAAGAAGAATTAGCTAAAGTGATAGAGAATAAAGGTGACTTGGGTGATCAATATAAATAAATCATCATTGAGACAACACTTGGAAAAGATAGACATCACTAAATCTTTTAGAATGCAAAAGAGGATGAGTTGGAAGAGGTTTCACTTAAGCAAGAGGAAGATGTTTATCAATAATGTGAAATAGTTACCAAATTTGAGGTACAAATAACTCTTTATATAGAAGGAAACCATGAATATAACTCACATATAACAATTGCTTATATTGAGAACATTCCTGAAGTTGATGACCATTGGTAACAACTGTACCATGAGTTCCTGAGTGAGATTGAAGAGCTTAAGATGGTAGATTTGAATGATTAAATAAGATAGTAGGATAGAGATTCACATGAATATTCTACCAATGTTTTGGAGCTTCAATAATTCAATGATATTTTAGTGACACTAAGGTAAGATGAGCTAGAGATTGATTAGATAGATGAGATGTCATTCTCTAATGAAGATGGAGATGAAACAAGTGCATCAAATCAAGGACCTTCATATGAATCCATGAAAAGGTTGAAAATATGTGATAAACATGATTAAATGGTAAGGATACTAATTAAATCCATGTATTTTCAAGTTGTCATGAAGAAATGGCCTTTCGGGATGACTTGGAGGGTTTTTGTTCAAGGTTTGATAGTCCATCTCCACCCTATATGAAGATTGAGGAATATTTTGTAAATAACACTACTGCATCTATTCATCAAGAATAAACTAATGATATGTTGTAACCATATTTACAATAATTTGAATACCTTGACAAACCACTACCTCAAATGGAGCATAATGAAGACACTAATCCAAACATGTCAGTTAAGTTGCCAATACAATCATTGAATGAGAATGTGAAAAACCATCAACCCATGAATGAGGTAAAATTAGCATTATTGATGTAATAAAGAATAATTTTGGAGGAGTATGATTGGGTTATAGACACTCATGATCAATTCATGTACCTGAGAATGGAAGTAGAAGGCCCAACTACATCACTAAGAAACTATGAACGTGAACGTGATCCTATCTACAAGAAGAGGCTATCAAGAGGTAACAATCATGTTTCAAGGTTCCATGGTGGACAATCTAGCTTTCCATTTGACCCTAGAGGAAATATTTTCATTTTAGGTTAGTTATTTTAGGTTGCTTATCATGTTTCAATAAGTGAATATCACAAAAAATAGCCTACCTTATTGTTGTTGTATTTGTCTTATTTTTCCTATTTCCTTAGATTAGTTGTCCTTGCTTCTTAGTTTAGTTGTTGTTAATTGTCTTGTCTTGTTGTTTTTATAGTCAATGAGGTGTTATAAAGACCAAAAAGTCTATTTGGTATTCAAGAGAGTCATCAAGTCATGTTGTTGTGTTTTAGATTATCTTTGTCATGTGAAATTCAATTGAGTTCTTTTGACCAATAGGCTAGTCAAACCATGTGAGTCACCAACAATGTTGGAAATTTGTCCTATCAAGGATAAATTCCACCCCCTATAACTCAAAACTTCTCAAGGTACTATTATAAACCTTTTCAGTGGTAAGTTTCCTTGTAAAACCTTGTATTTTGCCTCAAAAGTAGATTTTTTGGCTTAAAAATGATTAATTTATACCTTGAAATGCCATTAAATCATTCAAAATATTTTGAAATACCTTCACTTACTTTTAATTACCTTAATATAATTTTTTTTGATTTGAAAAGGTCATTTAATGTAATTTTAAGCTTGAAAAAGGTCCAAATAGAACTCACACATGCCAAATTTGCATATTAAAAGATGTCAAAAAGATTATTTTTAGTAATAAAACATATTTTGACTTGTTCTATCCTCTTCATGACTGGAAAATGGTGGTTCATGACTTAAGTTTGAATAAATATGTAAGAGAAATTCATCTTTATGTATTTTACATGGAAAAGTATGAACTTGTATGGACATTCCATATAGCTGAGGCCATGAGCAGGAGGAGGAAGGAAAACTATGTGTTTCAAAATAATTTCAAGGCAAGAATTTGAAATAGGCTCAAAATAGGTTCGTATCCTTCATCTTGCATATTTGCACATAGGGAGAGTCTTTCAGGTTTGTAGGTGGTATGACCATGAGAGAGAAAATCCAAGACTACAATTTTGGCCAAATAGAGTAGTCTCAAAGAGATTATAGCTGGAGTAAGTGGTTCTAAAGTTGGTCATCTCTCCTTCCTAAACCATCCTTTGAAGTCAAGGCGTTCATTATGGCTCCTTCATCTAAGCAAGTATTTGGTTTTCTAAAATTTCTCTTCATCAGGGAATCACAATAGAAAATTTCAAGATTATGGAGGTTCTAAGGGACATGAATCATCCTTCCATGTTAGAAACCATTAGTTATATTCCAAACTTGTGAGGACCAAATAGAGTTATAGAATACAAAATAGTGTAAATTTGCAATATACAAGCATGCAAAGGATAATTGTGTGGTTTAGGAGAGAGAAAGGGTTTCAAGATTTATTGGTTTCTTATTTGTAGGATTCTCATTCATGTTATTATGTTATCTAAGAAATATTATCAAAGGTTCCTTCAAAATATTCATATCAAGAAGCCATTAATGGTTCTCAAAAGAGTCCTCAAAAGTCATTGCTTAGCAAATCTTAAGGATTTTTAGCATTCATTAAGTTTCCTAACGTATTCCTAGGTTTCAATTATAGCCTCTTATCCTCCTCAAATGGCCTCCAAATTGATATATGTTGTGGAGGGTATGCTCATGCTTGCATATGAATCTTTAAACTGTCTTGGCATACTCCTCTTATCCTTTTCCATCCCCTTTTTTATCCATCTCCGTTATCACTATTTTTCACTACCCTTCTTACTATGATCATGCTCCTTTCCACCCTTCATTCATGTTTTTACATCATTCATCATCACCTCACCACTCTTTCATTCATATCCACACCATGAATCCACTTTCATAAGGAGGCAAGGGGTAGAAACCATCATACGTGTGAAGATGAAGATATGTAGACCTTGAGACACTTCTAAACTGAGGTGAAACAACCATCTACAATCATCAAGAAACACAGTCAAGTGTTTCTCATGAAAGTAAAAAGAAGGGAGAGGATTGAAGATACCTCCCTAAATATCTTTGAAAGAAATATCTACTTAAGCTTAAAAAGAATGAGGAACAAGTTCACAAGAGACTATTTTGAGACTTCTTAAGGCCAAATTCTTACTCAGTCCATACCAACATAGTCACCTATAGTTTTACTACATAGTCTTTTGGAGGTTGATATCATGTCATTTTAAGCTTGAAGGTGAAAAGGAATGTAGGGATATTTTCCTATGTTATGTTATTACTTAAATCATGAATCATAAGAAAAAATTCAAGTGTATTAAAGGACATTGACAAGCCTACTCTTAAGGTCATAACATATAGTAGGTAAGGGTCTTAGTAGTCTAATGCTTGTCAAGGAGAAAAAGAGACTAATTAGACCATCAATTTTATGAATAATATGAGATGGATGAAACCAAGGAGATTTATCAAGTACAATATATGTTCAAGTATTTGAATAGATGAAACACAAGAATCACAATAACCTACAATCATAAGGTTTATTTTTAAGATAGTGAACCATGCTATTAAAGAAGATTTAAAGGAGGTTTGACCTTAATGTTGATTATTGAGACTATGAATAAGAATCATGAAAAGTGAAGGAATTTTGAATCTATTTTTACCTATAATCAAGCTCTTAAAGTCCTAAAACATTGCTACAGTCTATACAAGGACCTACAGTCAACAAAAGAATAACTAAACTAAAGAAAAAGTGAGATCAAGGTGCAGGCTTGGATCAAGGTGTAGGCTTGAATCAAGGTCAAAACATTGTTTGAAGAGAATATATGACTCAATATGAACTCCAAGAGAAGTTGAGAGCATAAGAAGAGGTCTATTAAAACCAAAATAAAAGTTAAAACTCATACATAGTCCATACAAAAGAGGCTATTGCCACCTTTTTTAAAGATAAATTCATAAGCCAATGGATTTCTAAAACTGAAAGATACTTTCAAAGAATCGATCTTAAAGTGAGGAAAGACTCAAGGATATGATATAAATATTTTTTCCTATATCATCTTTCCAACCATCCTAGGGCTTGTCATAATCCATACAAGATTTAAATGCCCATACACATAGTCATGTTTATGAGAAGAAAAGTCTATTTTCAATAAGTTAGAATAATGATTAAGGAGGTAATATGTATATTAAAGTAATGATAATGATAATAGTACCAAAGGTATGCCCTTAAAAAGATAAAAATTAGTTTAGACCACTTTGTTTTCATGCAAATGTATACCTACAACAGGGTTTGTAGGGTTTCTTCAAGTGCAACTTGAGTTACCAAGTTCGAGACTATAAAGATGGTGTTGTAATGCCTTGGGGATGTATGAAGCTATATAACTAGGTTTTAAGAGTATATTCAATGGTATGAAGGGTTTTATTAGGATGTGATCTTGAAATGTCATAGTAACATTATCATGAAGCTTGTAAAGTACACCTACAACCATATGTACATAAGCATACCTTCAATATAATGAAGGATGAGGGAAAAGTGATCAATGGTAGAGATTCATGTTCATAGAGGGTTATTTAATAAATAATTATGGAATGAGGTTAATATTTATGAAAGATTAATCCAATATAAATGATATTCAAGGTCAATTCAACCTTACGAGGCACACCTACAACCATCCAATTGGCATTTTCTTTAACACAATCACTTATATGCCATAAAGTGCAAAATAAAGACCATCCACTCAAGAATGAAGTGGGTAAGATCTTATCCCTAATAAAATTTCAAATTGAAATCTTCAAACCTTGGTCAAAGAAACTAAATCACTACCAAGAGCATAAAGATGATAGTATAGAATTGTATAGACTATGATTGTGTAAAGGCTTAAAGACCTTGTTTAGAAAGTCAATATGCTATGGAAGAGATAAGTGGAAGGTTTAAAGTGATATGAGGAGTCTATAATCACCTAGTAATTATGATATGGATAAAAAACATATCTACATCTCATCAAAATCACCTATAGCATTGTTGGCATATAGTCATGATGAGGGTTCTTGAGGATATAAGGTCTAAGAGAGGTGACATAGATATGAAGAGTTGAGAAATGGAGAATGAGACTAATAAAAGGAAGATATTCATGAAGTTTCAAATCATATTCATTATGCTATATCACAATCTAGGGTAAAAATAAGAAGAACATAGTCATGGGTCTTATGAGATAGGAAATTATAGGCAACTCAAGCTAGGTTCCAGTAAAAAGCACCTATAGAACACACTATGCAGAATCCAATCATGAAAATTGTATTGATTTGTCCTTATGATTTCCTCTACATATACATCATTTTTATAAGGTCGATTAAAGAGGGGAACCATTCACTATTTTATCACAGTCTATCCCTTATCTTTTGACAATCATGATACAAACATGCATGCTTTTTGAGGAGTTTTAAGGTGTGGTAGAGGATTTAAAGATAACAGACGTTCTTGTAGATAATGATAGAATTAGTTTCAGTCCTCATAATTTTTTTGAGAGGTGATAAAACTCAGAATTCCATACAAATACATAGGCAAGCATTCACTCCTATAAGTAGTTCTAAGAAACATGATGCCAAAAGTTGAGTTTAGGCATTCAAGGGAAGTTATAGAAGGTGGTGTTGAGGTAAAAATTGTCATTTTTTTGAAAACTAGGACCCTTGAGATGTTTTTGAAGCTTAACCTTGCAAACATGGCCTATTTTGGATATTATTTAGAATTTGAAGATTGTCCACTATGCCAAACTTAGACATTAATTTATGGTTTGTTTTAAGCTTACCTAACCTTGATAATGATTGGTATTAATGTCTTTAAGTTGAAGGGATAATGGATCCCTCACTGATGGTTCATGTTCTAAAACCCTATCACAAACCCTCGATTCAAATTTGAATTTGGTGAGAACTAATTGGTGGGGGCATTTTAAATTTATTTTGGACTTGAGTACAAGTTTCATGTTTGAAGTTTAATCATGTTTTTAACACAACTAAAGCTTTAGCTTAAAATGTGTTTGGTCCCCTTTTTTATCTTCCCTATTAGTTCCTTATTATTTCTGATTAAGTCTAATATTTAGTTTTACAGGGTCCTTTTTATTTTCTAACATGGTCCCTTTGTTATCCTTTTAGCCTAAAGTTTTAATCCTAGCGCCCCAACGTATTTATTAATAAGAACAAGACCTTAGAATTAACATTTTAGCTTAAGTATTTACTTTACCATGGGTCCTAACTTAATGTGCTTACTTCTTTGTAGATCCAACAACCCATACTCCATCATGGGGCTTGATCCAATGGAGCAATAAAACCTAGGTCTTAACTTTAAAAACATGTAACTCACTTGATCCAAATATCCATGATTCCTCATGAAATTTAAATAAGATGGCATGAGGACATCCTAATAGAATCTAGAACTTAGTCCTTTGGACCAATAGTGCTTGAGATCTTGTATCATGATTAATAATCCTCACTTCATCATGGGACAAATATCAGACAGAGTAAAGATATTCTTGAAAAGTCAAAATCCTAGAGGCCCCACATAGTTACCACATGACACTCCCACATTCAAATATTAAAATCAAAGGGGACTACATGTCATAAAGGACCAATCACGAGAAATCTCTGAGATCATGATCAAGTGGCTCTTTCTTCATCATGATTCTTGATCTAATGCAGTGAATTGAGTCTAAGATATTGGGAGGCTCCATAGAGGTGCCATGTGGTACTCTCACATTAGAACATAGGAGTTTTATGAGCTTAATTTTGATGTTCACACAACTATAATTTAATGTCTATGAGGACATAGTTGACATATGTATGACCATCAAATTTAAGTGCATCAAAGCTAATAACTTCACAAGCTAAAAATTCATGTTCTTATGACCATCATTTGAAGTCTGACCGACCATCAAATTTAAGCTAATGAATTATTTTTCTCAGGACTAAGGTGCATCCCAAATTGTTGCTAAAAAACCTATAAATTGCTTTACAGATGACTGAAAGCCCTTGAAGGATGCCCAATCATTAGAAATATTTAAACTATAAATATTGAAGTGGTCTTATGGTATAAATATATAAAAAATGAACTTATTCTAAGTCTATATCTTAAGGTCCCCATTGCATTTTATTTAAATTCCATGAACCCTAGGCTAAAGACTTGTACTAGGTCTCATTTTAAAAGGGTCTTCATGACATACAAATAAGCTTAAACACTTTTAATCGAAGGTTTTAGTGTGTTTATTAATACAATAAAAATCTATCTAACACTTGATCATTATACCATTTTGACCCCTTTGGACATGTCTTAAAACTTAAATATTTTATCCCAAAGTATATATTGTGTTAATTAAACACAACATAAACTTTAGCTTAAAATATTTAGCCATAGTCCCCTTTGTATAAATCCAATAGACTTAGGTATAAACATTTTATCCTAAATTTCATTTCATGTTTAGTAAACACAAAATGAACTTTAGCCTAAGGTATTTAAACCTAAGTCCCCACCTAAGCTCTTTGATTTAAAACTTAGAATAAAATGTTTTACGTAAGTCTATTTATGTTTATTAATATCAAATAAACTTGGGTACAAACATTTTATCCTAATTTATTTTATGTTGAGGTACTAAATTAAATTTCATACATATAGGTAGATCAACAACTCACATTTCATCATAAAATGATGATCCAACAACATGAAGATGTTGAAGAATTTTCAATGGAGTTTCAAGAGCCCACGGGCTCAATGCATAGTGAAAGCATTATCAAAATGACTAAAAAAGGATCTAATAGTTTATGCTTCTCCATGCCATTCAATCCAAAGGCACAAAGCACCAATGACTTTTTAAAAGAGCTTGGAAGGCCTACAGAGGTACCAAGTGGCACAACCATGGGGTACTAGTTCCAAAGAGACAATTACAAATGAGAGCTCAGATCATAATTGATGGTTTATGGTCACTTTCAGGATCTTGATCTGATGGTTCAAAGTAAATGGGGAATTTTAAAATGAAAAAAACTCATGCTCCAAAGGCATTTATGAAAAATGCCATGAAAAGTGTGAGATAGACACCAAATAAGCACCATGAAAGCAAAAAATGTCAAAATAAGAGATCTTGTGTGCCTTATAATACAAACATATAAAGGTAAAGGTACAAATAAAATCCAAAGCATGTATGAGCCAAAATATAAATGAGCTACTACCATTAAGGCTTCAAAACCTTAAACTAGCATAAAAGGACCTTAAGTAAACTTGGATTGATTATAGTGAATTTAGAAGAAGCTTAATTATGTTTTTAAGCATGAAAGTGCTAACTAGAGACCATTTGCAATCCAATTGTGAAGAGTTTACAAGCACAAAAGCCATGGTAGCTTGACGTTAGTAACTGAGAGATGAGACAGAGTTGTACCTATCCATAGATAATGAAGGAAAATTTTTCAAGGATATTGAGGTGGATGTCACAACCCTGAAGAATGGAAATATGAATTAGTTTGAACTCTTATTCACCATAGAGGAGCTAAAACCCATAACCAAGTAGGAGCAGAGGATTTCCACTATTAACAAAAAATATTATGACCTAGTTGGGTTTCAAATGGTTGGCCTCCACCATGCAGCTACCAAACTAGAGGTACTTCATTGCATTTACATCCTTGCTCCACTTTTCATTGATTATATAGTGATGGTGATTGGATTATCCATGAGGGAATCTCTAGGATACTAGCCTACATTTACCCACTAGCCTTTGAAAAATACTACAAGCTCCCAAAACCCTATTTGGACCTACCCATAATCAAAAGATGGACCACTGAGCATAACCTAGACACCATCCATAGACCATGGTTGCTCCAAGGGAACCATGTATTTCAAGACTTTGAGGGAAGGATCCCCATTATCTAATTTAGGGAAGGGATTAGGGTAATCATGACCCTATCAAATAGATTATCAATATTCCCTACAACTATGTATGTCAACATAATTTGGGTGTCCTATGTTTACTTTATGGTGGAGAAAGAACTCATTCCTCTAATTGGGGATATGATTAGTGTCTTCCTAGGAAAATAATTCACTACAATCAAAAGGAAGACAAAAAAATATTTTTACATGATGTCTTATTTTATGGAAGCCCTGCCCTACTGAACTAGCTTCCACAAAAATCCCCAACATCAAGAACTAGTCTCCTAACGGTATAATCACCTTCTCCCACCACTACTCAAAACTACACATCTTTAATTGGAAAGGAAGATAGTGGCCACTACAGGGCCAAAAAATAAAAAAGTAGATGCTCGAAGAGCATCCAAAAGTATAGATTTGAGGTCCCAAAGGATAGACTCCAATAATTAAAGTATAATCAAGAAATAAGGATTGAATTACAAGGAAACTGTTTCTTAAATTTGAATAGTTTCTTTGATTTCTATGAACTAGTTGCATCTTTAATTAGGTTTATAATTTATGCATATGGGATATATGGTAGATGCTAGATTAGTTGAAGGATCTTAGATTTGATTCATTTAATTTTGATTTGTATTAAAATGTGCAAATGTTATTTGATTATAGTAGTAAATCTTTAAAGTAAACTTGGTTTTTACTTGTGATTTGTTTATTTACATCATCCTTCAAAGTTTGCCTAGTGTATAGTGAAATATGATGCTTAGGATATTTTGCACTATATATTAGTTTAAATTCATACTCAGTTGTGATTAGGAAATCTTTGTCATAATGTTTAAGGCTAAAATAAGCAATCACTTATTTTTTTCTACCCTACTCTTCTCATTTGCTTGTTTTTTAACTAGATCATTGTCGTTTAGATTTCATTATAAATATCCATCTAGATTAGTATGTAGCTTAATTTTTGATCATAATTCACTAAGTATTAACATAGATACTATAATTTCATAGATAATTAGACCATGATGGCTCTCAACCATCAATTAATATAAATTTGTGGGGACAGTTAAACATTGCTTTATTGCTATTCCACCATAGGTAACATCAAGTTGCCACAACCTACTACTAATGATCTGAATTCCTCAAATTCTAAAATGAGAATGTTATTGAAAACTAAGGACATCTATAGTACACATAGAGTCATCAACAAGTCCTACTAGTGTTAGAAGGAGGGTGAATCTTTGTTATTTGGTTGGATCTTTACTTATTTTAGTCTATTTTGATCTAAGATTGATGTTATCTTTGTGATTTTGAGTAATTATTTGCATATAAGTGTAAAAATCATTGGTATTTATGGTATTTGACCTATATTTTTTCTTACTTAGATAAATATCACAAGTTCTTTGAGGTTTGGTGCTTGGTTTTGGTAAATTTAGCTCAAGCTTTGAAAATTTGTAGTATTTGAGGTTAGGATGGCTTGTTTTAACCAAAGGTTGTCACATATTTCATAGATATAAGCTTATTTGACTTAAAATTATAAAGATAGATCATATTTTCATAATTGGACATATCTTTGAGCTATATTAGGCAATGATTAACATCCTTTACTATTTTTATGCAATCTTTTAAAATGATCTTAATGTACAGGTTTAGTCCTTGTTCTTTATAACATATTTAAAATAGGATTCTCAATATTCATGCATGAATTGGCAAGGATTCAAACTAGATCACACTCATAAATAAGGGAACCTTTTCTTGAACTTGAGGTTTATAGAAGAGCTAGGCATGATAAAGGTAGACATAGGAGATCCAAATCTTTGCCAACTTCAGCTCTTCAAGGTACCTTTTCCTTCAATCTTCATCTAGGTATGGCTTGGTTGGGAGACTCTTAAATCAATGTGCTAGGTGTGGTACATGATCTCCCATGTAATCTTGAGAAGTATTTGCCTACATTTAGCCCAATTAGTATAGTGACTGCTGAAAAGCACATTAAATCCTTTAAGTCTGATTTAAGATTAATAAATGTTGTGCATGAGGATGTTGCTTGTAGGTTATTTCCATTTACCTTTAAATATGCTACTTATGAATGGTTTTTGAACTTTATTGAAAATTATATCACTAGTTGGGATGGTTTTACTAATGTTTTAATAGACCACTTTGGTAAAATTGTTAGTCCATATGTCATCTACCATCAGGTCACCACCATTAAAAGAGATGTAAGTGACCACAATTTAATGATAAAATTTAGAAAATATATCTTAAGACCATATAAAGTTATAATCCTAATGATGTTTTCACCCTAGAAATCTAAAAATATGCAGTAGATCCCATAAACTATATATTTTTGAAGAGATCCATTCCAACTATAACTTCATTAGCCAGGGCCTATTCTAAGTCAGTGATCATCAATGATCAAATACAACCCCAAGGGAAAATGGACTATTATTTGCAAACATCAACTCATATATACCCATTACAAACATTTTCCCCAATAATAACCAGAGTATTCTAGCCTTGAACCAACTCCCAAATATAAATTAATTACCCTTGAGTCATGTTGCTCCTAATCATAACTTAAGATTTTTGAACCATCCTAATAAAGGATTCAATTGAAATTGTAAATGAGATTTAATACCATATACCAACAATAACCATGTGCATAATTTAGAAACTCCCAAAAAATGAGAATGAGTCTATCTTAAAAATGGTCAAAAAATTAAACACTAATTTCCTACAGTTGCAAAAACAAGTAGGCAATATTAGAGATAATTCTAGTATGAAATTCTCATTTCAAAAGTTTATTAGGCTAAATAATAGATTTTAGAATTATATTTTTCATAATAATAAGAATATTGAGCCATCTTCTAGCAATAAAACTATGGATATTAATCTTACTGATATAACATTGCTTAATTATTGTAGAGTGCTTTGTACAACCAAACATGGTGAGATTGATTATATAGAGTTTTACAAAGATTTTGAATATTTACAAGAGGATTTGGATAGATTTGAAGTAATCCTTAACAAATATAGTGGTTTAGGTACTTCTAGATCTAAATAATCAGATCAAGCCTTTATGATGGAGACCTTTGATTTCCCCTTTCAAGAAGAGAATGAACTTGATGAGATCCCTGAGGAGATCTAGGCCTTCCAAAAATTATTAAGGAAGACTTATCCCTTGAGTAATAGAGATTAGATGAAACCTTTGACTACCTCAATGCCTCTAAATAACTTTATAACTCCTCTTGACACCTTTTCAAGTAATAATACACAACCACCTAAAGGGAGTTCCTCTAAATGCAAAATTGATATTCTTAGTTATTCTAATAAAATTGGATATAATATAGTTGAGGATATGAAGAAGATAAAGGCTAACATCACTTTGCATGAAATAACACATATCACAGAACAAAGGGACCTCTTGATAGAATCTTTATCAAATAAATTCAACAAAACCACCTAAAGCTGACCATGCTAATATGATTATACACAAAGATAAAGTAGAGTCTCCTCTTTTCTTACTCATTGTTAGGATGTTTGGTAAGAATTTTCATAATTTGTTATTAGATTCTGGAGCATCTACCAATATCATGCAAGTAGGTATTTGTAAACAACTTAGTTTGACTCCTATAATCTGATAGGGTTATCACTCAATTAGACAAATCTAGAGTTAAGGTTATTGGGGATTTATTAAATGTTCATATTCAATTAGCTTCTGAGCCTAGGGTGAAATAGTTTATTGATATTTAGGTTGTTGATATTCCTAATGTTTATGGGATCTTGTTAATTAGGGAATATACCAAATCTTTGAATGGATACATGTCCACTGATTGCTCGCACTGGTGGCTACCTTGGAAGGGAGTTCCAAATTAAATCAGGGTTGAGAGGGAGCCAAAGATGAAGCACATGAACACCGAGTACAATGTTTTAAATGAGAGGGTAAACATAATTGACTCAAACTTAGAAGTTTTTACCCTAGAAACTTCCAAGATATGTGATCATAAAATTACTCATGCTATCCTTGGATATGGAAATTACATTTTGATGGTGCTAGGTGCAAAGCTAGATCTAAAGTAGGCATTGTCCTTACTAAACCTATTGGTGAGAAATACATGCTTCCAATTGAATCCAATTCCATTGCACTAAAAATCTTGCTAAATATGAGGCCCTTATACTAAGTTTACAATTTTCTATAAAAAATAAACTCAAAGAACTACTAGTCTATGGGGATTCAGAAATACTAGTCAACCAGGGGAGAAGCAAATACCAATGCAAGATCTCATACCTTAAGAGGTATAAGTTCAAGGTCTAGGATCTAATTAAGTCCTTTGATGTTTTTATAATTATTTTTATTCCAAGATAAGATAACCAAGCTACTGATGTGTTGGAATCTGCTATAGCCAATCTCATGCCTAACCAAGATTCCCTCAACTTCAACATTGAGTTGATCCCTTATCCTTCGATTCCCAATAATGTTTATCATTTTCAAGTCTTTAGTGATGATCAATAGATATTGGATTTTATGACCAATTTTAGAGCATTTGATGGTTATATTATTGATGATACTGATGAAAATCCATCTAAGGAGGATAAATTTGATGATAAAGTCATTGAGTTGAATGACAACAAGATCCCTAAGGGGATGATTACTTTAGAGAGATTGTTTGATCATGAAAAACTAGCTAAGGTTTATAAGATTCACAAGGTTAATGGGAAGGACTATAATGATTTTGATTTTGGTCTCCAAGATCAGCCTGTAAGCATTGGAAAACCCTGCACAAACATTGAGAACATGAAGGCCAAAGAGCTCCTTACCCAATATAGGGATGTCATAACATGGTCTTATGATGACTTAAAAATCTTTGATCCAAGGTCGTCACTCACACCATCCCTCTTAAATAAAATTTCAAATCCTTCAGCTCAAAACAAAGGCCTATAAACCCTATCTTAGAACTAATGATCTTCAAGGAAGTTAAGAGACTACTGGATGCTAGGATAGTCTTCTTCATCAAGAATTCTACCTGTGTGGCTATTTTGGTGCCACTCAAGAAGAATAATGGTGAGATTAGTCTTTATATTCACTTTAAGAACTTAAAAAAATCATCTGAGAGGGATAACTATCCTCTTCCTTCTCTTAACTAGGTTATATAAGTTATTTTAGGTTCAGCCATGATGTCTTTTCTTGATGGCTTTTCAGAGTATAACTAGGTGTTGGTTGACAAAAATGACAGGATGAATATATCACCACCAAGTGGGGGACCTTTTTTTACAAAAGAATGCCCTTTGGGTTAATCAATATAGGAGATAAGTTTTAAAGGGCTATGGACCATGCCTTCTAAGGCCTAATTGGTAAGTGTATCATTATGGATGATCTAACAATTTTTTCTAAAAATAGGGAAGATCACTCTATGCACTTACAACAAGTTTTTGAAAGATGTAGAAGGTATGGAATCTCCTTGAACCTTGAAAAAAGCATCTTTTATGTTACTAAAAGTAAATTATTGGGTCATGTCATAAGTAAGGATGGGATCTCTATAGATCCTGGAAGAGTGGAGTTTATATCTAAGATAGATCCTCCAAATAGTAGAAAAGAGCTAAAGTCATTTTTTGAAAAGATAATTTTTTTTAAGAAAGTTCATTTCTGGCTTTACATAGACTATCAAGCCATTGAAATGACATGCTAAATAAGGATGCTAAGGTCACTTGGAATCAAAAGTCAGGAAGGAATTCAATGATATCAAGAAGACCATTAGTCAAGCTCTAGTCTTGATAAGTCATAAATTTTCAAAGGACTTCTATCTCTACTATTTTACATCTAACCATACTATGGTTATAGTTTTAACTCAAAAGATTTATGGATGTGATCAGCCAATTACTTTTATGAGTACCAACTTTAAAAATGCTGAGTTAAACTATTCATTAATTGATAAATAGGCATATGCATTAGTTTAGGTAGTAATAAAATTTAGGCACTAGATCCTTAGAAATAAGGTACATTTTGTTTTACCTAACCCTACCACAAAGCTTATGTTGAGCCAGAATGAGCTTGGATAACATAGAGGTAAGTGGATGTAAATTTTGTAAGAATATGACATAGAAATGAAGATAAAAAAATTGGTAAGGTGCCAAAGCTTGAGCCAAATGATTGATAATACTAGCCCCAAGCTAAGTATTATGCAAGTTATCAATAGAGTTTTCAAGCTAGTGAGTGGTATGATTCCATCATTCATTTACTAATCAATAGTATCGGTCTTGTAGGATTGACAAGGGAGAAAAAGAGAGCATTAAGGCTAAAGACAACCCATTATCTGATCAAAGATGGAATCTTGTATAGAATGAACTTTAAAGGAATCTACCTAAGATGTGTCTCATAAGAGGAAGCCACCCAAATCATGAGTACCTTCCATGAAAATCTAGGTAGTGGACATCCATTTGGGAGAACCATAACCCATAAGATCCTTAGAGCTAGTTATTATTAGACAACTATTTTCAAAGATGCCCATAAGCATGTAAGGGAATGTCACTCATGTTAGATTTTTAGCACAAAAGAACCAAAGGCAAAAATGCCTTTATAATAAGTGTTAACAAACCCTTTGCTCAATGGGGATTATATTTTATTGGGGTGATCAACCCTTATTCATCTGAAGGTCACAAGTACATCTTGACTACCATAGATTATTGCACAAGATGGACTAAAGCTGTAGTCATCAAACATTACAAGATTGATGAAGTGATCAGTTTCTTGTAGGAGAACATCTGTACTAGAATTGGAACACTAGTATCTTTAGTGTGTGATAATGGATCTACATTTATATCCATTATGATGATAAAATGCATTAATGATAATGACATTTGTCTCAAGTTCTCATCCAACTGTTTCCCTTAAGGAAATAGAGTGTCTGAATCTACCAACAAGAGCCTAATGAAGGCAATCAAGAAGTTTTTGTAGACAAGCCTAAGACTTGGCATATGCTACTCAAGTATTCATTATAGGTAGATAGGATAAGGATTAAAAAAGCCTTGAAGGCATCACATTTTCTATTGGTGTATGGATAGGAACCAATCTTTCCTATCAATTTAAGTTTCCCACATATAAATTCATGTAGGAATATATGGAAGAGGGCCAAGAGCTTGAAAGTTCAAGATTGATAGACATCATTCAAATGGAAGATATCAGGGAGAAAGCCTTTACTAATTTTAGCAGACATTAGATCATAGTGAAGAGATGGTTTGATAAAAGGTCAAAGATTAAGGTGTTCAAATAAGGGGACCTGGTTCTCCATTGGGACAAAGCATTTGAGCCTAAGGGCAAGCATGGCAAGTTTACACCTCTATGGATTGGCCCCTATTAGATTGCATAAAAACTAGGGAACATCTTCAAGATCAAAGATCTACAAGGAGCAGAGTTCACATTACCCACTAATGGGTAGTATGTTAAGCACTACTTCTCTATGGCTCCTCCTGAGGTCTTTATGGAGTAAACTATAAGATGGTTAGATTTAGTTTAGGTAGGCTAGTTAGATTCTTTCAGTTATTTCCTTCCTATCCCTTATTTATATATAAGTATGTATATATTTATTTACTTTCCTTTGATTTCTTGCTTTCCTAATTTTTGTTGTGTGTTTGCTTTTGTTACCTTGTTCCTTGATTTCAATAAGTCCTTTCAAACAAACTTGAGCTCAAAATTTTAGTTTGATTGAAACCCCAAAGTTTAGGAATGTGGGTGTGAACCTAATACATATGCTGACCATGATTATAAAATGTGATCCCAATGTTATTGTTTAAAGAAACTGGTAAAGACTAATGAATAAGGTAACTATTTTATGAGAACTTAGTCATTGTCCAGACCTAAACTTGGTCTTAAGAAGATTTGCACTTATAGGATGAAAGCTTAATTTGTTAAAGAACAATCATGCTTACACTTAACAAACATCCTTACTTGGGACAATGGTTGTATCCATAGGTGATTATTTAAAGATCAAACACTTGACCAAATCCTTAAACTTGGCTACACTGGTTGCCAACCTTGCTAAAAGCATAAAGGTTCTAAAAAATACCAAAAAAAAAAAAAAGTTCTAAAAGATTTGCAAGCATAGGTGATTTTGGTAACCTCCATCAGGGCTATAGATGCATGGATATTAGTGGAGCAAGGCCTTGAGAGGAGCCAAAGGTATCTCTATCAAGGCTATAGATGTGTAGCTGGTAGTAAAGTAATGCCTAAGCCTTTCCTAAACCAAAATAATGGTTCTTATTGGATATATAATCATGCTCTAAGTTAGTAGTAATGATTAAAGATATGAAACTTGGAAGTTGTCTCCTAAATCCCATGACAAACAATAAGAGGAATCAAAGCACACACACAACATGGTTATGTCTTAATGTTTGATCCTAATTTTTCAAGTACAAGGTTTGTTTCAACCATAAATCAATCTAGATAATAACATAGATCAAATGGAATGGATGAATTAGTTGTTTGTCTAAACTAGAGTCTTTAGGTTCTAATATATTGCTATGTTTCCCCTAGAAGTTACCATTTTTTGAGGTCAACATACCCTTTTTTTTGAAAACTAGGACCCTTGAGATGTTTTTGAAGCTTAACCCTATAAGTATGGCCTATTTTGGATATTATTTAGAATTTGAAGATCATCCACTATGTCAAAAATTAGATATTAATTTATGGTTTATTTTAATCTTACCTAACCTTGCTAATGATTAGTCTTCATGTCTTTAAGTTTTAGGTTTCATGGAGCCCTCACTAATGGTTCATGTTCTAAAATCCTGAGACAAACCCTTAGTTCAAATTTGAATTTAGTGGGAACTAATTGGTAGGAGCATTTTAAATTTATTTTGGACTTGAGCACAAGTTTCATGTTTAAAGTTTAGTCATGTTTTTTAACACAACTAAATATTTATCCTAAAATGTGTTTGGTCCCCTTTTTTATCTTCCTCATTAGTTCCTTATTATTTCTAATTGAGTCTAATATTCAATTTTATAGGGTCCCTTTTATTTTCTAACATGGTCCCTATATTAGCCTTTTATCATAAATTTTTAATCCTAAAGCCCTAACATATTTATTAATATGAATGAGGCCTTAGACTTAACACTTTAGCCTAAGTATTTACTTTATTATGGGTCCTAATTTAATGTCCTTGCTTCTTTATAGATCCAACAACCTATGCTCCATCACAGGGCTTGATCCAATAGAGTGAGAAAACTAGGGTCTTAACTTAAAAAACATGCAACTCACTTGATCCAATGATCTATGCTTCCTCAAAACCTTTTAATTATATAGCATAAGGACATCCTAACATAATCCAACACTTAATCCTTTGGACTAATTATGCTTGAGATCTCAGATCATGATCAAAAGTCCTCACTTCATCATGGGCTGAAGATAGATAGAGTGAATATATCATTGAAAATTAAAAAGCCTAGAGGCCTCATGGAGTTATGATGTGACATAAACATGTTCAAAGATTAAAAAAAAAGGGGCTTGCATGTTATAAAGGACCAATCATGAGAAAGCTCCAAGATCATGATCGGGTGGCTCTCGCTTCATCATGATTCCTG
Organism: Torreya grandis; assembly: GCA_037957365.1. Taxonomy (NCBI): domain Eukaryota; kingdom Viridiplantae; phylum Streptophyta; class Pinopsida; order Cupressales; family Taxaceae; genus Torreya; species Torreya grandis. The sequence goes on along the minus strand of JARHVA010001118.1, from coordinate 2,240,864 downwards.
ATTTAATGGAGTGAATTGAGTCCAAGATCCTGGGAGCCCTTGTAGAGGTACCAAGTGGCACTCTCACATTGGAATACAAGAGTTTGATGAGCTTAATTTTGATGTTCATATGACCATCATTTGATGTCTGTGAGGACGTAGTTGACATCCATGTGATCTTCAACTTTAAGCCCATCAAAGACAAGAACTTTATGAGCTTAAAATTGGCATTCTCATGACTGTCATTTGAAATCTATGAGGATGTATTTGACATCCAAGAGATAATAAAATTTAATCTAATGAATTATTTTGCTTAGGACTAAGGTGCATCCCAAAATTTTGCTAAAAGAACTATAAATTACTTTGTAGATAACTGGAAGCCCTCAGAGGATGCCCAAACACTCGAGATATTTAATCTACAAATATTGAAATGGTCTTATGGTCTAAGTATATGAAAAATGAACTTAGTCTAAGTCTATATCTTAATATTCCCATTGCATTTTATTAAAATTCCATGAACCCTAGGCTAAAGACTTGTACTACATCTCATTTTAAAAGGGTCTTTATGACATAAAACTTAGCTCAAATACTTTTAACTGAAGGTTTTAGTGTGTTTATTAAAATAATAAAATTCTATTTGATACTTGATCATTATACCATTTTTACCCCTTTGGACCTGTCTTAAGACTTAAATATTTTATCCCAAAGTATATGTTGTGTCAATTAAACACAATGTAAACTTTAGCTTAAAATATTTATCCATGGTCCCCTTTGTATAAATCCAATAGAATTAGGTATAAACATTTTAGCCTAAAGTTCATTTCATGTTTAGTAAACACAAAATGAACCTTAGCCTAAGGTATTTAATCCTAAGTCCTTGCCTAAGTTCTTTGATTTAAAACTTAGCGTAAAATGCTTTACCTAAGTCTATTTGTGTTTATTAATATGAAATTGACTTAGGTAAAAACATTTTAGCCTAATTTATTTTATGTCAATACACTAAATTAAATCTTGTACATCTTTGTAGGTTAATGAATCACATTTCTTCACATAAGGATGATCCAACAACACAAAGACATTGAAGACTTTTCAATGGATTTCTAAGAGCCCACGAGCTTGATGCATGGTAAAAGTATGATCAAAATGAATGACAAAGGATATAATAGTTATTAATTCATCATACCCTCCAATCCAATGGCACAGAAGCACTAATGAATTATTAAAAGAGGTGAAAAGGCCTACAGAGTTTCCAAGTGGCACAACCATGGGGCACTAGTACCAAAGAGCCAATAACAAATGAGAACCTAGATCATAATCATCGGATCACGATCACTCATAGGATCTTGATCTAATGATGCAAAGAAAATGGGGAATTTTTAAATGCCAATAGTTGGTAATCAAAAGGAATTTATGAAAAATGCCATGAAAAGTGCTAGATAGGTGCTAAATAAGCACCATGCAAGCGAAAAAAAAAAAGAGATCTTGTGTACCTTAAAATGCAAATGTATAAAGGAAAAGGTCAAAATCAAATCCAAAGCATGTATGAGCCAAAATCCAAATGAACTAATGTCATTAAGGCTTTAAAACCCTACAATTACATAAAAGGACCCTAAGTAAACTTAGATTGATTATAGTGAATTCAAAAGAAGCTTAATTGTGTTTTTGAGTACAAAAGAGCTAACTAAAGACCATTTAAAATCTAATTGTGAAGAATTTGCAAGCACAAATTCCATGATAGCTTAAAGACAACAATTGAGAGATGAGACAGAGTTATACCTATCCACATATAATGAATGAAAAGTTCTTAAAGATACTAAGCTAGATGTTGTAGCTGTGAACAATAGAAATAATAATTGGTACAAACTATTATTCACCATAGAGAAGATAAAACCCATCACCAAGGAGGAGCAAAGGATTGCCACTATCAAAAAAAATTATTATGACTTGGTTGGAGTTCTAATGGCTGACCTCTACCATGTAGTTGCTAATCTAGAGGTACTTCATTACATTGACATCCTTGCTCTAAATTTCATTGATTTTAGATTTAATGGTGATTGGATTATCCATGAGGGAAGCTCTAGGAGAGTAGCATACATTACCCCACTAGCCTTTGAGAAATACTAAAAGCTCTCAAAACCCCATGTGGAGCTACCTATAATCAAAATATGGACCATTGAGTATGACCTAGACACCATCCTCAGACCATGGTTGCTCTAAGAGAACCATGTATTTTAGGACTTTGAGGGAAGGATCCCCATTATCTAGTTTAGGGAAGGGATTAGGGTAATCATGAACCTATCAAATAGAGTATCAGGAGCCCATGAAAATACGTATGTCAAAAAGAAATGGGTGTCCTATTTTTACTTTATGGTGGAGAAAGAACTTATTCCTCTAATTGGGGATATGATTAATGTCTTCCTAGGAAAATAATTCACTACAATCAAAAAGAAGACAAGCAGGTAGTTTTACATGATGCCTTATTTGATGGATGCCATACTGGCTTCCACAAAAATCCCCAACATCAAGAACTAATCTCTTGAAGACAGAACCATCATCTCCTACCACTAATCAAAACTACACATCTTCAAGTATAGGCACCACATGAAATTCATATGTGACTATGTCTTTCCTACATTTTTGGAGGCCATCATAGGGGTTCCCATGCCTAGGGTTCCCATTTTGATCAAGAAGTATGTGGAGTTGATTGGTGATATATATTTTTATCCAGATTACACAGTTATTAAAGTTGAGGGAATTTTAACCTAACCCTATAGATTGCCTATCTATGTTCCTCCTAAGCTAGCAGAACATGAAGTTACATCTCAACACCTTCACATTGTTGATGGAGTATGTAAGGAAAAAAGGAAAAGTCTTCTCTAACCCTTTATTTTGGCCTTAGGAAGAATAATTTTACAAGACTTAAAGTAGGTAGACACCATGTCTAGGCATAAGGAATCCTTTATATTCCAACTAGATGATCTTAGATAGTCGGATCCTAAGAATGTAGTAGGTCCACATTTGAAGAACAAGTAACTACCCAAACTAGTCTATGAGCATGAAATAGGCCCTCATGACACCTTGTACATAAAGGCCAAAAATTTTCAAGAGGTATTGGTTAGGTTTAAGGGAACCATCCTCAATCTTGTATACAGATTGACTAGTGATAATAAACAAGTAGGGGACATATTATAGATACATCCCCTCTAATACCATTTGTTGCCTAGACCTTCTTGACCATGTTAAGAACAAAATCAAATGGAGATCCTAGAGCCTAAAGGACAAGTTATTCAAGGAACTAGTAATGAAAAGTTTTAAGAGAGACCTAGTGAGGGACCTTCATCCTCAACTCTTCCTTGAAGACCACCATCCCTAATTGAGAACTTAGAGTTGATTGCCCTTGAGCCTAATGAAATAGTAGAGGGTGACCTCAAGGAACTTTATGAATTTTGTGGTTTTGAGGAAGAAGAAACATAGGTTGAAGAAGCTCAGGTTTAAGTAGAGGAAGTTGAGTAAAGGGATAAAGGGAAGGAAGTAGCCCTTGACAGAGTCCCAGTGGTACCCAAGGAAAAGAGAAGAAAAGTTGGCATTGGTCCTTATTGGATCAAGAAAGAGGAAAAAGTTGATTCTCACTCATCCCAAAAGTGAGATCAACTTGTTTAGTGAGGAGTTACCTATTCATGGACCAATCATCCCTAATTGGTTCATGTATGGAAAGCTACAATATATCCCATCCCACTCCCACTCTTGGGCCTTGACCCAATCTATCAATGTTAATGTTCATGAAGAAATAAAGCCATAGATAAGGGATATAATTAGAGAACAAGATGAAAGGAGGATATTGGCCACTATAGGGCCATAAAACAAGAAAGTAGATGATCTAGGAGCATCCAACATCACTAGAGTTGAGGTCTTAGAGCCTCCAAAAAACATAGAGCCAATTACTATAGTACAATTCCATCTAGAAATAGGTAGATTGGAAAGGGTAAATGTTGTCAAAAATTTGTGTACCCTAGGACACTATATGAATCTCCCTCAATTTTATGAAACATTAAATCATCTTTCAAGTTTGTGAGAACTTTTAAGAGATGAATCTCTTGGATTGAAAGGGCTAGCTCCCTGAATTCTTCTCTAAGTGCATATCATCTAATCTAATGATTGTTCATGAAAAGAGTTAAGAGTTTTCATAACATAAAAACTATAATATAGAGGTGATCCACAAATATATATACAATAAAATATCATACTTTAGCTAAGCAACAATTCTTTCCAAGACCAATTCTATGCACTGAATTATCCTAACATAGTGTTTCAATGTGAAGGTAGCATACTTGGGATAATCAACAAGACACTTGACCTAGTGGTAAATTACACACCATAGAGATAATTACATACTTGAAATAGATATTAGTATATTCAACACACTTCACATGACCTTTTAACATCAGAATTATTGCTCAAACATGAAGGATAAAGGGAGTAAGGATGATATTATCACTTAACTCCACTATACATCACTCACACACTTAAAACAAATGTCCATAACTTATAATTAGACTTGTATTAAAAGTTAAAAAAAAAGTTTAATGTCATTTTATAAGGGCTTCACCATAAAAATTGTGGTCTCTTTTATAATGGCCAAAATGGCTCAATTTACAGAACTTTGAGGAAGAGAGAGAGAGAAGAAGTTGAAGAGGCACAAGGACATGTGTCACAAATGTGAAGATCAATTAATAATGCATTAGATAGAGGGATGGGGTGATACATATCATGTTAGGATTTAAAAATGTCATTCCCAATCATCCAAGACCTACAAATAGTCAAGAAACTCCTTTTCTATGCATAAAAACTGCTCCTCATGATTGGCCTTAAAAAACTATCCCAAATCTACAATTTATTAATTTTGATGATTAATTTGAGTAGGGGGGTTTACTAAAAATCCCCCAAATTCATTGGGGAGGATCCTAACCCTTCTTATCATTATATCCATGCATGATCATACTTAGTAGTCTCAAAATAGCCCTTTTCCTTTCACCTCTCACACTTGTCACCTTAAAGCTCTAAAAACCTAAAATATTATCCATAAAAGAAGAGTAATGATAAGTTTAAGGATTTATAATACCATTATTTACAATAAATTAGCATTAAAAGGCTTGTAAAATGAATATTCATCATTTTCTCCAAGTCCTCTCTAGTTGGTTCACTAGACTGGCTGAAATGGGAAAATTAGTAGGAAAACTTAGGAGATTACACACCTGATATAATTACCATGAGGACTTATAACAAGTCTTAAACTTTCCTCCAAAAGTGATTTGATCTCTTGATTTCATAATGCCTATAAAACACCAAAAATGGTTAAAATAAGCCCTATTTCCCCCCCAAGCCTTCTATAAAAATTTATTAGGTTCCTCCATGTGTTCCCAAACTATTCAAACCTTATGTAATAATCTAATTGATCTCTGGTTCACCATTCTTCACTTTTTCCTAGAACTGCCATTCTTGTGCATGAAGGTGTTGGCCCTGATCGGAGACAAAATAGAGAGTATTAGGCCTATTTGTTTGGGATAAGTGAGTATTTGAAAATATCCAAAGGGTCCTAATGATAAATTTTACCAAAGGGTTTAATTTTATTCCATAATTAGGGGGTCTAACCATCCCAATTTCTTTTAAAAAAGGGGTAAAAAACCCTATTTTTGCATGTTCTTGTCCTAACCTCCTCATGGATGCTCCTTCCAAACTTATTTGATGCATTTGAGTTATTCATGTTTGTTATTTACCCTCATTTCATGCTTGTGGAACCTAGGGATCCACTCAAAACCTCTCTCCTAAGTGGAATCCCCAAACTCACCTCTTGAAACAAGGCTTTCCCTACCCTAGTTGTACATACTAAGTCCATTTTACTATGAGAAAAGGGCATTGGCTGACTTGAGGATGTCTTGGACATATCATTTCCTTCATTTGATCATGAGGGATAAAAATTATAATGTTTGAAACTCTTTCTTCCTTCCTTGGGTACAAAATTCTCATCATGTTCCTCTCTTGCTTATGACTGTGATCTAGGAATTTGACTTAAGAGAGGATAGTTAGTATGGTGATAGTTCCAAAATGAAAACAAAATTAAAGAAACACACTAATAACATAACATATCTAGGCATAAACACTAGGGAGAGCTTAGTTAACAAAATCAAATGACAAACACAACTAAAAAGTAAGGAATAAAACACAAGAATTCCTTCACCTTCCTTAGATGCTCTAAATGCCTTTATAGTAGTGGTTTGCTTGGTTTTATATTCATGAAGTCTTCATCAAGGAAAGATTGGCTACCTCCATATCTCCTTGGAACCTTTGGCTTGTGGTTTAGCTTGGCTTGGAATCAATTTGGCATGATAAGACTAGTTTCATGAAGCTTTTAGAACCAATCCTGCATTATAACTTTGCATTCTCATGTCTTAGAAATGATGTTCATGGCTTCTCTATTTATAGATTTTTGAGATTGATCAGAATCAACTTAAACCATCCATCTCAAGATTGAGACATGTGGCTAAGGATTAATCCAATTTTTGAAATTAAATTTGATAGATAGGCTTATCAATATTTGGGATAAAGGAGAAATTAAGAGGCATGAAGGGCATCATAGAAGGCATTAATGAGGCATAAAGGGCTTGAATCTTGATATTTATGGCATTTATGGGCTAGGAATGTCTTCCCAAGAAATGAGGTCACCTGATGATGTAGATATTCAACATTTATTTCTAAAAACAAGTATTCAACAAGTTTCCATGGAATTCTTGATTAGGTTCTAATTTGGGTTAATTAGCTCTTAAGCATGTTTAAGCACTTTATGCACAAATTACTCAAATTGATCAGGGTACCTTATTATTAGTCCAAAATTTAACTAGATTGGAATTGGAAGGCAATTTCAGATGCATTGGATCCATATTTCCATTTAGGATGTTAAAAACAATAAATAATAAAGGCACATGTCTTATGCAGAAGATTTGATAGAAAAGAGCAATCCAGAGCACCTAGGTGAAAAATTAACATTTTGATTCGAAATGATCTGATCAAAGTTAGCTAGCCCATAAATTTCATTTCCCCATTTAGGGACACCATAGACAAAATAAGCACTTGAATATTTTAATTTCAATTCATTTAATGCATTTTAGTGTTTTTAGGCCAAATTGTGCATTTTGGGTGGAAATTGGTCAAAATATTGGTTGGAGGTTATCGGTGGCTAGATTTAGGTGTCTACAGTTTGCCCAAGTTTGGGAGGTTGTTACAAGCTATAATCATAGTAACATCTTCTCAAATAATGAAAACATCCTACATGCCTACAACTACAATGATGATAAACTAATTGGATGATTCCCCTTCAAGGGAATGGTTGGCAAGAGTAAGTTAGAAAACGGTCCCTTGAAAAGAAAGAAGTGAAAGGAGGGGACCAAATAAAGGAAAGATGATGGGGTGAAAACACAATGATACTAAAAAAGTAGTCAAAATCATTGAGAATGCAAGTGGAATGATGTGCAATGATTTGTCCAAAGGTGGTTATAAACATTGTACCCTAATAGTGGAAACATGGTATGATAACACAATAATTTTCCTAAAGGTGGTTATAATCATTGAGAAGATGGAGCTTCCCCAATTAGGATATACAAACAAGATAACATGCCCTTGTATTGGCAAAAAAAATTAAAGTGGTGACAACACAATGATTTACCTAAAGGCGGTTATAATCATTGAGAAATATAGGTGGGATGGTGTGCAATGATTTACCCGTAGGTGGTTATAATCATTGGACTACGATTATAAAAAACATGATAAACTTGGATGAGGATGATGATAACTTAACACAAAGGCTAATGATGAATTGGAACAACCTATTAGTAGGGAGATGCTCATTTGAACTAATAAAGGTTGAAATTCTTTCATGGCTAATTACTCTATTCTGGATATAATTGGGATTGAATCGAGATGTCTATACCAAAGAGATGTGACCATTGCTAAATAGACTTCTTGAATCTTAGGTTTGTTGTAGCATGTGTTGGTAGGCATCATGATATAAAATCATGATAACTTGGCCAAAATATGCATAAGGACTGACCCCCATAATCTAATACTCAATAGAAAATAATACACCAATGATAGAAACAATGATGATAATGTAAACATATGAATATGGATGGATTCAAGTGTAAGTGTGGGAAAGGAATCACCCAATGAACACACATAAATTGAATCAAGGCAATAATGCTGAAAGCAAACAAATAGGTAGGTAAATAAATAAAAATAAGCAAAAATAAACAAACAAACAATGCAATAGAAACCATATGAACATTTCCCCTAGAAAATAGGTGATAACTTAAAAAACAAATAAAATGAGGGAATAGAAGAAAAGGAAGGGGGTGGTCGATCTGTCTCCATATGCACTAGGCAAGTGGATACTACCTACATAGTTCCATGGATGTAATATCCAATAAAAAACTTAAAGTCAAATGTAGTTCTCCTAGGGAATGGGAAGAATGTGATAACTGAGGAAAATAAACATAATGGATGTGATAGAAGAAGAGGAATGGTCTTGCAAAATGGCAAGTGCATGAGAGAAAAATCCAAAAAGGATGGGGAAACTAAATGACAAGTGATCTTGTAATTTAGTAAGGGTTCCCAAAATATTTAAGGCAAAGAAGTGGTAAATGTTTTTGTTCTTTTCTAATGATTTTTTAAATGTTTTTAGATTTTTTTGTAGTATCTCAACTTGATCAAGAATGATGAGATAATTAAATGGTTTGAGCTGACAAAATGATAAGGGCATTTAAACTAAGGTTGCTCACAAAATGATGAGAGTGTGGCTTAGGTTGCTCACAAAATGGTGAGAGCTTATAGAAAGGGTGACTAAGCTAAACTCAACAAATATCGAGTGCTGCCTACATAGTCCCAGAGTAGGACATCAAGTCACTATAGTTTCACCCTTACAACAAAGTAATTCAACTAGTGTAGCAGTCAATTCAAACAAAATATGCACAGTTAGTAAAAAGGCATAGTATGACATAAGAAGTGGTGAGTTGGTACCTCAAGGTTTAATGTTTCCCCTAGTTTTCCCATAGGTAGTTATAACTAGGACACAACTACATAGATCAATGGTACTAATTTTCCCAAAGGTGGTTATAATTAGTAATAAGATCGATGGTAAGAAAGGAATTAAAAAAAATGATGTAACTACCAAAACTTCTATCACACTATCACAAAATACAATCTCTATCTGAAGGACTTGAACCAACTGATGAAACTGATCAGATACCTTGATGCTACATAATGAATGACCAAAAACCAAGGTTAAACAAGCTAGATTTTAGAATACACTGGGTTGATAGGTTAGAAGCAGAAAGTGGATAAGGGTAAGAGGATGGATATGGATGATATTTGTATAAAGAAGAATAGTGATAAAATGGCATAACTGAAATAGTCCTTATAGATAATACACCTTAGAATTCAAGCATAGTACTGCTTGAGATGAATAATATTCATCAGCTCCAGAAGTTCATCACCATCTGGTGTGGCAAGCTTGTATGCTCTAGAGCCATAATATGTAGTAATGATGAAAGGCCCTATCTAGTTTGGTTTAAATTTTCCTTTATGCTTTTTCTCATCCGTGGTATTCTTTTAGTTTTGTTTTAGAACAAGATCACCAAGTTCAAATGTTATATACTTAAACACATGGATTATAGTGGCCTTTGAGTCAGTTTTGATATGCTAGAAGATTTTTGAGCATAGCTATGTATTTCTCATCAAGTAGGTCTAGGTCTTGTAGGTGAGCTACTTGATAGTCGTGATCATCTAGGACATGCTTGAAAGAGATGCATAGTAAAGGTAACTCAACCTCAATGGGAAGGATGGCTTTAGTACCATAAACAAGTGAGTATGGAGTGGTTCCTATGGGAGTATGATTATTGGTATGGTATGCCCAAAGGGTAGGGAATATTTGTAAGTGCCAATCATGACCAACATCATTGACAATCTTTTTAAGAATATTAACAATGGTTTTATTGGAAGCCTCATCTTGGCCATTACCTTGAGGGTTAGTATATATCCTTGTTCTTTAATGATCCTTCATTATCAAATATAATGCTAGAGGGGATATTGTAGCGGCAAATGAAATGGTTGGAAATGAACTGGAAATTTACTTTCTAGTCACATGAGGGGTATAGCTTCAACACACTTAGTGAAATATTTAGAGGTGGTAAGGATATATTTATGGCCATCAAATGAAGTTAACTCCCCATGTAGAAAATGGCCATGGTGTCAACATAAGTTTTAGAGTTTTTGCTAGGGCATGAATCATATTAGCATATCATTGACATTTGTCACACTTTTTTACATATGTAGTGACATTTGTATCCATTGTGGGCCAATAATAACTAGTACACAAGAGATTTTTAGATAGGACTACCCCATTAGAATGAGCTCCACATACTCCTTTGTGAACTTCTCTTAACACTAGTGTAGACTCTACCAAAGTTAAAAATGAAGTAGAGTTCCATCAAAACTACAACACTAAAGGGTGGATCCAAGTAGAATATTATGAGTGGAATGATGAATAAAGGATTTGGTTTGTTTTTGAGATAGGTTAGGTGGTAGAACCTGGTCATGAAGGTAGTTGTAAAGGTCTAAGTATTAGATAGAATTAGGACTAAAAATATCACAAATCATGGCAATGGTTGAAGGTTCATAAGTTGGTGCAGATAAACTCTCGATAAGGAACTGATACTCTCTAGCTCTATCTATTTATTAAATCAAAGAGCCAATAGTAGCCATGGCATATGTAGTTCTATTACTAGCCCTTGGTATGTGCTCAAGCTAAATATTGGCAATTTGTTGTTTAAGAGTGTCAACCATGGCTTTATATGAAACCAACTTGTCATTTGATTTGTGACCTGATTGATGATTAACTGAGAATCACCATAAACTTGGAGATGAGATATATTCCAATGTATTACTTAGAAAGTCCTACAATAAGTTATTCATACTCAAACATGTTGTTTGTATAAGAAAAGTTGATTCTAAATGATTTAGGGATTATATCCCCCTATGGTGTAATAAATAATAGGCTTGCCCCCAATCTATGTGTAGTAAATAAACCATCAATATATAGCTTCCAGGTCTGATCCTTAAGGGGTGTTTCAATGATGATAATTATGGATTCATCAAGAAATTGAAACATGAGTGGTTGTGTGTTTTTGAGAGGTGCTTCAACAATTTGATCTATAAGAACTTGTCCTTTGATTACCTTCTGATTGACATACTCTATGTCAAACTCACTGAGAAGCATGATCCATTTAGCCATTATACCTTACAAATATATTTTATATAGTAGATACTTGAGTAGATCTACCTTTGAAATGACCATGGTCTTATTATTCAACATGTAATGACGTAATTTCTGAGCTGTGAAGACCATGGCTTGACAAGCTTTTTCAATAGGTGCATAGTTATGTTCATATGTAACAAAGGTATGGCTTAGGTAGTATACAATGTTCTCCTTTCCATTGTCATCATGTTGAGCCAAAAGTGCCCCTAAAGAATGGTCGATAGCTAATAGGTATAATAAGAATGGCTTTTCTGGCATAGGAGATAATAAAATAGGTGGATTAACAAGATAGTCTTTGAGTTGTTAAAAAGCTATTTGGTAGTGACCATCCTAGTGAAATGCTACTCTCTTCTTCAAAAGGTGTTTAAATGGATGGCACTTGTCTACTACTTGAGAGATGAAGAAACAAATTGACTGGATCTTACCCTAAAAACTATAGAGTTAAGTTAAATTAGTTGGTGGTGGCATCTTAGATATAATATGGACTTTATCCAGATCAACTTCAATACCTCTATGAGACATGATGAAGCCAAGTAATTCTCTTAAAGTTACACCAAATGCACATTTATTTGGATTGAGTTTGACTTTGTACTCTTGTAATATTTCAAATATCTTATGTAGCACTACTAGATGGTCAGCCTTGGTTCTGGATTTTCCTAATATGTCATCAACATAGTCTTCAATAATATCATGCATCATATCATGGAATATGATAGTCATGGCCTTTTGATATGTAGCTCCAACATTTTTAAGGAAAAATGGCATTACCTGATAGCAAAATGTTCCCCATAGAGTGGTGAATGCTAGTTTGTGTTGGTCTTATGGTGCTATTTTGATCTGGTTGTATCTTGAAAAGCCATTCATGAGTGAAAGCATTTCATAACCTACCATGAAGTTGATGATTATGTTGATATTAGGTAAGGGAAAATTATCTTTAGGACAAGCTTTATTGATGTCTCAAAAATTTATACAAATTCTGATCCCTTCAGGCTTTTTCCTAATAGGTACCACATTAGAGATCCATTCTAAGTAGTCAGTGGATTAGATACATCCTGCTTCTAAGAGTTTTTTCAAATATTTCTTTACCAATACAAAAATGTGATGATGCATCTTATGTAACTTTTATTTTACCAGTTTGGCATCATGATTAACCACAAGGTGGTGTAGAACCAAGGTGGGGTCTAAACCTGGCATGTCAAAATAGGCCCATGAAAAGATATCTACAAATTCTATCAATAGAGCTATATAGACATCACGTTCTTCCTCAGTAAGGAACACTCCTAATTTTATCCATTTCAGGTCTGATGGTGTCCTGATATTTACCTCTATTATATCTTCAACTAGAAGGGTCGAACCGTCTTCTAGGATAGTAGGAAATGACTTGAACTATTGAATTATGTTAGGGTCCTCCATTAGGACTTGTTATTCAACTTCTCCTAATAATGATGAATCCAAGTATCCTAATGGGAGATCTGGACATGTAACAAAAATAGTTTAAATTTTTTGAAGAATTTAATCAAATACTTATTGTTTCTCAAAGATAAACTTAGATCCATAGGAAAGTTCATCATTGGTGGTCTCTTAGTCTAAATTTGAAGAAGAATGAACACCCTCATCTGATGGTGCTTGAATCAAGTTTGCACCACTAGACTGGATTTTATATTTAATTTTTATTTGGTCAGAAATCACCTCAAAGAGGTTTTCACTTTGGGACCTTAATGTTTTACTTATTTGTTTTTGGCTAAGGGTGTTCACTCACTCTCTAAAATAAGCTACATGATCTAATGTGATTGAGAATCCTGATTTATGATCTCCCAATGGAATGTTGTCTTTAAGGCCTAAAAAGTCATAGAATGCCTCATCATTCTAGAACTCATCAATCAATAGACTAGATTCCTACTAGTCCCAATCTATCAGTTAGGGATAATACAATGGTAATGGGTTATGATGAATGGTCAGGGTAAGGGTACAAATGGCATTGTTATAAAATAGGTTTGTTTCAGCTAGGTCATCAAAGGTGAGGAAATGATCAGACTCTACTTCAATATCGATATCATAATCACTAGTCACTGGTGATGGAGTTTGAATAAGATATGTGGGGTCACCCCCAAGTGGTTTAAATCCAAGTCCATAAGGTCTTTCATACTTAGTCATGGGAATTAGCTTGATAGTTCCTTACTAATTTAGTTTAAGGCCTCTTCCTTCATAATTGTGATGCTCTGTGATCCTATTGGGAATATGATACTTTGAATTTTTATAAAAATAATCTTGGTTATCATTGTATAACCATGCCCCCTTTAAGAGGGTCAAATTCTAGGTTAGATGCTGGTACAAATGTGATAGGTCCCTTATCTTTGTTTTTTTATTGCCTATCCATATGTGGGGTAACTTTAGGTCCCCTAAAGGTTTTTGGATTCTGAGGAGGATTAGAAATATGAAATATATCATGGGTCACATACTCTCTTGGTCCATTATCTAAAATGGTTAAATTATTATATTCTTCAGGAGGTGGCATGTGGGAAAGGGAATCTAAGGTATTAGGATCTATGAAATTATCTGGTGAAGGATTAATAAGTATAGCCTTTCCTTTATCCTAATTGGAACTTGGATTCATGCCATATTGATAATTTTATCTTATAAATTTAGCCTTGATATGTTTTTAGTGTTCATATGGATCTAAATCTCTTGGAATATTCACTTCCATCCTTTAGTGGGAAAACTTGATACATTGGTGCAACATTGATAGGATTACACAAATCTCATGTAACCAAGGATTGCCTAGAAGCATATTATACGATAACTTAAGATCAAGAACATGGAAAAGTGTATCATGGGTTAAAGGCCTAATGATAATTGGAAAACTAATGGTGCCTAATGATTCTCTTTCTTGATTATCATAGGCTTTGATAGTTATTGTTTCTGGCTAGAGATCTTCCATTATGTACCCAAGAAGCTTAATGAGATTTAGAGACACTATGTTGAGGCTAGAACCATTTTATATAAGGACACAATTCACTTTATGCCACTTTATATAAACTTTTATGTATAATGGATTATTATGGAGCAGGCCAAGGGAAGATAGATCACTTTGTGTGAATGTGACTTATTGGACTGGAGCTAGGTGTCCAACCAAAGCTTGAAATTTATCAAGGGATATGTCACTAGGAATAGTGGACTAGGTCAAAAAATCATTCAAGATGTTCTTATGGATTATTGACATTCACAACAAATCTAAAATAGAAATTTGTGCTATTGTCTACCATAATTATTCCACAATATCAAATTTCTTATCTTGGTCAGTAGTGAATAGTTTATTTTGAGGTTGAACGGTTGGTTAGATGATAGGTAAAGTGGAAAATGGTTGTGGGCCTAGTGATAGTAATATTTGACCTTTGAGTTATGATTGCAAAATTGAGATTAAATACTAGACCATTATTGCTAATCAATGTTGGGCATGGTGTGGGACTAGATAAGATAAGTCTCTGTTGCTAGTGCACTTGCATATGGTCATGTGGTAAGGACAAGTTATCAATATAAGGTCCAAAAGGGGAAGTCCTATTTTTCTAGTTTTCCTATATGCATTCTTAGGTCAAATAAGGATTATCCATGTAATTTGGCTAAATGTTGTTGTTTAGTATGGTCTAGGCTAATTAGTGCTTGGTCTCGGATTAATGGAAATGGTATTAATGCTACCCCTTGAAATATGACCTACAACTCTATTGTAATCATGTGAAACTGCATGGTAGGCTTATTGGTTATTACCATTCTGACCTTGGTTTTTTCTATTGTTCTATCATTGTGGGTTTTAATGATTTTATTGATTTTGCTAGTTTGGCCTTTGATTTTGATACTATTGATTTTGTTACTATCTGGCCATTATTGTTGATGTTGTTGATTATTTTGATATTGCTAATTATTATGTTGGGTAAAGGGGTTTTGATAAATCCTAAGAGTTTTATTGGAAGTGGAATCACCATTATCTAATGTTATCTCCCCATTATCTAACATATTCTTAATTAAATGCTTGATTTGGACACATCTTCATAGATTTTGCCCATTGACCTTATGATAGTCATGGAATTCATTTTCATGGTACTGATTAGGATAAGGAATGCCTTACAGATAATGCTTTGGTATATGCCAAATAATCAAATTAGTGGTAGAAAGCTTATGAAATAAAAAAATCAATATGTTCTCCTAGGTCACTAAAGACATGATGTGTAGGCACAATTCTCCTAAGAGGAGGTGTTTGCAATGGTAATGACTGCTATATTTATTATGCAAGTCTTGGTTGTTGTGCTTGTGATATTGGTTGGAGAGGTTAGTTTGTGGGAGTAAGTTGAAAAGGTGGTGAAAATGATGTTTTCACCATTTGTACATGATGGGATTTAGTTACTCCATTTCCCACAATATTCTTATTTTGGTTGAATTGCTTTAGTCTTTCTTGGTTATTGGCCTGTGCTAGTTTTGATGCTGGTGCTTGATTGGGATGGTTGGTCATTTCCTTAATAATTGGTACCTTGATTTTGATTAGTTAAATTAAGCTTGATAACTCCTTTATTGATGATTTCTCACTTAATCAAGAAGCCTTTTTCAATGATTTCCTTGAAAGTATGCGTGCATTATAGTTCCAAATGATAAGCTATCTCACTACAAAAATTTATGGTAAACACAACGGCTGATTGTTTATCTAGTAAAGTATGGGTGAAAAAACTTGCAAGGGCTATCCATCATTATAAATAAATTGTAAAACCCTCACCATCTTTTTTCTTTGCTTGCGTTAAGTCCACTAATGATATCTCATGCTTGAGATTATAGGAAAAATGTTGCACAAACTTATCAAAAAAATCATCAAAATCTATTACTAAATTTTTGGACAACTTTAAAAACCACTCCAAGGTTTGTCCAACCAAGCTCTTTAGAAACAATAGCAAAAGGTAAATGTCACTATATGCCACTGGTTAACATGTGACAAAGAATTCACTCAAATGAGCCTTAGGGTCACCTTTCCGTTTGTATTTGTTAAATCTTGGTGGTTTGTATCCTAGAGGAAATTTTATTTGCAAATACTCCATGTTAAATAAGTAATAACACATGTCATCCAATTTGAAAATTTTAATCTATTTACCAGCTTGAATGGCAGTATTTGCATCCTTCATCTATTGCAATTCTTGGGATAGGAAACTATAAGGAACATTGGTTTGAGGGAGAATATTGGTTTGGGTAGATGGTTAGGAGGTCATAAGTGGGACACTTTGACTAGTGTATGATAGAGATACCTATTTGGGTATATTGGTTTGGTTGGGGAATGGACTAAGAATAGGCATATATGGATTAAGATGTACTTGAAATTGCACATTTGGTTGTGCGATATTTTAGTTTGGGTTGGTGATAAAGGTTTGACTTGGAGGATTTTGTGGTTTGGATGGAGGGATATAACTATACTATGTTTGCTATGGTTGAAAAGGGACATGATGTTGACTAATCGATCCTTGCTGTTGAGTGAGAACTTATGGACTAAGACCCTATCTCTAAATTTGTGGCACATTTTGAACCAATGGTTGTCTAGTATGTACTTGATAAACATGAGAACCTCCTTGTTGCATGAATCCCTATGAGGAAGTGAAAATAGGTTGTAGATTCAACATCTATCATTGACCAATATTTGCATGTTGTTGACTAGTCATTGCTTAGTTTTGGATTGGCATATTAATCTACGACTAAAGGGGTATGTTTGTTGTTATTTGGTGAGGTGGAATATTGGCTTCCCCTAATTGAGGTAAAAATGTATTTGTCCTCTATTGCATTGATACACTAGATTGTGCCTATTATTATGGAACACTACTTGTTACTTGTTGAGGAGGAGTAGGATTCATCACATTCTATCATTGAGGCATGAAATTGGTCATATTTTGATTACCTAATCCCATAGGTTATACACTTGAGGAAGCAGTTAGTTGAGGTTGGGATGTAGGAACTCCTATTCCTTGGTATGATGATTTACTCATGGGATTAACTATAGGTATATGTTGTTGGCTAATTATTTGCATGTTAGTACCATTTTTATCAGCGATTGGACATTGTTTGCACATTGTCCATTACATTTGGTTCACTATTTTATGTAGAGGCCAAATAAATTTGTTTGATAATGAGCATATGCATTAGGTTATCTATCGAAGTGGTTTGTATGAATGGCTCAAAATTTGAATTCTCTTGCCCAGTTAACTCTATCAAAACTCTTGTTGAAGGAACTAGGTCAATGATAAGACTACTCACCATGTTGATCTGATTGGAATCATGTGTTAGATTTAAGTAGGTTTGATATGTTGTCTACATTTGGTTAAAGTGATCTTATATGATGTTTTTTCCTCGATTAGATATATTAGGGTCTTGGTATGTTATTTAGACTAGAGCCATAGGATTTTTAAAAGAAGCCTATTGATCATAAATGATATTATGGGGTACTCTTACTAGACTTGGTAAATTTTCATGGGGGAATTTTTTTGGAAACTTGGCCCCTATTAACTCTATCAAAACTCTTGTTGAAGGAACTAGGTCAATGATAAGACTACTCACCATGTTGATCTGATTGGAATCATGTGTTAGATTTAAGTAGGTTTGATATGTTGTCTACATTTGGTTAAAGTGATCTTATATGATGTTTTTTCCTCGATTAGATATATTAGGGTCTTGGTATGTTATTTAGACTAGAGCCATAGGATTTTTAAAAGAAGCCTATTGATCATAAATGATATTATGGGGTACTCTTACTAGACTTGGTAAATTTTCATGGGGGAATTTTTTTGGAAACTTGGCCCCTACCTATATGGATCTAACCAAAATATGATATTTGTTCTCTAAAAAATGTCACTCAAACAAAAATGGATCATATGTGGAAGTTGTATTAGTAGAATATTATTTTTGAAGTACTAGCTCATCCATAGTGGGTATTGTATCTAGGTATTATGTAGTTTTTTCTTGGTCTTGTTATGAATAAGGTATTGTGTTAACCAGATAGTTAGCTAATAGATCTTATCTTTGTGTCCCTAATTGAGTATTATAAGAGGAATAATAATCCATATCATAATCAATATTATTTGTATATGGGTCTTGAACCATTTCTTTCTACGATACCACATTACTAATCCCTAGATTGTACATGATTCCACTATGAGTGTAGGAATACATGTAGGGATCCATAATCATTGTTTTTGCAATAAAAGGTCAGATAGTTATACAAACTCTAAAGAGGACAACGTTTAAAATAGGTGATGTTCCAACTTGGTTTAGATTCATCAAAAGGATCAAAAGGTTTATGCATAATATTTGTGAGGAAACAAGCTAGCATGAAGTATCTAACGTTTCACTGTTCACACAAATATAAGCAAGTAAATGGACCAAAAATCAAAATGCCAAACTCTAAGGTCAAAGTGTTTCAAATCAATCTAATATAAGAATTTAAATGTTGCTAGGTCTTTTGGCCAAATGTGGCATCAAAATCTAGGCTCAAATAAGGGATGCACTAGGACTCTTGGCCAAACGATGTCAAAAGCTAGACTTTGAATTAGACGAAAGTTTTAATCTAACGGATTTGAAACACTTCTAACAAACACTAGGCATTTAATTCTTGGACATGAACTTGATCAACTAGATATAAGATATGAAACAAAAGGCACTTGTAGAGATAGTTTATTTTCTCACAAAAATGGTATAAAAATTGATTCTTTTGACAAACAAGCTAGACAAAAGTGAGCGATATAACTATGTTAAACAAAAGATCACAAAAGTACAATTGGATTGGTCTAAAAATGTAGGAACACATTTGAAAATCTATATAAGAGGGTCTATGAAACCATATTCAAATTTTTTTGGGTCTCATAATGATGCTATACTACCCAAAAAGTGTGAAAAAAAAGTTTGTTTCAAAAACTCTCTAAGGTAAAGACATTTTCCTATAATTTTGACAGCATAACACTACTTTTCTTGACTCAAAATATTGTGGTGGATAGAATCAAAGTGAAAGTATTTAGCACAAAATGGATTAAGTATATCACATGGTCATAATTATTATGAGTCTTAAATGAACTTTAACCCAAATTAGAAATTGAACCTAAGTTCCCTCAAATTTATGGAAAATGGTAAAACCACTTAACACATCAACCCTATGAACTTATAAAGGTGAAATTTCAAATTTAGACTATAAGTGAATGACTTAAACAACTTTGGTAAAGGTCTCGAATAAAATTGGGTAGCATAACTATGCTAACGTGGATGATATGACTCTCAAGATTTTGATGAACTTTTGAACAAGGCAAATTGATGATCTCACATAGGTAGCATAATGCCTCTTTGTTCAAAGGAAAATTTGGACTATGTGTTTGGTTTGGATTATTTGTTTACACTAAGTTTTGACTTCAAACATCACTTTTATCTAGGATAAGACCAACTAATTAACCACTCTCAGATCGTAAACTGACAAGGTTGCTTGGTATTTATTGGAATCCATCAATATATATCATTTGAGAGGATTTTAAGTGTTCATCCAAAAGAAAATGTGCATTATACAGTAGGATTTTTACACCCCCCTTCCCTCAAATGATAGTACTATGACATGGACCTTGAGGCACATCTTGTACCAACAATACTTTTGTGGCAAATGGGGATTTGTCTAAGATCTAACAAGTTTATGAATGATCTAGGGGAATCAATTACATAATGACTTTCATGCCAAATAATGTGAAAGAAAAGCATGGATTTTGAGTTTGTATCACTTGGCTTGTTGCAAAATGTCTAGTCCTTTTTATAACCACTACATCTTGTTGTTCACTTAGTGTAGTGTGATGTCCAAAGTGCCACTACATCTCGTGTGCAACTCCAATTATGATCCAAATGAAGTCAATGCTAGGAGGTGAAACACCAGGTCAAAGCTTCCCTAAAGAACTCATAGGAGGTGATGAAGTTCCCCTTGCAAGCCAAGTTTGTATAAAAATAAAGAAAGCATGAAAGTAGAAAGACTTTAGGGTCATTTTCAAGGTCACCCAAACTTTGACGAGTTTTTGGGGAGTGCTTTAGATGACTTTATTTCTAAGCTTTGTACTAGTCTACTTGCAATAGGAATGGTGCTTTTGATTCCAAGGGTTCCTAAAGGGGACAAATGGAAGAACATACACGCAACATCCCTCTTTTTGCCAAAAAAAATCTAATTAAATAATTATTGCAAATAAGAATTGACAAATGTGTTTAATTTAAGTCCAAATGAAAGATTTGGTGGTGTTCATTTGACCCCTTGGTCTTAAGATTGTGAACTTTGAAAACATTCATCTAAGCATCTAAAATTTTCATTAAACACCAAATCAAAGTTCCTAATTGATTTTTAAACTTGAAAAATCTGATTTAATACATGTTTTTAGCAAATTTCAAGCTTGGTCTTGTAGAAAAAATGTTAAGCATCTCATTTATATTTGAAGCTCTTTTTGGTTTAAAATTATAAATTTTAGAAAAAGATCTCTCGGTTCTATATTTTAAGAAAAACACAGTGACTAACATTGGTTTATATAAAAAAAGTCTGAGGATTGGAGAGGGAAGAATCAGAAAGATGAAACACACACTCCTATGACCTGGGTTAATTATAAAGCTGAGTCTTCTTCCCAATTTGATTCCTGGTTGTGTAGGGAGATCATTGATCTCAAGAGAAAAGCGAAAACTTTGGAAGATTCTCTGAAAGCTACTTGGAAAAAAGTAAACAACATGGAAAATCAGTTAAGCGAGATCCCTGTCAAGCTCAAAGCTTATGAAAACAACCTCTGGGAACTAATAAAGGATAACAGAAAGAAAATGGAGAAAGTAACGTCCAACATTTGTGCAGCTACTATCAATATAGGTAAACGAGCCAATGAGGAGACTAAAGCACTAGAGGGTCCCAGCAAAAGGACAAGGCAAAGCTCCAGAAAGAAAGATACACAAAAAGGAGCTTTGCTGGAGGCTACCACTCAGGAAACTATTTTGAAAGGAAAAGAAGCCATGAACTTGATACTGGAACTGGATGAATAATTTGGTCCTTCTTGTTGGTTTAGAAACTGGTACTGATCTTTGTTCCCCTTTTGTTATCTTTTGTATGTTGTGCTACCAGATTTCTGTTTCTGGGTTTTGACCGGATGCGTCTCTTATGGTTTCAGGTCCATTTAAAACCTGTTTTTACTAATTCATTGTAGTGTTTTTTAGGCGTTGCCTGTGGGCTTAGATGTTCTTTATTTTTCTCTCTGTTTCAGGGTTTTGGGGCCCCTTCAAAACCTATTTTTACCTCAATCTAAAACATTGGTTTATATAACCAATGATGGTTACATTTTATAACTAATGTCGGTTATCTAACTAACATCAGTTATACCAATGTGACTGATGATAGGTATATAATCAATGCCAATTTTACTAACTAATGTTGGTTAAGATATGCAACTGATGTCAATCTTACTTGTCGATGTCAGTTATTGTGTAAAACCATGGCAAATAAAAATAGTAAAATAAAGTTATAAAATCAATTTATAAGAGATTTAAGGGTCCAAATAAATATTTTAAATTTTCAAAATGATCTTCTTTAGGTGTGAGATGTGTCTAGTCCCAACAGGCATGCCATAATGTGATCTAGGAATTTCACTCAAGAGAGGATGATTAGTATGGTGTTAGTGCCAAAATGAAAACAAAATGAAAGAAACACACTAATAATACAACATCTATAGGCTTAGATACTAAGGAGAGCTTAGTTAACTAAAACAAAATGACAAACACAATAAAAAGTAAGGAATAAAACATAATAATTCCTTCACCTTCCTTGGATGCTCCAAATGCCTTTGTAGTAGTGGCTTGCTCAATTTTTTTGCTCATGAAGTCTTCATCAAGGGAAGCTTGGCTACCTCCATCTCCCCTTGGTACATTTGGCTTATGGCTTGGTTTGGCTTGGAATTAATTTGGCATGTTAACACTAGTTTCATGAAGCTTTTAGAACCAATATTTCATTATAAATTTGCATTCTCATGTCTTAGAAATTATGTTCATGACCTCTCTATTTATAGATTTTTGATATTGATCAGAATCAACTTGAATCGTCCATCTTAGGATTGAGATGTGTGGTTAAAGATTTATACAATTTTTACAATTAAAATTGATAAATAGGCTCATCAATATTTGGGATAGAGGAGCAATTAAGAGGCATGGAGGGCATAATAGAAGGCATTGATGAGGCATGGAAGGCATGAATCCTGATATTTATGGTATTTATGGCTTAGGGATATCTTCCCAAAAAATGCGGTCACCTGATGATGTATATATTCAATATTCATTTCTAAAAACAAGTTTTCAACAAGTTTCCATGGAAATATTAATTAGGCTCTGATTTGGGTTAATTATCTCTTAAGCATGTTTAAGCACTTTGTGCACAAATTACTCAAACTGATCAAAATGCCTTATTATTGGTCTAAAATTTGATTGTATTAGAATTGGAAGGTAATGTGGGATACATTGTATTTGTATTCCCATTTAGGATGTTACAAACAAAAAATAACTAAGGCATGTGTATTGTGCAAAATATTTGATATAAAAGAGCAATCTAGAGCACCTAAGTGCAAAATTAGCATTTTGACTCGAAATGATATGATCAAAGTTAGCTGGCCCATAAATTGCATTACCCCATTTAGGGATACCCTGGCTAAAATTAGCACTTGAATACATCAATTTCAATTCATTTAATTTATTTTATTTTTTTAGGCCAAATTGTGCATTTTGGGTGGAAATTGGTCAAAATATTGGCTGGAGGTTATCGAATGGCCAAATTTAGGTGTCTATAATGACCTTATCTAACTATGATAGTAAAAAGGGTATCTCATTTTAAGTACCTTTCTTGGAGGTTATAATCAAGGTTTCAAACATTCTATAGCCTCTTTTCATTCACCTTCGTATGCGAATGTGAGCCATTCTTGTTATCTAGCATCTCGACACTTTTAGGCCTTCTAATTGCTCACTATCCTCTTGGACTGAGATAGTCCTAGGTCTCTACCTGTAGGTGATTTAGAGTGAGAATGGCATGAATTTGGTCTTTATTGATGCTTTGATAACCTCCTTTAGATTCCCAAAGTCATTAGCTTTGACATTGTAACCTTCTCAATCTTAAGAGTGCCTTAAGACTTCTCCAAATGCCATAATACTCATTCACTATCTACTCAGCTGTAGGTGGTTATTTTTCATTCATTTTAGGCTTGTAGGTGAGGAATATACTTTTTTATAGATCTTGATGATGATTTGGAGGTAGTGATTTATTCAAAAATTATAAAATTTATTCACCTTTATTTCAAGGTATACCTATTTCACCAACTTTGACCTTTCTACCTATAGGTGACTCCTTAAAATCTTGTGTATAGACATATGAGTATGCATTAGGGTTAAGAGATTTAATTCATCTTTTCTCATGGTATTTGGAACTTATAGGCATCCTTTGAGCCTATTGGCATCATTACAATTTAATAGCATACCCTAGAACACCATTATGAAGAGTAAGGCAACCTTTTGATCAATGCCCTATAGACAACATTGCCTTGATTTAGTGGTTTTTATCCATTTTTAGGCTTTGCTAAATCCATTCTCCATTCATCCTTTACTTCTAAAATTTGGCACAATTGTTGTAGGTGGATATGGATACCAAGTTGTCTAATTTAAAATCTTAAATCACCTTGAAAGTGGATTTGGTGAGGTCTTCAAAAACCTTTAAGGCCTCTGTTTGCCATTTTTAGGGATAGAGAACCCAATATAGCCTGATCACAATCCAAATTCCCATTTGATGCTTTGATACTTTTCTTGTCAAACTAGGATGATCAATAGGTTTGTCTAGGCCTTCCCATATAAAGGACTCACAAATTGGATTGACCAATCTATTGGAACACCTCTAGAAGGCTTGTTTATGGCATCAACTGTAAATGATCATTCCTTCTATTCAGGCAAAATTGGGCCTATTCTCTAAGTTTACAAGTTGGTAGCACCTACATGCCTCCATAAATTATTTAATGCACATTAGTGGTCCCAAGAGGTTAAGGACCATGTAAAACGTTCAAACTTTCATTTGTGATGTCAACATGCTACTGTATGTGGAGTTTCTTAACTATGATATACAAGGAAATCATGAAATGACAAGAATCATGCAAGGAATGCTTTCAAAACACCTGAAGAGAAATTTTCAACACTTGAATGCCCAAAATATACCAATATCACTTCCACAACAACATCAAAACATCATATCTAGTGTGAAGGAAACATTTTCAAAGCAATTGGGACAACTATGAATGTAAAGTAAACATTTTACAAGCATAAAAGAGGCATCCTCAAACCATTGAACCCTCCAAAACAAGAAAAAGCATGGAAATAGATTGAAAATCATGTGAAGACACCTAGAACACATAAATCAATTAATACAAAACAAGAAACTTTGATACAAGCTCAAATAATGACCTCCTCATGGTTGAACATGCATAAAAAACTACCTAAGATCAAAATAATTGTTCATCAACGAGGATGCACCAAATATCAAGTTCACTCATCCCAATTCCACCTGTATGGCCCATGCCAAGTGCATGAAGTTGCTCTTTCTTTGCTTACCAAGTGAAAATGGAGGAAAACAAGTTGCAGATGAAACATTTTGTATTATTTTTGAAAATCATGAATTTAAATGGATGATGAGAGGTTAATAGTTACTCTTCCCATGTTTTTGGCTGATGATAGACTTGAGAAGTCCGTACAAGTGACCAAAAGCTCTTATTTTTGAGGGAAAACTACCATCCACTAAACACAACTACTTCTTGTCTAGCAAATAACTATTCCTGACATGACACTAACATGATACACATTTAAACTCACCTTGGTGTCAAATTTACTTGCATGAAAATCTGTACAAGTCATTAAATGGGTTAAAATATGACCAAAAGGTCCCTTTTTCTATATGAGACACAACCTATGTCCAATTTATGACTTATAAACATACTAAAACATGTCAAGGACCACCTTAAGATATTTTAAACATAATTTTACCATTTTACTAC
Source organism: Torreya grandis (assembly GCA_037957365.1). Taxonomy (NCBI): domain Eukaryota; kingdom Viridiplantae; phylum Streptophyta; class Pinopsida; order Cupressales; family Taxaceae; genus Torreya; species Torreya grandis. The sequence goes on along the minus strand of JARHVA010001118.1, from coordinate 2,215,448 downwards.
CTTTGAATAGGGTTTACCAACCTTTGACTTTAGTTGACTAGTGTAGTACATAGAGGGTAGACTTCAACGATGACTAGGGAGAGGATGAATATAATAATATACTAACATGACACCCTATAAGACACATGGGAACTTTATTAAAATTTAAAAATAGTATGGGTTGACCCAAATTTGACTTGGGGTCAAATTTAGTCAACATTTTTGGTGATTCCTAGGGGTGGCATGACAGCTATGCCTAAGACTAGTTGCCTAATCCTTCCATTTGGCATGGAGTCATGTATATGAGCACTTAGATTAACATGAATAGACCTTAGGATTAACCATAAGACAATTGAGATTACATGAGACACACAAAGAAAGAACAACACACACAAGACAAAAGTTAAACACAAAATAAAGACACAGTTGTGTTACTAAACACTTATGGAACACAAAGCAAAACTGAAAATAAACTAGTATGTACCTTCATCTTGATCATACTCCCTTCCTAGATCAAAATGGGAGTATATTAAATCTCCCTCCTCATTATATGAATGAGGATTCCATGTATGCTTCCTTTTGGGTGTGATGATAGATGACTCACATTTTCTCTTTGTTCCTTGTCTTTTCATGTCACTTGATGAAGTCACCTCAAATAAGTTTCCCAAGTAGTTGAAGTCCTCATGATTTTGGAAACATGTCTCACATTGTTTATCTCTTGTCTCCTTATATCAAATTTACATGTCTATATATAAGGCAACTTGTTATAAGTTCATGCCTCCTTGATAGATCTCATCTTCTTCCTCAATCATCCCACTTTATTCAAACTCTCTAAAAAGTATTGTATCATGAAAATTTGGAAGTATATATTGATTAAATTCCTCTTTGATGATGTTAGAGGTATCTTCATTAGTTATTGTAGAATCAATCTTTAAATCACTTTCAAGGGGCCCAATACCATCATTTTTTGTTTTATCATGATCCAAACTCTCTTGGTGATAATACTCCACAACACATACCTACTTTCCAACTTCTAGCTTGTCATGGCTTATGGTTAGTTCTATAGGACTTGTAGGCCCCCTTTGGCTTTCAAATTCATTGCATATGTCTTAAAAAATATAGCATAAACCACCATGTTTTGATTTATCTACATCATGAAAAAGAATAAAAAGAGAAAACATTTATTCTTCAAGATTCAAGAGAAGTCCTTCGAAGGCATCCTTTTCAGCACAAAGATCATCACTTTCATAAGGAGTTAGATCTTTCTCATCATTCAACCAATCTAAAACCTCTATTCCTTCTTCACAATATTTTTCACACAAGTTGACCTGTTCTACCATGGTTTCATCCCTCTTTTGGATATTCTCTAGGATAGACTCCCAAACAGAGAAATTTTTGGAAATAGATATGGAATTTGGGGCATCTTGAGACAACTAAGATCGATTGGTTTCATGGACTCTCAATTTCTCTTCTATATTTTAAATTAGGCTACAAAACTCAAGCACATCATAGGTATAATCTGACTAATGAGCCTCCTCTATAGATATCCAATCCTTTTTGATTTTTTCCAACTCATTCCTTACACTCCTAATAAAAACACTAGTAATGACTTGGTCGCCACTATATCTAGTATCAATCTCTATCATGTATTCTTGGTAGCCAATAGGAGATTCTATGAAAATAGCAATGGCAAGACTTGAGGAAGAACTAGTTGGACCAGGTGGAGAAAAAAGATGGAGAGGATTGATTATTGGCCACATGGGGCTAATTACAAGCTTGGACAAGTACTTGTTCATCTTGAGGAGAAATAGGCAAAGTAGGACATACCTATTCTACTTTATGATCTTCATTTATAAGTGGGGGTATAAGAGTACCTTCTTCATGTACACAATAAGTCCCCAAATCAATTTCTTCCATGGATGCATAAGGATCATGCTCATATGTTTTAGTACCATACTCATCAAGGAAAAAGGTTAGAAATACCTTCAAGAGGAGACGATGCTTCACCTTCTATGACACCTTCTTCTTCACTAATCACACAATTTTGATTTGAACTTGACTCCACATATGGTTCAATATGAAGCCTTGCCAAGTGTTGTGTTATAGGTCACCTTAGTTTCATATCTTAATCTAAAAGTTAGAAAAGTCCAATCAGTAGAAATATATCCTCTTATTTTAGCCATGAAGTCCCTTGACAAGAAAATAACAAAGTGGGTTGGGAGGTCTACCACCACAATGTCTTACATAATGGGGAAGCTTAGACAATCATGTAGAAAAAAATTCAAACCTTTAACTAATCCCACCATCTTGGTTGGATTTCTATCAAGTTGCAATAAGCCCTTGCTATGTGGTTCATACTTTAACCCCAACTTATCAACAACCACCTTAGGCATAATCATATTACTAGCCCCACTATCCACAATGTAATTGTGAACCAATTTGTCTCCTACAATGAGTGTGAGGTAGAAAGGTAGAGGCTTTTAAGATTTGGTTGAGGGACCTAGGACATGACTTGGTGTGTTGGCAAAGGCCACACCATGATACCTTTGAGATTGAGGGGCTACATGAATGTTTGAGAGTTGTTCTTGTAGAAGTTCCTTTTGGCCAGGCATATGCAAGACTTCCCAAAGAGATATGTTAGTCTTGGTGTTCTTCAAAGAGTAAATAATGTTTATAGGGGAAGTATTTACCTTTTTTTACATCCTTGGGGGTAATGAGGAAGCTTGAACTTGATGCATTGTAGTCTTGAAAACATTTCTTGTAATCTAACTTTGATGAGGAATGTGACTAGTAGGAGGTGCTACATTAGGATTCACACCTTGTGGCCTTGGAGATTCATCATTTAGAGTCACATGTGCTTTGGGAAACTCTGCTAAAGCTCTCTTTTTGGCTCTTTTTTTGGATGCAAATGATGTACTTTGGTTCAACACATATTCATCCTCCTTTTTAAAGTTCATGATAATAGTACCTTGGCTACTACCTTCTCCATGAGTGTTCACTTGCATGAGGTGTTCTTTTGATGTAAGGTAAGGATTGACTCCTTATTGTGCCACAAAAGCATGACAATCTTCTCCACCATCATACTAAAATTGACTTTGAGATTATCCCCAATGATCCATATGTTCTTCTCCTTAAACCAAATTAGTATGGACTGGAACAAAAACCCTTGTTGCTAGAATAAAATTAGGATTGTAGGCATTGGGTTGCCTATTGAAAGCTTGTTGACCTTATCCTCTTCCTTGGTAGTTTTATTTGGGTGGAGGTCTATAGCCTTGTTGAGGATAGTATTGAGGATTAGGTGGAACACTTACATGCAATTGAGCTTATTTGAGCTAAGCTTGCAAAGAATGAATCATCTCATCCTTATCTATGGCATTATCCGCCTTCTTGGGAGTGGTTTTAGGTTTGACATTGGTATTAGGAACTTGTGATATGCTTGGGTTTCCAATTGAACCATGAGACAAAAAGGGCATGGAGAATCTTAGAGGTAATTTCCTAGCTTATATCAAACTATTATAAGCTTTAAAGGCTATCTCATATGCCTCTAGTAAAGTAAATCCTCCCATTGATTGCAAGATTACTATCACATCAGTGCCAATAACCTTGGCATAGGTGAGGAATACAAAACTTGGAGGAGGGCTCATGATAGGTGGAAACCTATGCCATGTTCTTTGAAATTTCTCATTAAAATACCTCATGGATTCATTAGGAACTTTCCTTATCACATTTAGCTGGTGGATTAATGAAGAGTGATCACTCTTTTTCTCAAACCTACTCACCAACAATTCCCCAAAGTCATCCCAATTAGTAATGCAACCACCTTCCAAAGTTTTATACCAATCAAGTGCGTTACCTTTTAGAGACATGGAAAGTAATATAATATCTATATTGTCTTGAATGACATTATGGAATTTGTAAAAGTTTGAAATGTCCCTAATGTGTTCAGATGGGGTAATAAGACCCTCTCCATTGAAACTAGGGAAATTTTTGGTAGCATTGGGAAGATTAGGGTCATATACAAGAAGGTTAATTGGATTTTCGGTGTTGAAGGCTAGGAAAGGATGTTGCCTAGCCATATCTTATTCCTCTTATTGATCTCTTATCTCCTCAACTTCTTCTTCCTCTTCAAAACCTTCTTGTTTAGGATCTCTAAAAGTTAGGAATGTTTTAGAGTGTTGTTCTTCAAGAGGAGTTTTAGGTAGAGGGACTTGATTGAAAAGTCTACTATAAGATTATCTAGTGAGGAACATGAAGTATATTGTGGAAAAATTGATCTACAACTAGAGATTCTCACCTTTTGGAGTCACCAAATGCTAGATTAGAAACACTTCTGTAACCTTGTGCTTGTTAAGACCATCATTCACCTTGACATAGAAATAATTAGGATTCAGCTGTCCCACTAAATGTGCCAGAATTATTATCATCAAATTGTGCACCTTAGGACACTCTATGAAGCTCCCTAAATTTGATGTAACATTTAACCATCTCTCAAGTTTGTGGGAACTTGTAAGAGAGTTGAATCTCTAGGATTGAAAGGGCTAGCTCCCTAAATTCTTCTCTAAGTGCCTATCACCTAATCTAATGATTGTTCATGAAAAGAGTTAAGAGTTTTCATAAAATGAAAAATATACTAAAGAGGTGATCCACCAAGATATATCCCATAGACTATCATACTTATACCAAGCAACAATGCTTTCTAAGACCAATTCCATGCATTTATTGATCCTAACATAGTGTCTCAATGTGAAGATATCATACTTGGGATAATCAACAAGATACTTGACCTAGGGGAAAATTTCACACCATAAAGACAATTGCATACTTGAAAGAGATATTATTAAATTCAACACACTTCACATGACCTATTAACATCAGAATTCTTTCTCAAACATGAAGGATAAAGGTAGTAAGGATGATACTATCACTTAGCTCCATTATACATCACTCACACACTTAAAAAAATGTCCAAAAATTATAATTATACTTGTATTAAATTTTTAAAATCAAAGTGTATTGTAATTTTAGTATGGATTCACCATACCAATTGTGGTCTCTTTTATAATGGCCAAAATGGCTTAATTTATAAAACTTTGAGGAAGAGAGAGAGAGAGAAGAAGTTGAAGAGGTATAAGGACATGTGTCACCAATGTGAAGAGTAGTTAAAAATGAATGAGAGAGAGGGATGGGGTGAGAAATATCATGTAACAAGCTACAAATGTCATTCCTAATCATCTAAGACCTAAAAATAGTCAAGAAACTTTTTTTCTATGCACAAAAAATTTCCCCTCATGATTGGCCTTACATAATTATCCAAAATCTACAAATAATAAAGTTTGATGATGAATATAAGTAGGGGGGTTACTAATAATCCATCACATGCATTAGGGAGGCTCCTGACACCTGTTATCACTCTAGACATGCATGATCATACTTGATAGCCTCAAAATAGCCCTTTTCCCTTCACCTCTCACACTTGTCACCTTAAAGATATAAAAAAAATGAAATATGATCCATAAAATAAGAGGAATGATATGTTTAAGGAGTGCTCACACCATCAGTTACAATAAATTAGCCTTAAAAGGCTTCTAAAATGAAGATTCACCATTTTCTCCAAGTCCTCTCTAGCTAGTTCACTAGAATGGCTGAAATGGGAGGACTAGTAGGAAAAATTATGAGCTTGGAAACTTGATATAATGACCATGAGGAATTATAAAAATTCCTAAACTTTCCTTGAAAAGTTATTTGGTCTCTTGAAAGTTCACCATGCTTGTACACCAAAAATGGTCAAAATAAGCCTTGTTTTTCCCTCAAGCCTTATATAAAAGTTTATTATGTTCCTCCATGTGTCCCAAAGCTATTAAAAACTTATGGACTAATCCAATTTATCTCTGGTTCACCATTCTTCACTTTTCGCTAGAACTACCATTCTTGTGCATGAAGGGACTGCCCTTGTTCTGAGACAAAATAGAGAGTATTAGGCCTATTTTTTTGAGAAAAGTGAGTATTTGAGAAGCTCCAAAGGGTCATAATTACCAATTATACCAAATGGTTTCGTTTTATTCCATAATTATGGAGTCTAACCATCCCAATTTTTTTCAAAAAAGGGGTAAAAAGCCTTATTTTTGGTTCTTGTCCAAAAGCCTTATTTTTGCATGTTATTTGTCCAAACCTATTGATCCTCATGGATGCTCCTTCCAATGGACCTCTTTGGTGCATAAAAGTTATTCATGAATGTTAATTAACCTATCTATTTCATGAATAGGGTTTGGAACCTATTATATAGCCTATTTTTATTCCCTAAAAATTCTTCATATTTATCCTCTCTCCTAAGTGGAATCGTAAGTCCCAAACTTACTTCTTGAAACAAGGCTTTCCCTACCCTACCTGAATGGATTGAGTCCGTTTTGCTATGAGAAAAGGGACATATAGGTGACTTTTTCTCATGGTAGGATGTATTATCTTACATATAATTTACTTAATTTTAGGTGACATGATGGATCCAAATTATACTATTTTAAACTCTTGTATTAAATATTACTAGAAGAAAATACAATAAGGAAGATGCCACTTCCTTGGCTTGCACCAAACTCTCATCATGTCCCTCCTTCTTCAGCTTATGACCCTTGACCTATCTACTTGCCTGTGACAATGAATAGGGTATCTCCTTTTAGGTGTGACTTTTTTAGAGTTTATAATCAAACACACAGGCGACCGACGCTGGTTCAAATATTATATAGCCTATTTTTATTCACATTAATATTCCAATGTGATCCATTCTTCATATTTATCATCTTGACACTTTTAGGCCTTCCAATTGCTCACTAGCTCCTCTTATATGAAACCCTGACTGAGACAATATCCAACATAAGTCTCTACCTATAGGCAATTTAGAGTGAGAATGGCATGAATTTGGTATTTATTAATTCTTGATTTTAAAACATCATTTAGGTTTATTCCAAAATATTAATTATATTTAACATTATAACCTTCGATAAATCTTAAGAGTGCCTTAAGACTCCTCCAAATGCCACAATCATCCGGTATTCACTATGTCAATGCTCAGCATCTGTATAGGTGGCTATTTTTCATTCATTTTAGGATTGTAGGTGTCTTTAGGTGAGGAATATATTCCCTTTTATATGGATATTTATGATGATTTGGATGTAGTGAATTTTTCACCTTTTGCTAAACTATAACCTTCCAATTTATTCACATTTATTTCATGGTATACCTATTTCACCAACTTTGACCTTTCTACCTATAAGTGACTCCTCAAAATCCAGTCCTACCTGTGTATGGATAGAGGCTCTTTATCTCTCAACCAACACTCCTTCTTTGTATGCATTAGGGTCAAGAGATTGAATTACCTGATGATTCATTTTCTCATGGTATTTGGAACTTATATTGCCATAACCAAACTGTCCCAATACTTTTTACCTCATCATCAAAAACAATATTGATCTTATTTTCATCATTAAAATTTAATATACATACCCTATAACACCATTATAAGCTAGAAATCACAGATGATGCAAGGCAACCTTTTGATCAATGCCTTCATCCTTCATATCTGTAGACAACACTGCCTTGCTTTAATAGTTTTTATCCATTTTTAGGCTTTGCTACATCTAATCTCCATTCATCCTTTGCTTATAAAAAATGGAAAAGTTGTTATATGTGGATAGTGATACTAATTTATCTAAATTTAAATCTTTTATCACCTTTAAATTGGATTTGGTGAGGTCCTCAAAAACATTCAAGGCCTCTGCAAACACTTTACATTTTTAGGGACATAAAACCCAATAAAGCCTGATCACAATCCAACTTCCCATTTGATGCTTTGACACTTTTATTTGTCAAAATATGATGATAAATAGGTATATCTATTCCTTCCCATAGAAAGGACTCTCAAATTAGATTGACCAATCTATTGGAACACCTCCAGAAGGCTTGTCTATGGCATCATCTATAAATGATCATTCCTTCTATTCAGGTAGAATTGGGCCTATTCTCCAAGCTTGAAAGTTGGTAGCACCTACATGCCTCCATCAAATGTTAAATGAAAATTAGTGGTCCCAATAGGTTAAGGACCATGTCAAACCTTCAAACTTATATTTGTGACATCAACATGCTCCTGTAGGTGGAGTTTCTTGACTATGATATACAAAGAAGTGATGAAATGATAAGAATCATGAAAGGAATGCTTTTAAAACATATCAAGAGAAATTTTCAACACTTTAATGCACAACATATACTAGGATAACTTCCAAAAAAAAATCAAAACATCATATCCAATATGAAGGAAACATTTTTAAAGCAATTGGGTTGACTGTGAATGCAAACTAGACATTTTACAAGCCTAGAAGAGGCTTCCTCAAATAATTTAACCGTAAAAAATAATAAGAAGCATGAAAAAATATTGAAAATCATGTGTAGAAACTTTAAACACACAAATCCATCAATCCAAAATAAGAAACTTTGAAACAAGATCAATTAATGACCCCCTAATGGTTTAACATGCATAAAAAGCTAACTGGGATCAAACTAAATATTCATAAAGGAGGATTTACCAATATCAAGTTATTATTATGATAATTAAGTTCACTTATATTAATATCCACCCTTAGAATAAATCCTCCCAATTCCACCTTTATGGCCCATGCCAAGTGCACGAAATTGCTCCTTCTTTGCTTACCAAGTGAAAATGGAGGAAAACAAGTTGCAAATGAAAAATTTTGCATTATTATAGAAAAATAGGGATTGAAATAGATGATGAGATTTGAAAAATTACTCTTCCCATGTTTTTGGCTGATGATAGACTTGAGAAGTCTGTACAAGTGCCCAAAAGCTCCTATTTTTGAGGGAAAACTACCATCCATTGAACATGACTACTTCTTATCTAGAAAATAATTGTTATTGACATGATCCTAACATGATCCACATTAAAACTCACTTGGGTGTCAAATTTTCTTGCATTAAAATTTGTATAAGTCATTAAATGGGTTAAAATATGACAAAAGGCCCCTTTTTCCATAGGAGACACAACCTATGACCAATTTATGACTTGAAAACATATTAAAACATGTCAAGGACCACCTTAGGATATTTTGAACACAATTTGACCCTTTGAATACCTTTTACTAGGGTTAACCAACCTTTGACTTTAGCTGACTAGTGTAGTACATAGAGGGTGGACTTCAACAAGGACTAGGGAGAGGATGAGTATGCTAATAGACCAACATGACACCCTATAAGACACATGGAACCTTCTTAAAAGTTAAAAATAGTATTGGTTGACCCAAATTTGACTCGGGGTAAAATTTGGTCAATAGTAAATATAAGGAATGCCATGGTGGGAAATGAAGAGCTCACTTTCCAAAAGGTTGAACCCTTTACAAGCTTAACCCCAGTTGGAGGGAAAAACTTGGTGAGGTTAATATCCTTGAGGAGGATGTGGAGAGCTTACTTGAGGCTAATTTAGCTCAATCCAAATTTGGGATTAGAGGAATGAAGTAGAGAATTCAAAATTTGGAAAAGGAAAAGGAAAACCTAAAGATAGAGGCCATTTCATTAGTGTTTGATGCCATAATAAAAATGTTTAAAGCATCATTATTTGACATGTTTGATTATTTGAAATGAATAAAGCTGAGGCAAGATTCCTTAGGCCAACAAGGTGACGTTTTTAAGAGATTGATAATAGAGTGGTAGGAGGTAGAGACTAGGATAAGGGATCTCATTAGCATTTTGATTAGGAACAAGATTCCTAAATTCAAATATATTATCCTAGCTCACTTGAATGCCATATTGGGAATATTAGTGGACAAGATCCAAAGTCAAAGTGCATAGACAAATAATTTAAATAGACTCCTATCTGATGATAAGGAATTGATCACTAGGATTGAGCAGCTTTTGGGCACTATACTAGATAATCCTACCAAGACTATAGCCTTGGGGATTATTAATGATGTAGAGTATAAACATAAAGTTACCTTGGTAATGTAGGAGGTAAAGAGAAAAAGCTAGGGTAGATTAGGCAATAATTATGGTAGGATTCTAGGCATGATATTCACAATGGAGGAAAAGGTTGCAAAAGATAAGAGCATAAAATAAGTTTTAGCCAGAGATGATAGGGACCTTGACCTAGCTGATCAGGAAGAGGTCTGCCTCATAAAGCTAGTTGTGGATCTAGAGCTTATTAAAGAACAACATCAAATATCCATGGAACTTTTGTAAGAGCAACAAGGGAGTCCATCGAAAATGGGCCTACTGAGTTGATTGATATTCATTTTTTGTAAAAACATTATAATATTTGAAATAGGGAATGTTATTTTATAAGGCATATGCTAGTCTATTAGTATATTGCCTCTAGGTCAGTCTAGTGTAGAAGATCAATTGTATTCTATATCTTTCTAAATAAGGACAATTGTCCTTATCTTTTGTACAATTGTATCTTGTAATTGACTGATGTACTATCTTATCTTTCTATAAAAGGCATGTATTATCATCTTGTAAAGGTAAAGAATTTTGAGAAAAAATATATATACTTATAGAAATTATTATAATCAAGGAATTATACAAAGATTGTCCATATTTGATGTGTCAATTGTTAATATAAATTCTCTCTTAATTTCTAGTTTTGTGTCTTAAATTTGAATAGTTTCTTCAAACTCTGGGTTACATCCTTAATTACAGGGTTTCTAATTTGTACATATGCTAAATTAGTTGTAGTATCTTAGATTTGATTCAATTAATTTTTCTTTGTATTCAGATGTGTAAATGCTAGTTGAGTATAGTAGTAAATCTTTAAAGTAAACCTAGTTCTTAGTTGTGATTCTTTACATCATCCTTCAAAGTTTGCTTAATGTATAGTGAAATCTGAGCTTAGGCCATTTTGCACTATATATTAGTTTAAATTCATACTCAATTGTGATTTGGACTTTGTCATAATGTTTGAGTCTAAAATAAGAAATCACTTTTTTATTTTTTCCTTACACTTCTTATTTGATTTTTTAAAACCAGATCACTGTAGTTTAAATTCCATTATAAATATCCATCTAGATTAGTCTATAGCTTAAGTTTTGATAATAATTCACTAAGTATCAACATAGATACTAGTATTTAAAAAATAATTAGACTATGATGGCTCCCAAACATTAATTAATATAAATTTATGGGGACAGTTAAACATTGCTTTGCCATTATTCCACCACAGGTAACATCAAGCTGCCACAACCTACTACTCATGCTCTGAATTCCTTGAATTCTAAAATGAGAAGTGTTATTGAAGAATAAGGAAATAAATGGTACACATATAGGCATCAACAGGTGGAAAAAAATTATATAAGCTGATATGAATATTTAAAATCCTTCTTATCACCTAAAGTTGCTTTGAAAATCAAAACTCAGTTTTAGGCCTAAAGCTAGCCTTAAGACCTATAAGGCCTATAAAAATTTAAGGCACTTAGAACCCATAAAAATTAATTATGACATAATGAAAAGGTATAATTAAATGGTATAGGTCATAAATGAGGTATTATAAGTGGGAAAAATAATGAAAAGTTCAATTTCACTCTCAAAGTGAAATGCAAACTATGCAGTCTAAAATACCCATTCAAACCACCTGATCAAGTGCTCATATTTTTCACCACATGAAGAGTTTGTAAAAATGATATTATATTTATTTTAGTAACCATATTAAATTATAATAAATTATGTATTTAGGTTGGTTGAGGGGCTGAGGTTTATAAACAATCACTAAGAGCATAAACATGTCCAGAATGCAAGCAAAACCCTATAGGTAAACTTCATTATGTACATATATTTTCAAGATTTTTTCATGGGAACTTAATATTTTCAAAGATGTTGAGGGGGTATATAAAATAAATATTCATGGAAATAATTTTGGGTTTGGATCTCTTTATAAACAATTACTAGGAGCATAAGCATGTCCAGAATGCAAGTAAAACCCTATAGGTAAACTTCATTATGTACATATATTTTCAAGAATTTTTCATGGGAAATTAATATTTAAAATAATTTGAAGGGGTATATAAAATAAATATTCATGGCAATAAGTTTGGGTTTGGAGGTCTTTACTTTATGAACCATCGTTAAGAAGGTTCACCTCCATAACCCTCCCAAACCCTCCTAAGTACTAGTTTTGAGAAAAGTCAATTTTATTGAAATAAAATCCTCATGAATCATCCTAAAAAATATAAAAAAATGAATTAAACTCATTGAGGGTCCCATAAATGGTACTTTGTTTTAGGGAATGATACATATCATGGTAAAACATAGAGGTTTTTAAAGAAATTGTACTAAAAGGAGAGGTACAATGCAATTTAATGGATTCTAATCCATGGAGAGTTAATTTTGGATCTTTTTTTTTTTTTATTTTAATCATGTATCCATTATATGGTAAAAAAAATGCCTAAAAATTCCTTTATCAACTCATTCAAATCAGCCAATCTGCAAGAATTCAAGGCAAATTGACCTAGTCAACTAGTTTGACTAAATTATAGGTGTTTCTTCATCAAAAGGACCTATTTCATGATATGGATGATTGTTATAGGACTAAATATCACATTTTTTTGAGGATATAATGTTTTAATTTAGGTTTAAAAATCCATAAAATATAAGAAGTTAGGCTACTAGGCCTAATTAACTTAGTAGGCCTATTTGATCAATCAAGTAAAGATGAAATTAGCATTAAAGGGATATCAAATGATTTTATGTGGAATTATAATGATGTATGTTTTTTATTAAATATGAAATTATATGCATGTCCAGTATTCAAGTGTTATTTCATGCAAAGGAGGGCTAAAGATGGATTTGACTAGTCTTAAGTTCTAATCATGAGTTAACTGATCATTGACTAGCAATCAATGCATGTTTCAAGTCTGTATACAAGAGAAGACATTCACTTATCTTGGTCTCATATTATGTGGAGTTAAATAACCAATTAATGGTGTAGCATGTTCAATAATGATCTTGGACAAGTCAAATGGCCCACCGCATTGGTTCTAATGCCAAAAAGATCTCATGCAAGGCTTAGGCATAAAGAGATGTGATGAAAATTGACTTGAGTTGATGATTAGATGACTCTATATTATATATTATACACTAATATCTTGTCTTATTCTCTTTTCATGTATATATATTCAATCTTTTAGGCCATTTCTCAAGATCCCTTCTCTTAAGAATGATGAAACTCTACCAAGACTGAGATTTGTAAACCTATTGAGTAAATAAAATAACTATTTTTAGATACATATATAGAGGTTTAGTGTGTTATATTGGTTTTATTTACATGTGTGGTAGTATTTTCTCCTTGGCAGGTCCTAATCTTACCTAGTTACTAGTATACCATCTTATACAGGGCATATATAGTTTTTGATGTTGATTGATTGAGTTAACAATGGATATATTGATTGGTTAGTCCCTTGAATTATGCCTTCCATAATTTACCTCATGATTTTATCACTTGGTGAAACCTCTATGTGAAAATTATTGCATAAGAATCTTTTGAAGCTGTATAATTCATGATTTGCATTGCTTTCTAGTGTTGTATGAGCTCAAATAGAGTGGATGAACTAGAAATATAGGTGTATCACCATTAGTATAATAGATTTCCCTTTCAAAAATATTTATTCCACTTTTCACCCCCCAAAAAATAGTAGGTTTTAGTAATCTAAGCAAAGTGATATATTTAGAGGAGTTAACCTCACAAATCTAGAGGTCTAGTCTAAGATATAGGTGTCCCACACCTCATACCATTCCAATGTTGGTAAGGGTTTGAATGATATCAGAGCAATCAACCTTTAGTAGGGTGCAATTTAGGTTTATAACATGATGCACCTATTGTATATTAGTAGGTGGAGGAATAGTTTGAGAGCATGCACATTAGTGTCTAGATAATGGATCTATGACATTGCAAAAGGAATTTAAAAGAGAGATCAGGTGTTGTTTCCACTTTAAAACCATCTCATTATTGGCATGGATTTGATTAAAATCTTTAATAATGAAACTAATGCAGAAAACCATAGTAATTATAAGGAATTAGACCATGAAATAATTTACATATATGTCCACAAAAAAAATGATTGCAACATTAAATCAATCAGTGATGAGCAAAAATAAAAATAAAAAACCCTAATTGTCCAAGGGTTTAATGTTCAAATATTGGGTTCAATAGATTTTTAATGCTAATTTAAGATAAGATGTATTATCCTATTATTTTTGGTGTAAGGGTTAACAATATATAAATGAAAATGCACAAGGGTGATAATTAGATTTAAAATAGGCAAATTGAGTGTTAAACCTAGATATAATCATACACTAAACTAATTATGCTAAGTACATGATAAATATATAAAGTACAAATAATCTATGAATGGAAATGACAAATAAGTAATATACTTATCTAGTTATGATGCTAACATAGAGTTATATCTAGAATAGGTAGGAAAGAGGCAGGAAGATAGTTTAAAAAGAGTCATTATATTTTGCATATGATACTTCTAGATCTCTAGACACTAATGTTAGCCTAAGATGGTTGCATATATGTTATTATCTAGGTTAGACACAAGTTTTATGTATGGTATATTTGCTAAAAATTGATGTGACCACTTGTATGCTATTGGGTTTGACTTCACCTTCACTCTGGTGCATTCATATCTAGGTCATGGACTATTTCTCCTCATGAAGTTGTAGAAATTTGGTTCTTCATTAACATGGTGACCTTTGGGGAAAATGGGTTAGTGAGAACATAGTGTTAAGTTAAACCCAAATACCCCACTATTAGTGAGCATTTCCTACATATCCAATACTTTAGAAGAGGGCCTTACACTCATGTAGTTATCCCCTACGTGTTGGCTTGTGTGTGAATCATAAAATATGTGAAAATTAAGTACTAGAGTGACCTAACTTGTAACTTGTCTAAGTGATCTCTTCAGCTCCTCTTTTAGTAATTCAGACTTATAAATGTGTTGTACCTATGATTTATGTGTAAATAGGGAATTTTTATTCAATTAAATTCTTAATAGAGTGATTTTGATAAGTTGCCTTGGTCTCTTTGGTATTTTTATTGGTAAGTAATGAATGAGGGTCGATCTTGTATTTATATCAATCCCTTTAGATTAATAAGTCGCATTAAATATCTTAGGTAGACCATTATGATAAGTATCATTTAAAAAATATATGAATTTAGGGCATTGAACACTTATGTCAGGTCAAGACATTAACATCAATGTTAGTGTTTATCCCAAACATTAGTGTCAAGGAAGCAAGAAAATAGATATAAGTTCAAAACTTGTAGATATGGAAGATAAGTACATTTTAAGCATTTTTTTAAAGATAAAATTCTTGGGTCATCAACATAAGATTGGTTAGACTAAGAGATATAGGCTAAGGGGCATAAGATATAGTATATGTGAGACTTACAGAAGTGGGAAGAATACACAAGGTCTAAGTTTTCCAAGTGTATAAGACTAAGGTGTTATATAATACATAAATATCATCTGCACAATCTTTACTTGTTTATTGATAAAACCCCAAATTAACGTAGTATGCAAACCCTAAATTTGATTATATAAAAGCCTTTTACTAGAAATTATAAATGTCTTTATCCTTTTGAAAAAAATGTGATTTTTTATGCATACTAGTAGGTGGTTGAATAACCACCTACAAACATGCATAAAGGATTGCTGAAACTACTATTCAAAACAATAATTCCAACATGTGTTTTATTTGTGGAAACTAGTGTCCCATGAGATTTTTTATAGACTACATTTATTGTTGAAATTACATTCTAATGTGGTATAAATTGATTGATTTGTATTATTTAAAACCATAAGACAATGTGATATTAAACCTTGCATATTAATTCATATAATCTATAGTATGTTGTGGTAATTATATGTATGCTAAATTTTGTTAAAATTATATTTTTGATAGACTTTTAGGTGGATAGATGGTTTCCTACAAGCCTACATTCAATCTTGAAATCCTTTTAATTTACACTAGTATGTTGTTTTATATCTTATGGAAAGAAATACATTTTTGAATTATACCTATAGAATTAATATTAACTTGTTAAAACCTCTAATTTGATGTGACAATTGTGGTTATTCTTATCTTGGAAGGAATAGACTTGTTTATTAATATGATTAGTTTAAATATGTATTAAATATCAAAAGAAAATTACTAAAAACTGGTTATAAATAACGACCATTGATATGTTTGGGGATTAAAAGTGGGAATATGTGCATTTAGTAAGAATGATTTACTATGAGATATTTATTGTTTAGATTGTGTGAAGAACTCAAATTAGTCTTGAGATAATAAGGGAAGTAGTTTCTAGATGTTGTAATTAGGAAAATATGTATTTTATTATATTAATAACTATCTAAAAACTTGTATAATGTATAAGATGGTTTAGTTATTAAAATACCATATATTTCAAATGGTCTACATTGCTACATCCATATATATTAATTAACTTGTATCATGCAATAAGATGGTATTAATTATATTATCTTTGGTTTGAATGATTTTTGTTTTATGGGAACTTATAAAACATATATACTCATAATGCATGAATTATGTATGATTATTATGAGCAACCACATACGGAAATAGATTATTACTTGTAATTAGAATATGTTACCATAAAGATCATTTCATAAAAAATATATAAAATTATCATTATGAGTTTTAGATTAAGGTAAAAGCAGGTTTTGAAGGGATCCCAAAACCCTGTACAATTTAAGAAAGATAAAACATTATAAACGCCTGGAAAGGCAAAACCACTGAAAAATAGTAACTAAACTAGGTTTTACGGGGACCTAAAACCAATAGAATAAACCAGTAAAAATGCCCCAGGTTTTACAAGGACCTGATACCTAAACAAAACCAGGCAAAATAGCCTGAAAACTAGGCAAAACAGCCTAAAAACTAGGCAAAATAGCCTAAAAACCAACAACCCCAAAAGTTAGGGCAAAGTTAAGAACAACAACCACTAAAAAATACACTGTGTGACTCTCCCACAGGGGTAACCCCCTTCAAAACATAGCATCCAAAATGCAAATAAGATCTCATCATTTCTGCCCACGTACCTGCACCTTGGATCCCAACAACCACACTGCCTAGAACTGACAGTGCCTTCAACAAAACCCCTGGATCCGTCACCGCCACCATACTTTCCACCCACCCAAGTGTCTGCAAGATCACCCCCTCTGCACAGAGGATACGCCTCCATGGCATTCAAAATATCACCGAAGAAAGCCCCGATTCGCTCAGAACAGGGTATAGGTCTGCACGACAGCCACAAACTGAGAATCTAAGGAAAAAACACAGAACTGCACCATACAAGATAATCACTACATAGCCACACATCCACACCTTATAAGATAAAAAACTACCGTGCCAACAACCACAGTAACTCAGGCTGGAAACCCACTCCGCAGTCCATCGACACAACGGAAGGCCAAAGCAAAAAAAGTTCCATGCAGTAATGGATCTTGCATTTTAGGCTCTGCATACAGCAAGAATAGAGGAAAGGGGGGCCACACACCAGCAAAGGTAAGGGTTTCAGCACGGCTGCATCCGCAGCCATGCTCCCTCTTCCCGCTAGGGTGAAACTTTGTTGGCACCTTGTATGATGCCTTTGTTATGCAAATATTTATTATCATTGTGAGTTAAGTACATTATTTTTCCTAGTTATATCTATGTATGAAGTTGAAACCTTTATTCTATTTTTTTTATGGTTGTGTGAACCTTAAATAGACTTGTATTGAATATGGTGTAATTTATCTATCTCTCACATTAAGGGATGACAAGTGATAGGTAAGAGTAATTTTTCTCAAACATCATGTTATAGCATAGATTTTAACCCTTTGAGAGGATGTTTCAAGTCCTCTCAATCTAAGCTACACATGGGAATGATCCTAGGTTATGGGTGACCTAATGAATGGATTGAACCTATTGTGTAGCTTAGATTGATAAAACTTAAAAAATCCTCTCAAAGGGTTAAAATCTATTCTATAACATTTCTAGCACACCCAGTGGGATAAGAGATTTCATCCATTGAAGAGTTATTGTATTTATTCTTCAATAGACCAGCCTTTGGAGGCATAAACACAAGCACCAATGGAAAATCTAAGTTTATTCAAATAGTTTTATTAACCCAAGTATTCTTTCAAGCAAGTACCCTTTCTATTTTTCCATTCTCATGAAGTGTGATGGCTAAGTTTAGAGTGGATTTCAATTTTACTCAAGTTAGTGAGACATATCAAGCCTATGTTGATATTTATAATAAACATAATGAGCCATATCAATAATATATTAATCCATATCATCACTATGTTGAGCCATATCAGTCCTATAATGACCCTAATTATCCACCATAGTACTCTGGTTATCAATATAAATAGCCTTGTTATTAATAGTAATATCCTTCCTCCCTTCCTCAATAACTTTAAGAAGATTGTCAACCTTCATATCAGTGTTATCAATTTTTCCATTAGCCTTATATATCCCCTGATCATGGTACCAATCAACGTTGGCAAAGTCATTCTCCTTCTAATCAACCTAAAGAGAGTTTTGAAAAGATAAAACTTGAATTTGAATCACGTCTAGATAGAGAGATTGAGTTTGTAAATGAGCATATATTTTAGTCAATCATAATAGTGAGAGAAATGGAATCCAAAAACTTCCTAATCCCTTCACCCACCCCTCAATTTATAACACACCCATTAAGAGGAGACTGCTAGGTTCAAAATTCTAAATTAGAAATAAGTAGTTGAGTTTTTGGAAAATTAAGATGAAGATTGCCTATATAGGGGAATCAAAACTAAATTGGTAGAAACTTTGCCTATACAAGCCCCATCCATCACTCCCCAAGAACCTCAAACCTTCCCATCATGGAATTCAATCCAAGGAGGCATTCAAAATAGGCAAGAAGTGCTTATTGATAAGAATAGGACATCCATAGAAAAATTGAATTTTCTCTCTCTCCAATAATTCATAGAAGTGTCCACCATCCCAAAGATCCCAAGTTGGAAGAGTGCTCCCTCAATTCCCAAGCCAACTTGCAAACATATTCATTTCCCTCCCACCATCTCCCTTTCTGAGGAAGAACCTATTCTATGGGAGGTAAATGAATAAGATAAAATTATATTTTCACATGATGAATATAATTTACATGAATATGATCGGGATATCATAATTAGAAGACCTCTTAGTGAAGATAAAATCAAATTAGTCTCTAGAGACATAGAGAAAAGTGATCTTGATGAAGTGGAAACATAATTTGAATGATTGAACACTCCTAATTATTAAAAAATCTAAAATGAGATAGTTGTATAAATTTCAAAGCTAGTTATTCATCTCCAAGAGATCATAGATGACCAAGAATAGTAGTTTTTGGAGCCTCTTGATGAATTAGAACAATTAGTTGTAGTAGAGTTTCAATTGGACATCTCACAATATGTCTCAAGTGAACTAGAAAAGGTATAATCTTATCTTGAGTTCCCTTGCTTATTTGAGAATGATGAAATTATTTATATCCATAATGAAGAAATATTTAAATTATCAATAAAATAACCACAAGGAAGCATTTTCCTAGAGAGTCTTAATGAAAAGGTTACAATTGATATTGAAGAAGAAGACCTCCCAAGTGAACAAGGTGAGATCTTGAGTAAGCTTGAAATGGATTCTAATGAGAAAGAAGTAAAGATTTAGAGATCATAATTATAGATACACCATGATCACATGGATGAGTTTTAATTTCTTGATATTCCTATGACTCCTAAAGAGAAATATGAAGATGTGGTTCAAGTTGTATTTCTTCAAAATGCTAGTCAAGAAGATGTTGAAAATATGTGGTAGGAGTACTTTGATATTTGTAATAAATTTTAGGCTCTTAAAGGGTATAAATATCCTAGAAGGCAGATTAAGGATGATTTTAAAGTTTATTTCCTCATTAAATATCAATGTGAGAGTCACCAGGAGGTCATTCAATACCAAGCACACCATTTCATGGAACCACTAGAAGCTAAAGAAAATGTTATTCCTATGAGCTAATATGTGATCATTTTTTAGGTTAGTTTAATTATTAAAGAGCAACATGAGTATATTTTCATAGGATTCATGTTTAATTTTTTTGACTCATTTAAGAGTATGCCAAAGGAGCTGACAAGTAATAAGTTCAATCCACCAAACATCATGTTCAAAAGGTAGCTTGATCTACGTCATTTTTTTATCTCATAAAGGAAGAGTTTTTATAGATTTTCGTTTTGATATAGGAGGAAGATGCCTTAAGTTTAGTTTTATTTGTTAGTGTTCTTGTTATTTGCTTTCCCTAAGTGATTGATAGCACAAGTGTGTTTATCTTGGTTTGGTGTGTTATTCTTTTATTGTTTTGTGTTTCATAGGTATATCAGTTATATTTGCTTATTATAAGGCATTTTAAATTAGTTCTCAAGGTCCAATCAGGTTTGAAGTGGAGTGATGTGTGACTCCATATCCCAATGGATACATAAGGCAACTAGTCTAAGATGCATAACAAGCATGCAATCCTAAGAGGTCACCAAAGATGTTAGCCAAAATTGGCTACCATAGGGGAGTATTATTTAAAAATTGGTCTTTATCCTATTAACCTTGTTGGTAGCCTCTAGTAGCCCCTAGTTTTGATGACATAGCCTATTATATTATAGGGTATTGAAATGATGTTTTAGTTTGCTTCACAGTTCTATACAAGGTCTTATTGTAATGTGAAGTCATGATCCCCAAGTGATTAACTAGAGGTCATTTAAGGTAGTCATCTCCAAAGTTTTTTTAGTAAAGATTAAGTTAGTTTTGGAAAAATTAAGGTAATGGCTACCTATGAAAATTATAAGGATCAAGTGAATTTTTATGTCTCTAACATGTTTCAAATCTATGTCAAGGTTATTTCTTCCTTGTATATGTTGGCCTATGTCACTTTCAACATACAACAAGTGGTGGGACCTTCTAAAGGTCAAGAAAATGAAATATAATGTAGCAATACACTTGCTAACAAATTATAAATAAACTTTTCAATGTGGAGATGGTTAATTCAAGTTAGAAATGGATGGTTTTAGGTCCCTTAGATGTTTATAGGGTTAAATCATGTTTTTGATGGCATTAGTAGGTCCAAAGAAGATAAAATAGTTCATATCCTTAATCAAGCTCTTTGAAAGTTAGTGAAGGCCATTTTCAAATGTTCATTTCATGAAGAGGAAAGATAATTATATCTAGTGATATTGGGGGTTGATAGGGGCCCTTATTCCCTTGATATTATAGGCATTAGTTTTTAGTTTTAAGGGTTATGCTTTATGAATAATTATTAACAAAATAAACAACCCGAAACCCTTCTGAAAATCCACAGGTAGGGTTTTTCTTATCACAGTGAGTTTGTAGGTTAATGGATGAAAATTGATGATTTTTTGAGATCCTCAAGGATTTAAATATCCCTCTCACATAATCTTACACCATTAGTTGGCATGTATGATAACTAAAGTGGAAATAAAAGTCCATGTTTAATTGTTTGTGAAGATGGTAGGCAGGGTCTTAGTGGATTTGAATGTTTTTTTTCCTGCAATGGACTTTAAACAACTCCACCAACCTATCATCCCTCATAAAAATCTATTCAAGTGGTAGATATCAAGCATAAAGGTCATATAGAATGTTATGGGAGACTTTGGTTTTGGTTTTCTTCAACAAGTATAAAAGTGTGAATAAGTGATAAAATAAATCTATAATCTATGAATGAAAGTGGGTTTTAATTCACTTGAAGGTTATATGTTATATTTCACATCTCAATAAAATTATTCCAATTTTATAAAATACCATCCATGGAAAGAGAGGTTAAAATATTGGTTATGTATGCACCTATAGGATTGAATAGAAAGACTATAGGTTTTTTCTTATTGAGATGTTTAAAACATCTCGTGATCAGTTTGGTTTGTAATTACAAGAAAAATTTCACTTCAAAGAGCCCCTATAATATAAAATGTGAAAATTGGTAGCTTGAGTTTGGCTTGTGACACCCAACCCATAGGTGCTTCTTTCATGCTCTCATGACCCTTCATGACACCTTTTTGCTTATTCTCAGTCATCTATAGACTTGTGAGACTTGATTCCAACTCAGCTAGGCTACTTTTCCCATGATGATTTCATCCCCCTAGAACTTGTAACTATAGGACAAAAAATCCTAACTTGGACTAAAGCATCAACCCTTAGGGTATCCATTTTTAGTGCTCCTATCCAATTATATTTTTAACTCCAATGGTTATTTCCTTCTGATTCCTGTCGTTCTTTTTGTCAGCCTAATGTGAATACATTTGACCCATGACCAATAGATCTCTATAAAATCCCATTCAAAGTTCATTTAGTAGGGGTTGGTAAATATCACAAAGCAAGCAAGAATATAGACAAGAATACTAAAGCATATTTCCATATTATCTACATATATCCATATAATATATACACAAGCTTATTCAAACCATCACACTAGTCCCTAACCAACTCAAACACACCTAGTTTAGAATTTTACATCTTCGTATACACTATTGCACAAATCACATCAAGTGGGATAATTAAATGTCTTGATCCCTCTTAGGAGTATTGGTATATAGGAAACATGCCCACACAAGGGGTGTGGATACACATTTAGTGAATCTTTCACACACTAACCCCCCTCTTTCTCAATATTTGTCAAACATAATGGAGTCTAGGGTTTGAAGACTAAATCAGCTCTATAAGGAGTTCTGTAGACATCTAACAGTCAAAATTTCATAGGCAGAAGAGGAATATAGTGCTAGACCCTAGGGTGTCCTATTTTGGTGCTTCCATCCTTTCATAAAATGAAGGCTAGATCTTGATTCACAACACTGTCACTATCATGAATATCAAATTTTAGACCCTATCTTAGTCATCTCAGTCCAGTTTAAGTTAAGTTACATTTCTCTTCACTTATTACTATTTTTAGAAAGGGTTAAAATTATAATTAAATTATACAAATTAGTAGCTTAATTATCCCAATATTATTTATTTATTTAATTAACTCAGACCCTTAACTAAATTAGGAATAAGACTCCAATATTCCCAAAATAGTTAAATCATTTGGTGAAGCTGACTTAATTCATTTGTTTATAAAAACCCTAGAAATCCTTGGGTAAATTATTTTCTTTATTTTCTAATATTGATTCCAAACCCTAGTTGCATATCCTAGGTCCCTTTAAATCAAGAATTTTCTAATTTTTTACCTACATATTTAAATTATAAATTCACATCAAATTTTAAAATTACATAGTAAATTTTAAACAAATCATTTTTCAAATCCCTAGTTGCATATACTAGGTCTCTTTAAATCAAGATTTTTTCCAATAATTTTATGATTTTTTACTTGCACATTTAAATAAAAAATTCACATCAAATTATAAAATTCCATAGTAAATTTTAAACAAATTAGTTTTCAAAACCCTAGTTAAACTTACTAGGTCCCCTTACTTTCTTGAATTATCACCTTACATCTAAAATTAGATTCCACATAAAAACAACAAAAATAGATCTCTCTTATTTATACACATTTATTACATTTCTTGAAAATAGTAAGGAGACCATACTTGGTCCTATCATGTACATGAATGATGAATTTTACTATATGTTAGTAAAATGCTTCACTATTTTCATTTCATGCTTACTTTTCATAATATGGGATGATATTAAGAGAGTTATTGTTAAACATGTTAAGATACCTCTTGCCTCACCTCCCTTAAAGCCTTTATCCCATGCCAAGTTATGTTACATGGCATATTTCACTCTTCCCTAGGTCACTACCCATCACTAGAGAGCCCAGATGACACCCTTTGTCCTTGCACCCCCTTGACCTATTGATTATCTACTCTATCCTCTCATAACTACTATTAGTTCTATATAGATAGTAGATAATACAGTTAGAGATATTATTCAATGTGCTACCATGCCTTCCCAACCTAGTTGGAGCCCCACCACCCTCCTATTCCTTCTTGTCCCAGGCCCAACCCACCCACACAAGTAGATCTACACAAGGCATATGATATTGTTGATCAGTTAAGAAACACACTAGCTAAGATTTCCATGTTATAACTACTTTAGAAAACTAATGTGTTCAAAGACATTCTTTATCAAGCACTCACTCAGACTTCTATAACCATTAATTTAGAGCCCTTTTATTTTGCATCAGTAGTCAACACATTAAAAACTATATAAGATGTTATTTATTTTTATCATGAGGACATACCATCTCAGATAGTTATTGATCAAAATTTACCACTATTCATATAAGCTTAAGTCAAAACCAATGCAATTAAGAGAGTTATAGTTGATAATGGTTCTAGACTTAATATATGAAATATTACATTCTTATAGACCATGGACATAGATACGGCATCCATGCAAAATCATATAATAATATTAGAGGGTTTGATGATATACTATGACAAACATTGGGTACCATTGATTTGGATATCATGGTAGGGCTCAAAACCTTCTCTACATAGTTTTAGGTCATGCCAAGGCTTCTTCATTATAATATTTTACTTAGATGACCTTGGATACACATTATGGGGGTATTTCCTTCTACTCTTCATCGATGTGTTAAGTTTATCCATGAAGAATACCTATACACATGCCTAGAAAATAACCAACCATTTAGATATTGTCAAATTACATAGTCATCTTTGACTATTTTTCTAGATGGGACACCTCATATTATAGTTTAATCACCACCTCATTTCATTTCTCTTGATCAAATACATACATATGAGGTAAGAGAGACTAGTGCATCTTGCACTCCTCCACTTACAGTTATGTCTTTAGCTCTAAACACTCAGCCAGTCATAATAACTTTAACCATTCCAACTACTCCATCAGTCATAATTCCTACACCTATTACAAATATATAATCACCAACAATAGTTCTATTAGTACCAGTTGACTCTATAGATATAACTCCTCTGATAGTTATAGTTACTTTGATAGTTACAGATACTCTCACATCACCACCATCTTTTACTACTATAGTTTATGAGACTCTCATTTCATAGTTACCCCTTGTGGTAAATTTTGAGTTACCATATGTACATGATGTTAATATAGATTCTTAGCCTATTTTAGATGATAATATGACACCCACACTCATAGATGACTATTTGTGTGGATTGATCTTTACACCAATTGGCCCAAGAGAATATCAAGATGGCTCTAGAGCTATCATTACACATCTTACATCACTTTTAGCATCTTACACTACACTCTCAGGGTATACTTCACATTCATGGCCATAGATAGATCACATAGCACATATATTTCACATGGTTACCTCTATGGATATAGAACAAGTCATTTAGATTTAGGCAAGCAACACATAACGCCATCCATATATTATACTATAGATGTTACTTAATCATGGATTAATCACACTACCTATAGTAAGACATAGATATATTAGCAAGTTATTATGGTAAGATGGTCACCTATTTTGTGTTTTTTATAGGATCACAAGCCATGATACAAACTCATGTACACATTTATAACAAAGATTGGATAAACTATAGGTTCATGGTACTATTTAGATTACATCACCACCTACACCAGCTTCACCACTACCACCGAACATCCTAGAGGTCTTAAAATATTTACCACTAGATAAAACTTCAACTCACCATCGATAAGATGACACCATTACAAGTGATAGATCTCTGACTACATAGAGAGTACAGATCTTACTGACACTTAAGGACATAAACACCATGCATACAAAATATATGGCATATGATGATACTTATGATGATGATATTGAGGCATTTGATGATGGTCATGATCCCTTCATCCATCTCTATCCCCAATGAGCTCCATCCTTGGACCCTGTACCCCCTCCAGCTTAGTCTTTTACATCATTGTTTAAATATTGCTTATTTTAAATTACTTGTATATAATTTTATTTTAAATTACTTGTACATAGTTTATTTTTTCTTACTTGTACATAATTTCTCATTTTTTATTGTACATAGTCTTCTCATGATTGATTATACATAGCCTATACCAAAAATATTCAGAATATCTCAAAATACAAAAACCATTCAAATATATAAAAATACCAAAAAAATATAACATTTAAAAATACAAAAACATTAAAATAATTCAAAAACACAAAAACATTTCAATTGCATGCATTATCCATGATTTACATTTATAATACCATGATAGACTTACATTTGTTGTTTTATTCTATTTTTTGTCAATTTATCTACATTAGCATGATTCACTTGATCTTCTTTGAGTGTGTGCAGTGACATCTAGATCCATGATTGCTTCACTATATCTATTGAGGGGGTATCCTACTTCTACATTTAAGACATACATTAATATATTTACCCCCTGGTGACATCTTATACATGACTACACCATCCAGGATATGTCATTCCTACACCACACACTCTAGATATCATGTTGATATACATTACTTACTAGCTTACATAGATTACTCTATCGACACTCACTAGTATATATCACTTGTT
Source organism: Torreya grandis (assembly GCA_037957365.1). Classification (NCBI taxonomy): domain Eukaryota; kingdom Viridiplantae; phylum Streptophyta; class Pinopsida; order Cupressales; family Taxaceae; genus Torreya; species Torreya grandis. The sequence goes on along the minus strand of JARHVA010001118.1, from coordinate 2,188,890 downwards.
TATTTCTTAGCATATACCTAGTCTTATACTACATGTCTTACATACTTTCACTTCTTGCTTTGATTAGTTAGATGCAATTGTATTTCTAGTATATAACATGCCTTCCTTTCTTTCTTTATGTAGATATATGTGATTATATTTCTTAATTCCTATTTTATCTCTTGTATATGCCTTAGGACATTTTCCAATGTACTTTGTTTCTACTCTTGTGTGCGCCTTAGGACATTTGTTAATGTCCTTTGCTTTTACTCTTCTATATGATTGTGGTTTTCATGCCAAAATTGATTGTTTCCAATTGTATGTGTATGTGGCATTTGAACATGCCTTGTATGCTTAATTTCTAGTTTGAGTGGCATGTGCCCATATCCTTTATTTGTTTAACCCCTTGGCCACTCTTGTACGCTTCTTGCCTTCCATACTTGTTGCTTATTTTCTTCTCAATTGTTTGGAATGCCATGATCCACATCATGCATTATCTTACCTTCTTAGATGCCATGATAGACATCATGCTCCATCCCTCTTTGACAATTAATAACTAAAAAATAACAACTAATAATTCTAGTTCTAGTACATTGCACATGCTATTACATTGTTATATCTATCTAGGCATACCCATATTGATCTAATAATATCTCATACAAACTATGTTATATCTTGAGACATCATTTTGATTATCATTGCTATATCATGTATTTCATAGAATAACACACTTGTAGTGATCTTTTTTTTAGGATAGTCATTTTAGGGTCTTCATTCCTACCCTCAGAAGAGGGGGAAATAAATATGGGTTGTGTCACAGAGATTAGAACTCCTACCAGTCAAAAAATTAGCTTTTAGAACACCTAGAATAGTATCCAAATTTCAAAACAAATAGAATAGACCAGGTAGACAGTGATAATCATAGAATAATCATCAAAATTAGCTCAAGATAATAGCTCCAAGATTGGACTATAGTGTCAGATAGTAAGGTGTTCGATTTTGGTGCTCCTATCTAAACAACAAAAAAACTATTTTTAAAAAAAATAGATAGAAAGGTGGTTGGTATCATTTTTGAGTGGCTTCCACATAAGCTTATTGCCTAGTTTTAGAGTGGCTTTCATACAAACCTAATCTCCACCTTTTTTGAATGACCAAGAGTGGCCTAGTTTCTAACACACATTAAAATATCCTTGCCACATTATCAGATTACACAACATTCATGGGCTTCAAGAGCCATCTTATATGACACATATTTCATACTGGTATCAATTCATAGCCTCACTTCACAGGGAAATGATGGAGCCAAAGGACTAGTTAGCCTTTGTATTCTTGAGCCACCTACTTAGAGGGATTGAACACATAATTCAAACATAGATTAGGACATGTATGACCACCTATCTTCACTTAGTGGGTGATGATGGAGCCAAAGGGATAGACTTTGCATTATTGAGCCACTCTTGAGGAATTGAGCACTCAGATCCATTTGTGATATTACTCTTGGTACAACATCATTAAACACATACTCAACATCACTTAACATCACAATTCATTCCTTTCTCTTCCTCTCTCTCTTACCCAAATTTGTACATTCTTATTTTAGATATAGTGTATCTAGTAAGAATTGATTTATTATTTGTTTTCTATTATATATTTACACTTCACAATGTGATCTCTCTACACACACTCGACATCACATAGTTTCATGGGCTTCACCCTTGCAGGTAAGTTTAGGTACACTTTCTATTTTTCCTTTATCCTAGTATTTTGCTTTGCTACATCACTAGAATAAAGGTGGGGGGGGGAATGTAGTCATATAAAATATGAAAATTGGTAGCTTGAGTGTGAATTGTGACACCCAACCCATACGTCCCTCTTGCATGCTCTCATGACCCTTCATGACACCTTTTTGCTTATTCCCAGTCATCCATATACTTCTGAGACATGATTCTAGCTCAACCAGGCTAATTTTCCCATGATGATTCCATCCCCCTAGGTCTCATACCTATAGGACAATAGTGCCCAACTTGGATTATAGGATTGAAGCCTAGGTGTCCATTTCTAGTGCTTCTATCTAATTATATTTTTATCTCTAATGGTCATTTCCTTCTGGTTCCTATCCTTCTTCTTGTCAGCCTGACATGAATACATTTGACCCATGACCAATAAATATCTATAAAATACCATTAAAAGTTCATTTATAATGGGTTAGTAAATATAATAATACAAGCAAGAATACAAGTAAGACTACTCAGGCATATTTCCCTATTCTTTGCATACAACCATCTAATATAGCCACAAGCTTATTCAAACCCTCACACTAGTCCCTAGCCACCTTAAGCATATCTAGTTTAGCATTTTTCATCTTCATATACACTATTTAATAAATCACATCAAGTGGGAGAACTAAATATGGCTTGATCCCTCTTTGGAGTATTGGTATGTAGGCAACATGCCCACACAAGGGGTGTGGATACATGTTCATTGCATATTACACACACTAACCCTGCTCTTTCTCAAGCTTTGTCAAACATAATGGAGTCTAGGGTTTGAAGACTAAATCATCTATATAAGGAGTTTCATAGACATCAAATAGTTTAAATTTCATAGGCAAGCTCACATAAGAACATCAAATAAAACCCAAAAAAATTAGGTCTCCAAGACAACATTGATAGAAAAGGATTATATCATCGAACCCTAGGGTGTCTTATTTTGGTGCTCCTATACTTTCATAAAATGAATGCTAGATCATAATTCATGACACTATCATAGTGTTTCATACTAGATTTTAGACCCTGTCTCAGCTATCTCAGTCTAGTTTAAGCTAAGTTACATTTCTCCTCACTTATTACTATTTTTAGAAAGAGTTAAAATTATAATTAAATTATAAAAATTAGTATCTTAATTATCCAAATATTATTTAATAATTTAATTAATTAAAACCCTTAAATAAAATATGAATAATACTCCAATATTCCCAAAATAGTTAAATCATACTCACAATCATACAATCACTACATATATGGTCCAAATGTGAACTTATAGGCTTCAAGGACAAGAGACAAGGTCTTATGAGCAAACACCTTTGAGGTTTTGAGTGGTAGTATACATGAGATATACATTGATGTAATTTAGGGTAGAAATAAGAAAATGTCAGAGAATATCCATCAGTGGACAAAACTCCTAGGGTCATTCTTGAAGTGAACTAGTAGGCTATATACCAAGGATTATCGATCTAGTGTCTATAAAAAAACCAGTTGTGTGAATGCATTTGATAGAATTCAAGGAGATTTTTGATATTGTAAAATATTCCAAGGGTTTAATGAGAATAATATATGGATTAAGAGATAAATAAAAACATTATAAATGGCTTAAATTGAGAAGAATGTAGACCTAAAGATTTGTAGACCTATACATCCACATTCTCAATCAAGAGAGATAAATCTTACATGAAAATTATGGTTTGAGGATAAAATGAAATGTGATATCCATGAAAATATTTTGGGAAGTCATGTACATGGTATAACAAGGAATATCATTAGATAAAATACCCTTTCTTTAACCCTGACAAGTGGCAAACCTAAAGAAGACCTATAGGCCTGCTAAAATCTACAAATTTGCTTCCAAAGATTAAAGAGAGTATACAATATTATTATCATTGAATTTAGGATTTTAGTTTGAATGGATATTAATGTGTGTGTAATTATAAGTCACCATGAGTAATATGTTCATCTTAAGTGGATTCATCATGAAGAACAAAAGAGGGAGATCCATCCTAAAAATACAATCAAGAGACCTAATGTAAACCTACAACTAAAGGTAGTTTTGACATAAGAATAAGTATAAAGGTGAAATTTTTGGATTGAGAATGAATAATTAATATGTTTGGTATCCATGAGAGTAATTTTAAGGTGTTGAGGATGTTATATTTTTATTAAAAATAAAAGGAACCCTACAACATGTTGTATAGTCCTAGAATGCATGCAAAATCTTGAAAATTGTTTTGTTAAAAAGATTTGAAGATTATTCAAGACAAAAAAAAACTATTGGGAAAGTTTAGGAAAGTTTTTGAAGACTTAAAACAATTCTCAAAACGTTTTTAAATGGATTAAAACTCTACCCATGCCATTTTTTTTGTTCTTGGCCTACTTAGGCCTATGTCTTTCTGACCTAGGGCTTAAAAACTTGCATCTTATATAACTCAAGTGTTAACCCTTGGAATTGCATGAATTTTTTTTATTTGAACTTATTTAATGTGTATAAGTAATATATGGTATTTTATGGTCAATATTACTATATGATTGATTTAGGCCTAATTAGTCCTAATTATGAAAGGTGGGTTTTGGGTTAGTAGGTCTACATTGGGAGTTGAGTCCTAAAATTTTGGTTAAAGATGGAATGGGATAAAAGGTACTCAAATAATCTTTCATTTTTCCTAGATTTTTTTTATTATATAAAACCTTGGATCTTTGTCTCAAAATAAGGATACAAGGAATAGGCCTCAAAGAGAGCAAATGTGAGAGTTATGAATAAAATTATAGAATAGAGGTGGAAAGATAATTGGTTATAGGTCTTCAAAAAGTGTATAATATAAGAATAGGTAGTTAGACTCCAAGAATATGACTTATCACTCCCTAATAAATCATTAGGGGAAATTTCAAGAGCTCAAGGATGAGCCATCAAATAAGGCAAAACTCTTATGCCACCTTGATCAAGGCATCATCAAATGAAGCGCACACTTGTTAAGGAGAGATTTTAGAACTATACTTTGGCAGGTTTTCTCATTTATAACTCATTTCATGAGTTTTTGTCATCCATAATTAGTTTATGACACCTCTCTTCTCTCTCTCTCTCTCTCTTCTTCTTTCTCTTATATGTATGCTTGATTTTTCTATTATAATGGATCCTTCCACCAAGAGTATGGCATCATCCTGCTCTTTTGTATGCCTATTGATCAATAAAGGACTATTTTTACCTCATTATATGGTTGTATGTAGTGTGAAGCTTTGAATGGTTGATCTATTCAAGTGTATACTTAACTCACCTCATTTTGTTGTCTTATTCTTCCTTCGTTCTTGCACTTTGTTTCTCTATTATAGGTTGTGAAGAGTGTCATCAGGGGTTTCATGTGGATTAGAAGTGGCAAAAATCTTCCATTATACTCTCATATTGCCTTACCTCTTTTCAAATCATTGATGTAATAGTCTCTCTTTAGGATAAGTTCATTTTTATTATAGTCCTATATGTTTTAGTGCACATGAAAATCAGTGGTAATGGTCATAAGATTTGGTGTATCACCTCCCTTTAGTTCATAGTTTCTTTCTCCCTTTTTCTTGAAAGCTAGTAGATTATTGATTTGTCATAAGTGATACATAAAGGGAGTTATCCCTTATCTATAGGTGTAATCCACTAATTAGGTCACCCATAACCTATGATTGTTCCCATATGTAGCTTAGATTGAGAGGATTTGAAACATCCTCTCAAAGGGTGAAAATATATGCTATAACACATCACTCATAATTAGTTATCATGAAATATAGAGTTTTTTATGCATTTAACATAGAGTATGGTTCTAGTAAATAAGACCCAGATTCATTTGAAGTCTAAAAGTATAATAAAATCTTTGGGCAAAGTAATGTTATACCTATAAACATTCTTTATTCACTGTAGTATCTAGTTTACATGCATGTGTGAAGTCATATTAGATAGAGGATGATTTATATGGTCTATATGAATACTACATGTGATATTGATAGTATTAAAAATATTTTGGATGATTTCTTGATGTTTGTATTGCCATTATCTACCCCTTTATGAAGAGAATGACCACTCCAAATGAAGAGCTTTGTGGGTTACCATCAGTCTATGGTTGAAGGAAAAGTGCCTATATGATGCTATCCTCTCTATAGATGCATCTAAAACATTTTCTTAATCTACTCATGGCTAACATATAAATGAATGGGTTTTTTTTATTAAGATCCTTTGTATTGATATTGTATAAATTATTATATTAATTGGTATTTGTATATTTTTAATCTGATTATCATACACAACAGTGGTTTTAGAATTCAATTATTGATAAAATGATGTATTTTTTAACGTGTTTATTTAAAATCAATGCTTTGTTGGTGCTTGATTATGTTGTATTTATTTATAGTTAATACACTATGTATACCTCTTTTGAGGTATGAATGACAGATTTATCATGTTTAATCAGTGGATTAATTATTATTATACTTTAAATTTCAACATATTACATTTATATGTATATAGTGTGTGAATTTTAACCTGATGTTAGGATCATCTTGTGAAAATTAAAAATAAATTACTAATATATTTTAAAAAAATACACACTTTCCCATAACGAACCTAGAGTGTTTATAACATGTGGTATTAGATCATCAGTTTAAATGTTCATACATAATGATTCCACTAGTTTTAACCTATATATCCTATTATAGTAAGATAAAATGGCACATGGAAAAACTATTATTTAGGGAACTTCTAATCATAATTCAAAACTTGAATCTAATTAGTTGGAAGTTGAGTAAGCTACAAAGCTCAACTAAATCCTTGTAGTCCTAAATAAAACATGGGACACAATAATAACCTTGGAATAGAAGGTAGATGGGCATGATAGGGAATAGTATCAATAAGATCTTGTGGAGAATTAATATGCTCAGGAAGAGCACTGAGATTAAGAACATGTAGAAAATCAAGATACAAGAATGCAAGTAGCTATAGGAATTGCACAAGATATAGAAAAGGAAAACCCACCTAAGTTTGATGGAATAATGTTTTGTGATGGAGCTGAAGGATAGATCAATGAGGTGGATAAGTATTTAAAAATCTAAAATTACTCTAAAGTGACTAAGGTAGTTTGGGGAGCTTCCCAACTTGCTAGTGAAGTAACAACTTGGTGGGCCAATAAGAAACTAAAAATGGGCCTTGAACCCACTACCACCGCTTATAAATATTTTGTAGCCTTTTTTAGGGATCAATGGCTACCATAGGTATATTTTTATTAGAAATTGATTGAATTCCAAATCTAAATAAAGGAGATCTAACAATGACTAAATACTTAGACTAATTTACCAAGATCTTGAAATATGTTCCTCAGTATCAAAAGATTGAATGCTTCTAAATTATGAAATGCATCATTGGGTAATGCCTCAGATTAGATGTGAAGTGAAAGTGCATGGAAAAAATGCCATAAACCAAGTTTTTGAGAAATATTTTAAGTAAGAGAAGAATCAAAAATCTCTTTTAGAGGTTATAGATACATTTTGAAAGAAGTTTGGTGGCCCAAAAACCACTTTCAAAAATAAATTTGGAAGTGTAATGGAAACTCTAAGATCAGGTTTAATAGATAGAATACAAAGTTTAAAAACACTTATATGAATAAGAAACCTATAAATTTTTTCAATCAAGTATTCAAGGGAGGTAATTAGTCTATGATGAAGGGACTATATGGTAGATGTTTCACATGTGGAGGAGACCACCATGATAAGGAATATACTCATTGGAAGATAGGGATCAAGTTTAATAATACTTTTACATCTTTATCATAGCAAGAAACCTTATAGTAAGAAATTCATGTAGCTATTAGAAATTATCAATCAATGTTTTAGTCCTCTCCCATTGAAGTGTCAGGTACCTTTTTTGGGAAACTTATTTCCATTTTCATATATAATTGAGCTACTAAATGTTTTATCTCTCATAGTATGTTAAATAAACTACCTATGAAAGATGGTCATATGGTAAATTATTTGATAGTATAGTATAGGAATGAATTTAAAGTAAAAGTAGACAAAATTATTTTATAAGAATGGGTGAATTTATCTAAATTTTCCATAGAAATATATTTATTTTTAGCTATTCTTGGGTCATGTGACATGATCCTAGGATTGAACTAACTTTTTAAGCATAAATCAAAGGTTGATTATTTTTCTAATAAAGTTGAGTGCTTGGATGATTTGGGAAATCAAACCTAAATTCAAGGTGAAAAGAAGTTGAAATTAATAAAAAAATCATCCAATCAATTAAATATGGATCAACAAAAAGGATGTTAGGTATTTATGGTCAAGGTCAATGAAATCAAAGAAACCAAGGAGTCTACATTTGAATAATATACCTATTTTCAATAGTTTTAAGATGTGTTCCAAGAAGAGTTACTTAACTTACCTCCAAAAATATAATTATACTTAACAATTGGAATCATTTTGGGATTAGAGCCTCAATCCAAGGATCCCTATAGGATGACAAAAACAAAGTTAGTTTAATTAAAATCCCAACTTCAATAAATTTTATCAAAATGATTAATTTAGTTGTGTGTTTCACTATGAGGTGCATTAGTAGTGTTCATGAAGAATAATGTGGAACTCTTTTCCTATGCATATCTTATATGATGTTAAATAAGGAAACCATCAAGAACATGTAACCCCTAAACTACATTAATGATCTTTTTGATCAAATATGAGGTGCAATGATATTTTACGTGATTGAATTGAGGGCATGGTACCATAAGTTAAGAATTAAAGAGGAAAACATTCATAAAACAACCTTTGGGATAAGATATGAGCACTAAAAATTCATAGTTATCCCTTTTGGGTAAATGAATCCACCTATAGCATTCATAAATATCATGAATAGTGTGTTTAGGGATTACCTAGACTAGTTTTTTACTTATTTTTGTTGATGACAATCTCATCTATTCCAAGAGTGAAGAATAACATAATGAGTATTTGTGTTTGGTTTTGAAATGCTCATAGAATCATAAGCTCTATAAAAAACTATCAAAGTTTGTTTTATTTCAAATAAATGTGAAATATTTGGATCATATTATTTTAGTATAGGGAATTTATGTAGATCATACGAATACTAGAGCCATCATGGAATGACCAACACCTAATAATATTCATGAGGTGCATATTTTTATGGGTTTAGAAGGGTACTATAAAAATTTTGTACTAAATTTCTCTAAAATATTTAACCTAATAACCTCTTTAAAATGAAAAGAGTACCACTTTGTGTGGAATGATAAGTGTGAGGAAGCTTTTCAAACCATAAAAGAGAGGCTTACCTCAACACTAGTATTACAACTAATAGATCAAAATGGTCAATTTTTGATGATAATAGATGCTTCAAGGGATGGTTTAGGTGGAGTACTAATGTAAGAAAGCCCATTAATAGCCTATGAATCTAATAAATTGAAACCTTATGAGAATATTTTTTCTCCACATGATTTGAGTTTGCTTCAATAGTGCATGCCTTATAAGTATGGAGGTAATATTTGTTAAGTAAAATATTTAATCTGAGCTTTTATCAGAATATCATTTTAACATAAAATATATAAATGGAAAATACAATAGGGTTACAGATGATCTTAGCTATAGAAGGTACATAACAATAATGCTTACTATCAGAAGCACCTTCCAAGATCAACTTTTGAAGTTATCACTAGGATACAAGTATGAGAAAGTAAAGAAAGCCCTAGTATAAAATCCTTAATATCATAGGTATAAAGGATTTCATTTTGAGAATGATGTACTTTTGAGATTCAATGAAAGGATATATGTGTCATATATATGTTTTATATAGAGAATATGAAGGTAGTCATGCTTAAAGATTTATATAACACTCTTTATTCAAACCATCTAGGTGTAACCAAGATCATGAAAAAGATAAAACCTTTGTAATTCTTGAAAAGAATAAAGAAAGACAAAACATGTTCATTCTGTTAGGTTGTTGTACCCATACAACATTCCATAATGTAAGTGGAAAGTCATCAATATGGAATTATCCAAGGGATATTCATGTCAATAAAATGACATGGTATGATTATATTGGTTTTTGATAAACTCACCAAGGTGGCACATTTCAATCCAGGTAATTTGATTGATGATGCAGGTAATTTGATTGATGATCCAGGTAATTTGATTGATTGGTGCTATAAAAAAGGTTTATGGAATAAATTTATAGATTGCATGGGTTTCTAGTGAAAATATTTTTTTATAGAGACCTTCGTATGACCTATAGGTTTTATAAAACTCTTAATGAAACTTTGTGAACATAGGTGAACTTTAGTATAACCTACCATCCAAAAATAGATAGGCAAACAAAAAGGGTAAATTAGGTCATGGAGAACATTTTAAGAATGTAGTGCATGGATTAATAATAAAAGTGGTAGGAATATCCTTAATTAGTTTAGTTATATTATTAAAAATCATTTTATTCAACTTTTAAAATGGCTCCATTCACATCCTTATATGGTATGAAGTGTAAAACACCTATCATTTGGGATAAATTAGAAAATACAATAGTATTTAGACTAGATATTCTTGATAAAATGGAAGAGAAGATTAAGTTAATTAGGTAAAGGTTGGTTGAATCCAATGATAGACAAAATATTTATGCTGACCTCAAACAAAAAACAAACAATTATTACTTGGAGATAAGGTTTTTCTATGGGTTAAACCATATAAGTGCTTTATCAAGTTTAAAAAATTGGCAAAACTAGAACCTAGATATGTGGGACCCTTTGAGGTTATAGAAGTGATCAATGCTATTGTATACAAGCTTTATTTTTTACCATATTTAACAAAAAATTGTAATGTTTTTCATGTATATTATCTAAAAAAGTATGTGGGTAACCCTTCTCATGTATTATATTGGCATGCATTATAGGTTTTAGATCTAAGAGTTGTAATAATAGAACTAATAATAATACTTGGTACTCAAAAACTTAGCTTACATAATTAATAGGTGTCTCAATATAATCTCTATTAGGACCAATATTATTAAGATAGTACCACTTGGGAGGGTATATAAGAGTTTTAAAGGGTTTTTCCTCATTTATTTGCTTGATTCATCCCCCTTAACTATTTATATTTTTAGACATATTTACTTGATGATAATGTAATCAGGATGATGACCTATTTAAGGGGAGGAGGATGTTATATCCAATATAACTCTTAGCAAAAAACATGATATTTTTTAACAAAGAATTAAATAGTGATTAGTTAGACTTATGAATCATGTGGATAGATGGACGTATTTAGTTGGTTGGTTTCATATGTTATTATAATTTTCTATTTTGCATCATTATATTTCAATGTATATATGTATGTCTGATAGAAAAGAGTTATAATGTTCAATTTTATTTTTATTATACTGAATATAGTGGTATTTATGTTGTTTATTTAAAATTTTAAATGAAGTAATAGACTAACTATAAGTTTTTTTATCGAGGTTGATGCAGGGTATATCTTACCATCACAAAATACCATAGAAGGAGAGCATCATTAGGAAGGAGGAAGAAAATATATATTTCTACATGAAAAAACAAAAAAAAATCAATAAAGCCACACACACACACATATTAGACTTCTTTGACTAGCATGATTATCTTATTTTATGTTTGTCTTATACTCAATGTGTATTTATTGCATCAATACTTGTCATTATATGGAGTATTTCTATTCATTTTAAGGTTCTTTATAAAAATCATCTTGTTTGTAAATTGACTTAAATGATTCTATTTGTGATATGTTGATTATTGTTTAGAAATATACATTAAAATATTCTTGATAGCGTCAGAATTATGGTGTGTTGACAATCATTATTATTTATTTTATTACACAGTTGTATAATGCTTACATGAATGCTAATGATTTATCTATTATAGGATCATTGATATGAATAAAATAACAATTAAGACTCTTGTTTTAAAGTGAGTTATCATACAATCAAGTTTTTCTTTGCAAAGACTTTGTTTATGGGTTTTGGGGTCAATAGACCACTAGAGACATGTTTAACTTTGTATGCATTATACACATTGAGAATTTTGATGAAATTATAATAATTATGATTATGCATATTTGACTTGGTGTGTATTACACTTATTTAGGACTTTTTATTTTTTAAATTATTAAAGGATATAATAACATTTTAAATTAAAATAATTACATTAGTTTATATTATTTTTGGTCAAGATCACTCAAATTAATTTATAGGATTTCATAGGTTTTGGTGGCCCACATTGTTTACTATGATTTTTATACATAAATAAGGGAAAATTACAAGTTAGATATGATTTTTTGGGGGAAAAGTGGGGGCATGGAAATTTAGTGATGATAAAATTCAATGAAATTAACTTAGGATTAAGGTGAATAGCTAGCATTTGATTGCATTTTGGAGGTTTGAACTGCCATTGCAACAACACATGTGGCATGGGTTTTGAAATAGACATTTGGGGGTGGATAAGAAGGAGGAAAAATAAAAACACACCTTGGGGAAAATAGAGGAAAAGTGTGGTAGCGAAGTAAAGAGTAATTTCACTAACCCTTTTTATAAATCCAAGTAGTCTGGTTTATTGTTTACAATGAATATTTCTTTGGCATTTATTTATAAATTTATCACTGATATGGCATATAGAAGAAACCTTAGTTGATTTGAAATATGAAAAAGTGTCTATTTTTTATATCTAGTTATAAATCATTATGGGTTTTGATTTGCAATCAATTAGAATAAATATTATTGTCATTTGATTATGTGAGAAGATAAAATGGATACCAAGCTATGGGTTTTGTGATTTGTTTCTCTTTAACTCATTTTAATTGAATCATATATTCATTTTTCTATAAATGGAAATATGCAAGGGCATGAAAAACTTATAAAATAAGTTGTGGGTTTTTTTAATACATAGGTACTACTATAAAAGTCTTCTTGAAGTTTTATTTGGATAAAATCTGGTTTAATACATACATGTTGGTTGATTTCAAACATATATAGGCTTACAATTCATACTTTGCATTCCCTATTTTGTAGTAATAAGAGTTGTCCATTTATTATAAAAAACAAGTTTTATTGCAAACTTATAGAGGCTAAAAGACCACTTAAATTCCTAAAAATTGATTATATTAGCCATAATTTAATGTGGTATTCAAGGTTTGCTTGCTTATGGACAAACCTCAAACCAAGGTAGTATGTAAACCCTAAATTTGATTATATAATATTTTCTTATTTGTAATGATATATAAGTCTTTATTTTATTTTTTTAAACGTGATTTTTTATGTATACCTATATGTGTTTGAATGAACACCTATATGAATTCACAAAGGCTTGTTGAAAATAATATTTGAAACAATAATTGCAGCATGTGTTTTATTTTTGGAAACCACTATGCAATGAGTTTTTTTATAGTCTACATTTGTTGTTGAAACCATGTTTTAATGTAGTATATATGACCTTATTTTTTTGTTGAAACATAAGATGATCTAGTACTAAACCTTGAATATTGATTGACATAATCCATAATTTATTGTGGTATTTATAGTTATGCAATTTTTTTTTAAAACAGTTTTTTTGACATACACATATGTGTATAAGTAGTCTCCTACATGCCTACATTCAGTATTTAAATACTTTTAATTTACAATAGTATGTTTTTTTATATCTGATGGGAATAAATACATTTTTAACTTATAGCATTCATATTATCTTGTTAAAACCTTTAGTTTGATGTGGTAATTATGGTTATTCTTACTTTGGAAGGAATAGGCATATTTATTAACATGAGTTAAAATATGGTTTAAATATCAAAATAGAATGACTAAAAAATGGTTAAAAATAACCACCATTTATTTGTTTGGGGATTATAATTGGGAATATGTACATTTAGTAAGCATGATTTACTAAAAAACTATTTGTTGATTAGTTGTGTAAAGAACTCAAATTAGCCTTGAACCAAGAAGGTGAGTAGTTGTTTATATCTTTTAATTAGGAAATTATATCCCTTATTATATGAATAAATATTTGAATACCCATAGAATATATCATATGTTTTAGTTATAAAAATGACATATTTTTCAAAAGGTGTGCATTGGTACATCCATGTATAGAAGCTAACTTGTATCATACAATAAGATGGTATAAATATTATTATCTTGGGTTTGAATTGATTTAGCTGGAATGATTTTTGGTTTTATGGGAACATATAAAACATATATAATCATAATGCATTAATTATGTATGATTATTATGAGAAACCATGTATGGAAATAGATTCTTGCTCGTATTCAAAATACGTTACCATAAAGATCATTTCATAACAATTATGTAAAATTGTCATTTTGAGTTAACTACAATTTTGTACCAGATATAGCTATGTATTAAGTTGAAACATGTATTCTATTATTTTATATTTGTGTGAACATTGAATGGACTAGCTATATTTAATATGTTTTAATTTAATTATCCTTCACATTAAGGGATGGCAAGTGAAGGGCAATAGGTTTTATTTCAAACATCACTCATCATTAGTTAGAATGAGGGATAAAGTTTTTTGATACATTATTAAAGAGTATTGTTATAGTTAACATGAACCAAATTATTATTACATATGAAATTATAATAAATTTTTTAGCCAAAATAATGTTATAAATGTATCTGTTGTGTGTTTATTATACTATCTAGTTTACATGCATGTGTGATGTCATATTAGATAGAGGATGATTTCCATGGTCTATATGACTATTGACTATGGTAGTGATAGTATTCACTCTATTCTAGATGAGTTACTGATGTTCACATCACCATTATCTATCCCTTTGTGAAGGGAAGGGACACTCATAATAAGGAGGTGTGTGGGTGACCTTTGGTCTATGGTTGGAGAAAAAAGTTTCAGATGACTCTCTCCCTCTCTAAATCTAGATTTGAACCAATTTTGTTATTTAATCATGTCTAATGTATAAATGAAAGTGTTATTTTATGAAGCCATTTTTTTACTGTTATTTTATAATTAGTTATATCTATTGGAATTTGTATAGTTTGTATTTGCTTATTATACACAATAGTGGGTGTAACATTAATTTATTGATATATTAATGCATTATTTAGCTTGTTCATCTAAAAGTGGTGTTTTATTAGTACATTATATAATGTATCTATTTATAGTTCATACAATATAGACCTCTTTATAGATGGTAAGTGAAATATTTATCATGCTTAACCAGTAGATTAATTAACATTAATTATTACTATACTTTTACTTTCAACATATTACATTCAAATGTATATAGTGTGTGAATTATAACCCAATTCTAGTATCATCTTATGAACATTACAATTAAGTCTAAAAATATATTAAATAAAAAAATTGCATGTTTTTTTATATCAAACCTATAGTGGTTCTAACAATATGATACTCAAGGATAAATTTTAATTTAAATAGAAATTAAGTGAAATTGATTGACAAGTGGTTTATGCTAAATATAGTAAGTATAACCAAGAGTAATATACTTGGCATTTTTTAGTGTGTTTTTACTATAGTAGGTATCTCACAATGGAAAATGGGATAAAACAAGCCTATGATAGTTTGGGCCTGAGAAAAGAGTGTGTGGAAATATCTAGACAAGTTTGTGATCCTTAAACATCTACATAGTGTGGCCTTGTCTATTGACTATGAATTTATCCAATGTGTAAATGATGAAACTATAAATTATTTTTCACCTAGACCTATATCTTCTAAGAGGGATGAGGGAAAAGATACTTACAAATAAAAACCTTAAATCCTAAAAGAACCAATTCAATATCATATAAAGTGGGGTGTTAGGTGAAAGGGATTTAATTGGACCAACCTTGACAAATCCCCATTGACTCACCAATCACTATACTACATTGTAAATACTTTTAAGAGTGCTAAAACTCAAATGTAGTTATCTTAATAATGTGTATGTGTGAAAGTGTGAAAGTATATATGCTCCCCCTATTTTATCCTTGGCACAAGGATGAAAATTTGAATTCAACATCTGTAAACCTCAAATCTATCTCTATAAATGTTTTAAGTGAAAAGTATAAATCTTGTTTAGCTCTTAAATCTAATGTAGAGTACATCCCTAAATGCCTCATAATATATTTGTAAATATAAAGATCTCGATTAAAAATTAAGAGACCTATTAGTGTGTAATATCTAACCCAATAAGACCCAAATTGAAAAAATAAAATATCCAAAATGAAATGTAACTCAAAAGGACTCCCAAATTTATGCTTGGATAGGTCTATAATTTACTAAAATTTTGTGGTCATTAATCTATTTGGAACCAATGGGCTTGTCTAAAAAACATAAAATAAAATTATGATGAAATAAATGACTAGGGATCCTCATGATAACATTTAAAAGATAATAAAAAATGAAAAAGTGACTACATATTAATATGAAAAAAAGAGGAAAATTTAAAATACCTAAATAATTGTGCAAATAAGTACCTTATCCATCCTCAATAATCTATACATGTAAAGATGTATAAAGGCGTTATTTAAAATAGCCTTGTAAAGGATAAATATATATATCTAAGTGTGTAAAATTCACTTTTTCTTTAGTAAAAAGTTTAAATTTATGTATTATTATTAATAGTAAACCCTAAAATCATGTGGTATTGTGCTTCATATGGATAATTCTCATGTTGTGAAGAGTGTTAGATTGGGCCATAGTCAAGGTTTAGGACTAGATATACATGAAACCACAAATCTCTTTCATATGCAAAAAATAAATATGTATAAGAGATAGCCTATTGTAGAAGCAGAATCAAACACGAGAAAAAAGAAATTGCATTAGCATTCATTATCAAAAATAGATTTAATAAATGTACATTTATAGAGAAGACAAAAAGTAACCTTAAATTAGAAAATAGGTTTAATCCATTTTTCCTAATGACCTAATATGACACCTAAAAAAGATAAATAATATGTAGGAAATACCATTTAATGGCATAAAAAACCTACACTAACACCTCTTTACCATAGATTAGGTGGGTAAAATAATTAGGTCTCAAAAACAAATCCTAATGAGGTACCCAAGTACATAGAAAATATCCACAAAATAATAGAGAGAAGGCTCCACATAAGTAGAGAGAGAAGGAAGGAACTACAAATTCCCCCAAAGGATGGTGATGGAGTTGTGTGAGCCTTAAGAAGATCCTATGAATGAAGATACTTTCACTTAGTGAAAGGGTTGTTGAATATATCAACATTTTGATTCATATTCTGGCAGCAATAAAGATCAATGACTTACTCATTAATAATATCTCGAATTAAATGCATGTGAATATCAATATGTTTGGCATGATGATGTAGGATGGAATTCTTAAAAATATGGATGGTGATATCATAGAAGATGATTATTGGTTATCTAAATTAGATACTGAACTTATTTAGAATCCCCTAAATCTAAATAGCCTCAATGGTAATAGTAATATAAGATAAAATAATATCATTCTACTTCTTACTTGACCAACTAGTTGGTCATGAACCAATGGATAAATCATAGCCTAAAGTAGACTTGTGATTCTAAATATTGTTGGCCCAATATGAATTTATTTACCTAATTAAGTTAATGTCAATGTTTGATCCATAGTGAATCCATAAACTATGAGTACCTTAAATATAATAGAGAATCTATTTAGATGATTTCCAATGTAGCTCATGTGGTTCATGCATAAATATTGAGACCATGCCCATTAAAAATGAAAATTTAGGTCCAGTTTTAGTAATATAGCTAAAACTTCCAACAAGTTATCGATAAAAAGTAGCATCAACCAAATAAGAAAGGAAATCAACCTCAAGCTTCACAATAGATAGAAAGGGAGTTAGAGATGTCTTATAGTCAGCATGTTAAATCATGCAATAAAATCAAGAACATACTTGGATTGTGTAATAGTGTTCCTAGATTCAAATTAATAAATTTAAATTCCAATAAATTAATGCAAAAAGCATAAGTTGGTCATTGATAACCTATTAGACAAAGAAGTTTTCACTACTATAATAGAGTATGAATAACTCCATGTGATCAAAAGGTCATTCACATAGAGAAACAAAATAAAAATTTAGTCATCTTATCACAAAACGTGGAAATTAAGATTATAATGGCATCTCATGAACCCAACTAAATGAAGTAAGGATTCCATCTTGGCATACCATCCCTAGGAGCTTATTTTATGCCATAGATACATTTTTGAAGTCTTAAAACTAAGGAAGAATATTTAAAAAATCCTTGTGTTTTCTCCATATATATGTCATCCTTGAGGTCACCATGAATATAATAACTCTTCACATCCATTTTATGAACATCCCAATAATGTGTTGTAGAAATGGAAATAATGAGTTAAATTGAGTTCATATTGGCAATTAGGGTAAAAGTCTCAGTATAGTCAATACAAGGTACCCAAGAAAAAATGTTTGAAAATGTTGGAAATATGTAAATGTGATTCATAATTTATATTAGTCATGTCATCCAGAAAGAATGGTTAAAATTAATAAGAGTTAAATTACACTAAAATTCCTCCAACTCACACTGCATCTAGACAGGTTATGAGATCCAAACATATCACATCCCAAGTACCCCACAACTATGACAAGGGATCTAAAATAAGATGGCATATAAGAAGTTGAATAAGAAATGAATGCAAGTGGTAGAGGAGATGTCGTTGAGCTCGATGCCATGTTAATGAAAATATAAGTGGGAGAATGAGGGGGAAGTATTTAAATTTTAAATAGGGTTAATTCCATCTATTTTATGACTCCACCTGAGCTCTATAAATTACCATCCCATAGTAAGGATAATAGGTTTTTGTTTTTATTGAGAGGATAATAGCTTATTATATGGATATAAAATTAGTAGTATAAGTTAGTTATTATTTGTGTCACTACCAAAGTAGAGAGGGGAAGAATCATAGTGACATGCTAGTTGAATTAAGATTGTATAAGATTCTATCTACCCCACCCTAGTGTAAATATCCTTTACTTTATTATTAGTACAATCATGATTATATTCTAGTAATGTATCATATTAAAACTATTTTATATTTGGTTATGATGATTATGTGGAATGAGTGTTTGTTGAGGTGGTTACATTGCCTAGTTTAATTATAGATGTTTATTAATAGGATAAACCAAGTGCCTAAGTTAGACAAAAGTGACATTAATAATCTAGATTAATCTATATGCCTTCAATTGATAACATCATTTAAAATTAAACCTTACCCAACCTAGTTACTCTAATTTTTGCCTTGGGTGAGGGGGGATGCTTTTCCCTATGATACAATGCCATAGGGAAGATTATCATTGGGTGCATAAACTAGTGTGATGGTGCAAAGGTATTAAGAAAAATACTAATATTTTGGTTCTATTTCTAGTATGGGTTGAATTTCAATGAATTAATGATGATGATAATAAATAATGAAACAAACATATTTAGAAAATATTAAGTGATGATTGGATTAGAAGTATCATGAAGACCACTCTAGGTATAGAGGTTAAATGCCAAATAAGTGGGTCAAATAAAAATTGTATAGCATTTTATATGTGAATTACTAGGGCACCTTCACACATGGCTTGAAGTGTATGTTATAAATAATATGATAAATTTGGGATGAAATTTTCTATGGAAATAATAATCCTGGGGGTCCTTACCTTTGAAAGATACCCTTTGAGATCAAGAAGTTAATGGTAGATAGTGGAAATGAATACCTACTAATGGATGGCTAAGTATCATTATGCATGATCAATGAGATAAATGGGGATGGATAAGATGTTTTAATCATAAAGAAGAGGGAGTTTCCAATGAAACTAATCTATTTTTATATATGGGGTGCCAAAAAATATATATACCTTGCTAATGAAACTATATATGTTAGGGATTGGGTCTATATATAAGGTCCCTCCCTAACCCTCCCCTCTCTTATATAACCATATATATGTCCATACCCATAGACAACCCCATATATAACTATATAGATCATATTAGGATGATCTTCTCTTCCACCATATATATAGGGGGAGCATCCCTATGTCGAATATAATGATCTCTAATGGACTACCCACCCCCCATATATAATATAGATAGGGCCTCTCCCCTGTATATTTTATGAAAATGATCTATATATTTTATGAAAATCCTCATATCTATTTATATATGGCCTAAGGTACATATTTTATTTTCTCACACACCCAATCGCTATCAATCCCCTCCCCTCTATATCTAAACTTTAAAATCAACTCTATATTTTGCCTCTATCTCTCTCTCTTTATATATATAGGGTACTCTAGATATAGATACATATATAGATATAACTAGGGGAGATGGGTATAATTTAGATAGGAGGAAGTGGAGTACCCCCACCCCACCAACCCATATAGATATAAGGATACTATATAGAGTAGAGATAGGGCCCATATCCCCTATCTATATATGGGTTGCAGGTCATTTACCCCCTCTATTTAGATGAGGATATATAGGGTTTGACATAAATGTCAACCCTAACCTATTATCGACCTTCCTATTTATAATAGGGGTTAGGCAAGGCATAAATATGAAGGGTACCATATCTATATATATGGGATCCTGGCCTTACTTTATTATGCCCCAAATGGAAATCATAAGGAGACCAT
This sequence comes from Torreya grandis, assembly GCA_037957365.1. NCBI lineage: Eukaryota > Viridiplantae > Streptophyta > Pinopsida > Cupressales > Taxaceae > Torreya > Torreya grandis. Next base: position 2,168,468 of record JARHVA010001118.1, on the reverse strand, counting down.
AACATAAAGAGCACAAATCAACATTGGATCATGAAGGTGAAAGTGTCTAAAATAGTAAAAAATTAAGGATTTATTAATTTTCATAGCCTTAAAATGATCCAAAACATTATTTTGGGGGTCCCACTACCTTAAATCATCAAGATGCAATTTGAAAGAGTCCTTGTGTCTAGAGATGGTGTTTACACTGTGCCAATTTTGCATCACTATTCTACTAATAGTTAAAGGAAAAGGATGAATTAGCCCATTAATCTTATATTTGCATATGCTATCAATTCCATTTAATAATTGGTATGCAATATCCTATTCAATGAGCTTGGTGGGCACACATATTGGTAATTTGAGAGGCTGGCATGGGGTTCCCTCTATCTTGATTAATGTGTAATCAAGATATAACCAAAGGTCCCCAATAAGCTCCACATAATTTTTGATTAGGGGACTTAATCTCATCATGGGTATCCTTATAATAGCCTTAGACAAGGTTGGATACACATAGTCACAAATGAATTATATGTGGTCCCTATACTTAAATATGTGTAGTTTAAAATAATAATGGGAGACTATCTGCCTTCCCTCCAGTGACCAATTTTTGATGTTAGGGATGGTGGTGGTGGCCAATAGGGCATCCAAAAGATAAGACATCATAAACAATTGATTACTAGTCCTTTTATTTATGGTATAGAATTATTGTTTTAAGCAAACACTAATCAATTCTCTAATAAGAGAGGTCAGTCCTTTTTCAACCATGAAATATACATAAGGGACCCATAGTTTTCTAACATAAGTGGTTGAAGGGCCCCTAGACAGTCTATTTAAAAAATTCATGATCATTCTAATCCCTACCCTAAATTGGATGATATGTATTATTCTAGTGGGGTCAAAAAATACATGGGTTTCTGAATATAGCCATGGGACAAGGGTGGTTTTCAGGTCATTTTAGTTGGACCATTGCTTAATTATGGGAAAATATACTTGAGGAATGAGAATTTTGTAGTAACTTTCAAAGGAAATAGGGGAAATGTAATAAAATTTCTTAAAATTACATTCATGTATTATCATATCCTGATCAAGTTTGTAATCCTTAAAAATAGGAGTAATAACATGGATATAATGAAGTACCTCAATTATCTCTACTGCATGGTGGAGACCGGTCATCTGGATAGAGATTATGTCATAGTACCTCTAGCAGACTGTGGCATTATTTTCATCCTCCTTGGTGATTTATTGTAACTATTCAATGCCCTAAAAGAGCTTGGACTAGTTGTTGTCCCTAGTATTTAATGCTACTACATCTAATATATTATCTTTTAATATTCTTCTATCGATGTCTGAAGTTAAGTACAACTTTATGTCTTCTCTATTTTGTTTCTTTTGCATTATCATGGCTAGGGGTCTAAAAGCTACTCACCAATGGTCTGTAATCAACTTGAGGGCTAATTTTCACTTGTTTAGATGGTAATTAGACTCTTCTTAGCTTAGCTATGATCAAACTGGGATCAAATTAGGGATTCTACAAATGTTAGGGCTTTTTATTGGTCTTTTTGAGCTTTAATGGTGGCAACTATTAACACTTAGGTGAACTTGGTGTTGATATTTGATTAAGAGTTATGAATTTATACCTTTACCTTTTTAAGCCCACAAAATCTTGGGTTTTGTCTACTTTTACTTAGGTGGCATCGATGTGGCAGCTCTATGATATCCAATTGGCCTTTTCAGAGTGTTTAGTTCATAAATGCTTTGAAATTTGACCATTTCCTTTTAAATTTTATCTTTGATCTCACTACATAAAATAGATATATATGGATTAATGTAGATAGTTGATCTTGATCTTATTAATTTCATGCCAATTGTTTTCCTTTGTATTAGGCCCCATGGTTGTGCCACTTGGTAATCTTGCAAGATTCCTAAGCTTTGTGACTTTGTCAGTCTCATAGTTAGTGCACATGTACCACATGATACTCATGTGGTCCTTTAGGGATTCCATTGAATAATCCACTAGGGTCCCACTTTGTTTGATCATAATAGTCTAATTTCACATGAACCATCAATCCTAGAAATATGCAAAAACTTTAAGTTAGTTTGGGATCGGGTAAAGAACTTAGGTTAAATACTTTAGTATAAGATTTTGTTTCATGTTAATAAACATGAAATAAACCTTAGGCTAAAATATTTAGGCTAAGTTTAGATCATAAAAAAAGGGGACCTGATATAAAAGAGGAATTAATTTAAGGTTTTTGACCTAAGTTTTTTATCGTATTGATAAATACGAGGCAAGCCTTGGGACACATAATTTAATTTAGGATTCATACCACAAGGTCTCACATTTTTTTAGTCCTCATAAATAATCCCATAAAATCTTTCACAAGACCATGGGGGTATATATATAAACTAAGCATAAGGTTTTAAACTAAGGTCTGGTCTAATGTTTAGAAACACTTTAACTTTATGACAATACTCAAGTTGAGCCTATGGTATTTATAATTATCCCCCATGCATATTTAACTTTTAAGCTAAAACACATCTTGTAATTAATCTAAAACCAGTCTTAAAATTGAAGCACAAGACTTCTAAGCATGTTTAAAGTAATAACATGTTTATTTCTCCAAGTGGGATCGATCCATGAGTTTGAATTTTGATGATCTCATAGATGCCAATGACGATCTCATAGATTTCAATGATGTTCACATTAGTGTCAAAATTAAGCTCTAGGAATCTATCACTGGGGTTTTAATTTGATGGATTCATAAACATCAATGATGGCCTCATGGATTTTAAATGACAATTACAAGAACATCAAATTTAAATCCTATAGAACATAGTAAGCCCTTGTAAATTATATCAATGGGTTACTACATCTTGTACAAAGATAAGGACTAAGGTGGCTCCTAACCACCAAGTTTTATAAATATTATGGAACAGTTTGCTTGATCTATCACTATTTCATCATAAGTGACCAGATCACTATAACCTACAAATCATGATTTGAATTCTTTGAATTCTAAAATGAGAAGTGTTCTTTAAATACTAAGAGAACCTATGATAAACTTAGAGGCATCAACATGTATAACTCCACTGGCACTAGAAGGAGGGCAAAAGAGGGTGTCCCCTCACTAGGTCTTTCTTCAAGATTCTCTTTTCTTTTACATCATGTATTTTGTGCCTCTAGATATTCTAGAGGAGGACTAGTAGATGATCCTCACAAAAAATGGTATTACAAAGGATTCATCTACTAGATTTCACCAATTGGCTTCTCATCTATCTTCATTGTAGCCTCAAGTTTGATGTGACTTTTCAATATTGATAGGACCTCTAAAAATGAAGATGCCCAGATGTACATTGTGTCATGGACATAAATATGATGTTCATACTTCATGTTAATTTTCTTAGCCTTAAAATGATCCACAACATTATCTTGGGGGTCCCACTACCTTAAATCATCAAGCTACAAAATTAAAGAGTCTCTATATCTAGAGATGGTGTCTACATTGTCCCAATTTTGTAGCACTGTTCTACTAATATTTAAAGGAAAAGGATGGAGTATCCCATTATTATTATTTTTGAATATATTTTCAATTTTATGGAATAATTGGTATATAATATCCTATTCATATAGCTTGGTGGGCACATGGATTGGCCATTTTAGATGCTGACATAGGGTTCCCTCTATCCTGATTACAGTGCAATTAGGATATAACCAAAGGTCCCCATTAACATCCACACAATTTTTGATTAAGAGACTTACTCTCATCATGGGTAGCCCTATAATATCCTTAGACAAGGTTGGATACACATATTCACAAATGAATTGTATGTGGTAGCTATACTTGACTATGTGTAGTTTAGAATAATAATGGGAGACTGTCTACCTTCCCTTTGATGACTAGTTTTTGATGTTAGGGATGGTGGTGGTGGCCAATAGGGAATCTAATATATAAGACATCATAAATAAGCTAATTCTAGTCATTTTATTTATGGAAAAGAATTATTGTTTTAGGGAAACACCGATCAATTCTCTAATAGGAGGGGTGAGTCCTATTTCATTAAATTTTGAATCTATTTGATGTTTAAGGAGAAACAAAGATGAAGGGTAGGGAGTAGAGATTAGAGAGAATCTGGATTGGTTGTGTTCCATATTCAAATGATGTTGAGTACTCCTATTTGGCTAGGGAGGACTACCTATGAATAAGAAACCACTACCACCAAAATATTTGTTAGTAGATATATGAGTGGGTTGCCAAGCTATGCACTTGTTCCTAGAAGTGTCAAACTTCCTTAGGGATGATAGTCCACTTTATAAAACAAAATTGGTAATGAATAAAAAATTAAAGAGAGAGTAAGAGAGATATGTTCATACCATTCTTGCAGTTTGAGTGCAGTAGAGAGTGACATAGTGCAGGTAATATGAGTTATTTGTGTTTTCGGAGGTTGTTTAGGTAGGTTTAGTGAGGTTAGTGGAATACACAATCATTGACATCAGTTAGGATACTAATGTTGATAAGGATATATGACCAATGTTGGTTATGTGACTAATGCCAATAGGGGCAATGGTTCTCAGGGGGTTACAAGAGACTTTTTTGAGCTAGGAGGTAGATGTGGTCAGGTTTATGAGGTTGGAAATAGTCATAAGGGAGTGGGTAAGACTCAAGTGGGTCTAGATAGAGGGTTGGTATGTTTTAAGAAAAGGGAAATAGGTGAAGGAATTTTATAACTCATCTTTAAGGAGAGTTAGGAAATTTGTAAAATGATAAACAATATAATGTAAAGTAATTGTAAAATAAATGTTTAAAAAAATTACAAAACATAGGGATATACTTAACTGATGAAATGGATGAACCATGGGTGCCAGATAGATGGCTATAATGAGGTGTGTTGAAGTAATATTTTAATATAAAGACAAGCATGTGCTACTAGTTTAAAATAATCCCAAGCTCTGTGTAGTATATCAATTCCAAATATAGACTAATTTGTGTAAAGTAATGATAAGCCTAGATGTAGAAAGTTGAATGCTAAAGCTTGTATGTGAATAATTGAGTTTTATAATTTTTCCTAACCTAATTATTAGCTTAGAATTTGGCTTAAGTAATTGACAACGATGATCCCACTGACATCAGTCATGGGTTGACTGACATCGGTAGTATGAGAGTAAGTAAAAGGGCTATTATTAGCCTATTTTTGGTTCTTTCTCCTACCAAATGTGGTATCCATTAGGAAATGGTAGAAATGTGAGGTTAAGAAGGATGTAGTTAGTTAGGAATTTATGTATGGGGTGAGAAAAAGTAATGGGTAGTTAGGATTAGGGGACAAAGTCTTGAGGTGACTCAGAGGGTAAGAATTAGTCTTAAGATGAGGTGGCCATGTAAGGTGGCATAAATAGTTTTTAATTAACTTAATTAAATATTTTAAATTAATTAAATATGTGAGGGGTGAAAACATTGGTTAGGAAGGATAATTATTAAAAGGGGCTCAAGGGAGGTTTTGATATAGGGAGTTGCACATGTGTGTAACATAATTTTGGTGTCTACATTTTCCCCTTTTTATCTTGTAATTTGTACTGAAAAGTTGCAAGATAAAAATAAGAGTTAAATGCTCTAGGTATTAGATGAGGTATCCCCCCTCAAAATAGGAACTAATGGAGGAAAATATAGAATTGAGTACTAGTTTAATAAATACTTAATTGGGTGGTGGATGTTGAGTGAGAGCATGGTAACATTGTTGCTTACATGTATATTACAATAGGTTATAGCTGACAAAAACAATAATCGGTAAAGGTGAGGAAGAATTAGATAGAAATAACCAAATCATAGCTTGTAAGTGATAGCTAATAAGGTTAAAATGATCAAATTTGTAGCTCCAATGGTCCATGTTTTCCAAGTATCTAAGGTAGGAAATGCTCCTGGTAAACACAAAATGTTGTAGGTGATAGGACTAGCTTGGTCATGATCCAAAACACTTGATAAACATGTGTGTGTATAATATCCAATTATAGTGAGGTAGCATAAGTGGTCAAGACAAACAATGCAAGGTTGGTTTAAAAGGGTCAATGGTCAAGGAGATATTCATTATCTTTGATCAAAGTCATCATGGGTGGAGATTTAAGTGATCTTCAAGGTTGGTTGTCATGGTTGGGGAGATATATGTGATCTCCAAGGATGGTTGTCATGGTTAGGGAGATATATGTGATCTCCAAGTTGCCCCATACTGATGGTGTAGTCCAAAGGGTGATGGTTGGAGTGGAAAAATCTAAGTTAAGGGTGTCACCATTGATAATGTCACTGATGTTAGTAGGAAGTATTGCTAACATTAATGTCTTAGGTCAAGACTACCAACATTGATGGTGACCAAACCCAATAAAAAGGGGTTTGGTGTCCCATCAAAAATCATTTACAAGATCTGATTGTCGAGAAAAAGAGCTCTGAGTGTTGGCGAGATGGTAGAGCTAGGAGGGGATCTAGTTAGAGGTGTGCCACCACAAGTGCTAGTTATTTTAGCCTGAAGGAGATAAAGAGATGAGGTAAGATCCTCTTTGAGTTAAATTTAAATTTAAGTTTGTTAATTTGTTATTTTTAGTCTAAATTTGAAGTTTAGGGGGAAATAATACTATTAGAGGGGTAGGAAATGGGGTGAGGGTAGGTTTAGGTGAATTTGGGAGGGGTTTAGGGGTAGTTTTTAGGAAAAAATCAAATTTAGGAGATAATTTGTTTAGCCCTAGGGCCAAACTAGTCATCAATGTTGGTGGGGTTCACTAACATCAACATATATTGATGTCGATGTCAGTGGGGTTTGCTAATGTTGACCAATATTGAGCATCAATATCGACATATAAAGTTGATGTCAGTTACCTTAAAAGACCCATAATAAAATAAAAAGCCAATTTTGGATCCCTAATTGGGTTAGTCAACTCGCCTAATGGATGAGCTAGCCTCAGAAGACCCCATGTTGATTGAGTGCTGCCTACATAGCCTGGTTGAGGGCCTCAAGCTAGTGTAGTTCTCCCATTACATAGGGAAAAAATTTGAATTATGGTTAAAAATTTGTTAAGGGAAATGGTTAGGAAAAGGTAGGTTGAAATAGATCATGGGACCTAGGGCTTAAAAGATAGGTCGTAGGGTCAAGGGTGTGATATATAGACCATGGGGCCTAGAGTTTAAGATATAGGTCATGGGGCCTAGAGTTTAAGATATATGCAATTAGGCCTAGATTTTAGAGATAGGAAGTGGGCCTAGGTTGGAGATATAGGTAGTGAGGATTAGGGTTCAGAGATAGGAAATTAGGCCTAGGGTTTAGGTGGGTTAATAGGTTAGAGAGTTAGGTGGGTATATGGCTGAGCTAACCTTAGAAGACCCCATGTCAATTGAGTGATACCTACATATCTTGATTTAGGGCCTCAAGCCAATGTAGTTCTCCTAAAGAGAAGGGAGAAAGGGTGGAGGTTTATAGTATAAAGTATGTGACTCAAGGTTTGTGTGTGTGGATGTAGGCTAGGTAGGAGTTGATGTTACGAGATTGATTACCTATATTGTTGATGTGGATAAAGAGGGATGTCACCCTAGATGAGTGGGATCACATCAAATTTGTAGGGTTAGGATGAGTGTGATGATATTGCTAGGTTTCATGTGATGTTAGTTTGATGATAACATTGATAGAGAGGTGGGATCACACCACCAACACCTTCCATTTGCCTACCAGAGAGTTGACAGTGACATAGGAGGATGTGTAAAATATTTTATAAATGCCACTCTAGGGTGAGGAAATATTCTCTTTTTCAAGAGAGGAACATGATATTCACATGGTTACATTGTTTGGAGAGCATTTTAGTGAGGTGACCTATCACTCAATGAGCTTTGCATATGAGCCACTATACAATATTGATGAGGAATAACATCATTTGAGTATCTTGATGATGATAGGGATTACAATATATGCACTACCAAACATAGATAGTGGGAGATTTCCTATTGCATTGGTAGGTGTGTTGGCATAGATGGTTGAGCAACATACCATATATGCATGGTGACCAAATTTTTTGGCATAGTCATATATAGAGTTGTGGGGTTTAAGATTATGATGATAGTACAATTTATGTCTCAAGAATTTATTGCATTATTGGGCATATGAGCATATCATGGTGACATGGCCATTAGGGTTACCCACCATGATTATAATCAGTTTTAGGGTTGGGTTCAGATGGTGGAGAGAGGGTATGGCCTAGACATGAGTAGATGGCATAATATAGGACATTAGCTATTATAAGTATATGATATATGGATTAATTTCCATAGACATTGTTTGGAGGCCATACCAAACATACCCTACATTTAGAGGATAGGTGGAGTAGCTTGTTGATTTATAGAGCACATTATGGGTCAGAGGGAGATGAGCTGGAGAGCTAGAGATGATACCTATGACACAAGTTAGGAGATAGTTTGGCTTGTTATAGGATGTGCCTCCTACCTTATTTTGATTTAGGAGGAATGATATAGAGTCATCCCTACCCTTACCCTAGGAGATAAATGGGCTAGATTTTGAGGAGCTGCTAGTAGGCCTAGGTGTAGTAGATCCTAGATGCATAATGGCTTATCTTGCTTGGTGGACATGTTTGCATCTCATGGTTTAGGTCAAAAGGCCACCACTAGATTTATAGGGAGTGATGAGAGAGATATATGCATTTGTATAAGCCTTGGATATAGTGTTATAGGCACAATATACAATAATATAGGCCCAATATGTGGTAATGCAAGTCTAAGATGTAACACAATCATAGGTATTAGTCTTACAAGCATAGGTTGTGACATTACAGGGATATATTGGGGTATTAAAAGGCTAGGTCAGGGCATTATAGGGTTAGGTTACTATACTAACAATAGAGAGGGATAGTTTGAGAGTAGTAGGATAGGCTACTCCTCCTCCACCATAGGGACTAGTACAGGGGCCTTTAGTAGGTTTGATGGGTCCACCATAGACTGTATCTCTAGGATGGTAGAAAATTGCTCTAGATGAGATTGCATACTATGAGAGGGTCATCAATGAGTTCCCATAGATTTAAATGTATTCTGAGTTTAGAGAGCAGGAGAGATTAGTGACACATGCCATGACTTCTAACTCACACAGGTGCATACAATCTGAGAGTGGTGATGATACTACTTCTTCACAACTATGACTATAGTTTTGAGTATTCTGAGTGCCAAATGATATTTTTGATGTTGTTATTTATGTTGTATACACATTGGCCTATGAGTTGAAGATGAGATATGTATATTTTGAGGGAAAGATGATACTGATATGATCCATTGATGTACATTCATATTCAGTGTGTGTGTTTGTGTGTGTGTGTGTGTGTGTGTGTGTGTGTGTGTGTGTGTGTGTGTGTGTGTGTGTGTGTGTGTGTGTGTGTGTGTGTGTGTGTATGAGAGTTTGTTATTTTGAGAGGTGTTTATGTAATGGTGATGATGTTGATCTTATTATAATGACATTTATGTTTATGTTATGTTAATATTGAGCATTGTAGTTGAGTTAGATTAGAATTTCCCATATGTGTGATGGTATATGTATAGTTTCTTTGTTAGATTCATCTTAGCATTTTTCCATATTTGTGATGGTGTATGCTTAAAATGAATGGGTTGGGAATGCTACTTTATTTTCGTATTTTTCCATATTTGTGATGGTGTATGCTTAAAATAAACGGAGTAAGCTTGATAGTTTTCCTATTTATTATTGTTTAGAGAAACTATGGTTACATGTGTGGTATATTTTTCATGAGCAATGGTTTGTTATTTTTAGTATTGGTAGAAAGGTGAGATGGTGATTAAATATATTTTTGAGATTTGATCTTAGAAGAGAAATCAACATGTGATTGGGATGGGAAATAAAGAGGCATGATGCTCTCATATTGGCAAAGACCATAATCAAAAAATAAATAGGCTCAAGAGTATGAACCTCTTGCATGCATTGCATCTTTTGACCATTTATTTGTTAGAGAAATGTTGTACTCACCTTGTGTCAAGTGAGTTCAAAGTCCCTTGAAAGAGTATGAGGGGAAAAGGGTAAAAGGAATGAGAGTTTTTGGGTAGCGTAACCTTCTTAGTGGGGATGGTATGCCCCTTCTATGGGTGACTTGAGAGCTAATATAGGAAACTCTATGACTTAATTTTTTTTGTGTAAGCTGATCAATGCAGGAAGCCTATAATGGGATTTTGTTTGTGTTAAGGTCATATGAAGCTGATCAATACGAGAAGCTTCTAAGTCATTATTTATCTTGATAAAAAATCTTGGCCTAGCCATCCTTCAAGGGAGTGGTCTAAGTTTTTTTTTCTTTTTTAATAGCTATCCTTTAAGGGAGTAGTCTACGTTGAGAATCATGACCTGAGAGATTATAACTTGTTTATGTATCCATCCTTCAAGGGAGTGGTCTAAGTTTTTTTTTAAATTTATTAATGGATAGGACTATAGAGGCTTAGAGGTTTTCCACTTTGAGGATAAAACCATATCACTTCGTAGGTTAACTACGTGTGTAGGAATAAGGGTTAAGAGGAAGGGAGATGAATGCAATAGGGTTACTCAAGGGATGAGCACAAGTCAAACATAATGTGAAGAGTCACTTGATTAAAATAAGAATGGTCATAGGTACAAAGCATTTAAAGGCTCAGGTTTTGGCCTTCCTTTGAGAGAAGATAAGTGATAATTTCCTGAGGCATACTTATGAGTTATGATGTAGGGTCTAAGCCAATTACGAGCAAACTTACCCCATTTTATTTTCTCCATGTTCGTCACATGTTGATTTTATTTTAAGATGAGATCTACAATATTGAAATATCACTCCTTGGGGTTTTTTTTTATAAGCATATTTGATACACTCTTGATAGATTTGGAGGTGGTTGAGGGCTATGAGATGGCATTCATCAAGCAACTCAAGTTGAGCCAAACATTCTTGGTGAAAGTCATCATTAGTAATTATGTCTTGAAGAGAGATGTGAAGAGAAGGAATTTGGATCTCTAAAGGCAAAACAACTTCCATCCCATAGACCAAGTAAAAAGGCATAGCACCTGTAGGGGTTCAAATGCTAGTATAGTAAACCCATATAGCAAAGGGAATGTGCATGTGCCAATCCTTACCAGTATCATTGACTAATTTTATGAGGATTTTGGTTAAGGTTTTGTGATAAGCTTCTACCTATCCATTCTCTTGTGGATAGTATATCGATGAGAAGCTTAATTTGATTCCAAAGGTGTCACAAAGATTTTAGATAGTCCTATTTTTGAAATATTTACCATTGTCTGTTATAATTTTATGGGGGACACCAAAATGATAGATGATGTGATGGTTGGTAAAGTCAACAATTTTTTTAGCCTTAGTGGAGATGAGAGGAATGGCCTTGACCCACTTGGTGAATTACTCAGTAACAGTAATAATGAAATAGTGATGAAGAGATGAATGGGGGTTAATCTCACTGATTAGGTCCAAAACCCATTGGGAGAAGGGCCATAAGTCTTTGGTGACTTGTAGGGCATGGATTGGAACATGAAGGAGGTTAGCGCGTTATTAACATTTGACACAATGATGAATGTAATCACTATAATCTTGATAGAGTGTTGGCCAATAGTAGAGGAGTCGAAGGATACACTTAGAAACTATGTTACCATTAAAATATCCACCACAAATCCCATCATGGACTTCCTTAATGGTGAAGGGTATCTTAGTACTAGTTAGGCATCTGAGGATGAGACCATCCAAACCTTTCTTGTAGAGAAGTCCCCCTAACTTAGTGTAATGAGTGACACATTTCATGAAGGCACACCTCCCATTATTGGAGAGATCAATAGGGGTAATAAAAAAGGAAAGGTAATCTATGAGTTGCTTAAACCATAAATCATGTGAGTTATGTGTTACATTGATGATAAAAAGGATGTTAGCTGATACATAAGAGGGCAATGTTAAGCAATGTATAGAGACATATTTTTGAGGAAGAGGGTATGTGTGAAGCAAGAGAAGCCATTGTGTCAAAAAGCTTGTTTGTAGATCAAGGAATAGTATGCAAGAGGTATGAGTCAAATGATTCTAATAACATATCTACGTGATGTTTATATCATCGTAGAATTTCATTTTTGCATAGGTAAGAACCGTTAACTTGATTAACCACTAGCTGGGAGTCACCAAAAATGGTTATTGATTTGACACCCAAGAAAATAGTTGTTAAAAGCCCTAAGATCAAAGCTTCATATTTAGCCATATTATTACTAGATTCAAAATCTAGTTTAAATTACAAAGGCATAAGATTGTCATCAAGAGGAATGAGGATGACCCCTGCACCCCATCATGTTGACATTTAGATCCATAATAGAAAATATCATTTGATAGGAGATGTCATTAGTGGAGAGTGTTACGATAGATTCATCAAGAAATTTGAGGATTGAAGGTTGGTTGTCAGGTAAAGGAGTGGTAACTAATTAGTCAGTGATAATTTTCCCCTTGATAGACTTCTATTGAATAAATTCCAATTCAAATTTAGTAAGGAGCATGAGCCACCAAGATACTCATTGGTTGTGATATGGCTTGGAATGCATGTATTTGAAGGGATTAGTATGGGTGATGATGTAGGTTTTGTGATTTAAGAGTTAATGATGGAGTTTGGCGGCTGTAAAGACCAACACAAGACAAAGCCTTTTAGTATGGGTATATCAAGTTTCATTATCAATAAGTGTGCAGCTTATGTAGTAAACTGATTGTTCTCAATGGTGATCATCTTAATGTGAAATCATAAAAACTAGAGAATGGTCTATTATAGAGATGTAAAGGTAGAAAGGTTAGTTTTCCTTAGGTGGAATAAGAATCGATGGACAAATGAGATACCATTTGAGTGAATCAAAGGATTCTTATCAATCTATATTCCAATGGAAGGAAACCTCTTTTTTGAGGAGATGGTGAAAGGGTTGGAAACAATCTAACAACTAGGAGATGAAGCAGTGGATTGATTGAATCTTACCTTGTAGGCTATGGAGTTATTTGATATTAGTAGGTAGAGGCATCTCTAGTATTGCTTAAACCTTAGTAAGGTTGACTTTAATACCATATAGAGAAATGCTAAATCCTAAGAGCTTACCATAAAGGACACCAAAGATGCATTTCTTTGGGTTTAGTCAAATAGTATATTGGAGGAGATGAGTGAATATGATTTTGAGAATCATCAAGTGATCTTAGCAAAGTTTAGACTTTCTAAATAATTCATCCATGTAGTCTTTTATAATTTTGTGTAGGAGATCATGGAGGATGTAAGTCATGTCATATTGGTAGGTGGCACCAACATTCTTTAGACCAAAGGGCATGACTTGATAATAAAAAGTCCCCCATGGGGTAATGAAATTTGTCTTGTGTTGATCCTCAGGAGCAACTAGGATTTGATTGTAACTTGAGAACTTGTCCATAAGTAATAGCATCTTGTGATCAGTTATTAGATCAACAAGTTGGTCAATAATTAGCCAAGGGAAGTCATGCTTTGGACAAGTGAGGTTTAAGTCATAGTAGTTGGTACAAATTTAGATTCCCCCTATTGCTTTTGTGATAATAACAATATTGGAAACCCATTGTGGGTAGTCGATGGGTTAAATAAATTTAATAAAAAGGAGGCATTTGAACTCTTTTTTAATAAGGAGAGCAATACGAGGATGCATTTTGTGAATCTTTTATTTAACAGGTTTAGCATCTTGGTTGGTGACAATGTTGTGGGTGATGATAGAGGGGTTAATACCAGGCATGTCATTATAAGACCAAGTGAAGGCTTCGTTATGTCATTAAGAAATGTGGCATAATTTGCTTGCTCAGAGGTGTCTAAATAATGAACAATCTTAAGAATATGGGGGTTATCATGAGAAGTAAAATTAATGTCAATAGTTGATTCATTTAACATAGCCTATATTTCAGATAGGAGTGACCATTAAATATAGGAATCATCTGCACCCATGTATGTGAAAATAGCATCATCATTTGGACATTGGATAATGTTGATAGTGGGAGAGTCTTCATCAATCATTTTAGGATGAATGAGAGGAAAGGACCTTATTTCCTTACCCTGATGATAGGTGAGGGGCCCCAATTAGATGGGATTTATTGAAAAAAATAAAATTAGGAGGTATATATATGTCTAATTTGGTACGTGATGGTGGAGAAGAGGGTGAAGGAGAGACTGCCTCCTCAATAATTAGTATATGATAAGTTTTAGTGAGTTTAGTTGGTTCATCATAACCCACTCCATGCTATTTTTTAGCATTTTCAATGGTTTTTCTAGTGGGATATTCAATGGGTGTATGAACACCCTGCTCATAATGACCCAAACCAAATCCTTTTTAAGCACACCTATAAATATAGGTGTGAGTGAAGATAGGCTTTCTTAGGAAAGAGAAGTCATAGGTAAATAGTTGTGTTGAAGATGATGGATTGCCAATAGTGGGAGCTTGATCAATTTCCCCATATGTGAAATTAGTTCAAAGGTTAGGGGGACCATACGAGATGACCATCCCAATACAAGGATCATAATTAGGGTGCATATGAAGCTTTCCATACTCTTGTGGAGTAGAGAACATGTTGAGTGTTAAAAAATGATATTATTTGAGTGACAGATGCTTGAAAGTTTCTTCCATGGGGTTTTTATCAAGAATTTGTGTCACTGGTATCTGTGTAACCAAGGTAGTGGAGTTTGTGGAAGCTTCAGAAGCATCATGTGGAGAATATGATGTCTTTAATGTAATGAGAACAACATTGGGGATATGAGTCATGTTACATGTTTTGAAATGAGGTGGGTCTTTGGGAATAACATTCACTTGCCCATTGTGCTTAAACTTGATGCAACGGTACAAAGTCAAGGGCACACATGCCTTAGAACATATCCAAGGTCATCCAAGTAGTATTTTATATTGGAACTCTCCTTATAAAACATATAACATCTCAATAATTATATAGGCACCCACATGGATACGTAAGAAAATAGTGCCCATTGTATTAGCTATGGTATCGTTAAAAAAGTAGAGCACTGCATCAGTTTGAGACATGAAATTTTTGGGAAGGGCTAGTTATTCATAGGCATGGGTGGAGATAATATTAATAATATCTCCCCCATTGATCATGACTCTTTTTAATTGAGTTTGATCAATATATATGGTGATAAAAAGGGTAGAATCCTAATCTTCAAGGTGTTAAAGTGGAATTTCTAAATCACTGAAGGAAATTAGGGAGATTGTGTTAAGAGAGTTGACCAAAGATACAAGAGGCTGTGGATCATTAGGTTGTACCTTAACCACTTGAAAATCACTAATAAAAGATTAACAATGTTGGGGTGAGTTTTAGATTAACTCATACAAGGACATTTTCATAGGGATTTGGTGAAGTTGTTTCACTATCAAGTATTGAATAACTTCTAAAGATGTTGGTTTCAAGACACCCAAGATGGAAATATTGGGATTCAAAGGAGGAATGTCTTTGGAGAAGGGATGAGCCCAAGGTTTAGTGACCTTTTCCTTACCTTTATCCTTCTAATTTTGTGATTGTGTGGCCATATTAATCATGTTGGTCTAAAACATAGGTGAAGGAGGTGGCAAAAGGGGTATGACAACATCTCTAGGTTTGAATTTAGGTGGAATGGTATGAGGAATTATGGATGCCAAGGGTGGAATATCAGGAAGGTTAATAGGAGTATTAAAAAATAGAGTGTTAACATCAAAGTGTTACTGAATGACTACTATGAGAGCTTTACAACTCTCAATATCATGTCCAGGTGAATGATGATATTGAAATACTTATGTATCATCAAACCAAGATGGTTTTAGTCTAAGAGGGATATAAGGCTTAATGGGAGGAAGAGTTATTTTGGAGGATTGTAAAAATTGGCATAGGAAAAAGATCTGAGAGCTTGCAAGTGGGCTAGCACTTGTTAGTGTAATAGGAGTGGACACCTTCTTTAGTTTAGGAGTCATGAGGGTGATTTTAAGTGGCACCTTTGTAGGTGGTGGTGGAGCCACATATTTTGATGACACTTTCTTAGTTTTAGGCATCATGGTGTCAGATGTGAAAGGCCTACTAGGTAGCAAATATAGTAGTGGAGGTAACTTAACCTTTGGTTTCACTTGGATCGATGATAACCAAACTAAAGTAGAGGGATATGGTCCCAAAATTAAAGGTAAAGTTGAGGGTGGAAGAAGGAAGGATCAATGAGTTCTAGGAAGATTAACATTCTTCCTTAGTTTATGTTGTGAGACTCTAACTTATGGTTGGAGAGTCAGATCTAATTTCACCTATGGATGAATTAGATTAGAGATTAGGTGCATGCCTAAAGACGTGATCTACTTTAATGTGGTAGATGACTATGAGGGTGAGGGTTTTGATGTAGAGGGATGAACTTCTAGTGTTTTCAGTGAAGAAGCTCTGACTTTGTCAAAGACCTTAGGGTAAAGGGTAGTGAGATGGTTGGTGGTAAAGGTCGACACTCATTGTGTAGGATAAGGAGTTTTTAGTTGATCCCAAAATGCCACATGATCTAGCTTCATGTAATCAAGAAATTCTAGATTTCTCACTAACCATGAAAAGGGTTTAGATGAATTTAATGTAGGCCTTACGGTTGATTCTTTAGAAGGCTTAGGTGATTGAGAAAGAGGGAAATTGTTAGCCTCTACTACCTTAGGCCAAAGACAAGAAAGATTCATAACAAGGTCTTCTTCAATAGAGATGGGAGAAGAGGCATGGTCATCCATGGGAGGGGGAGAGGTAGGCAAAGAAGGCTTCTCAAGGGGCTAGAGCATAGGTATAATTTATCCCTCAAAATGTAAGTGAGGAATAGGTAAAGTATGATCTTCCATAAGTAAAATAAGTGGTAAACTTGGTTGAATTAGAGTTGGCATAATAGGTCTCTTGTCTAATGTAGGAGTAGATAACACTGGCTCCTCTAGGTGCAAAGGAGGAGTAGATGGGGTACTAACTTCCATCAGTAGAGGAGAGGTAGGATAAGAAGGTTCCTCAAGAGGGTATATCAAAAGAATGATGTTCCCCTTAACATGTAGTTAAGGAATGGGTGAGGCATGGTCTTCAAGTGGTAAGAGGATTGGTATCATTGGTGCAAAAGGAAATAGTAATACATATTCCTCTTGTGGAAAAAGGAGTGGTAAATGAGGCTCTTCTTCATGTGGGAGTGGAACAGGTGAAGTAGGCTCTTCTATCTGAGGAAGAAGAATGGGAAAAATAAATTATTTTGATTGTGGGGGAGGAGTAGGTAAAATGGGTGCCTCTTATTGTGGGAGAGGTTAGACTGGAGGTAAAAGAAATACCATATTAACTATATGTATATTATGATCACATAATTTGTTAGTCATGTTTTGAATAATATTTTGATTAGGTGAATGGTTAGGAAAAGGTTGTTCGAATACATCCATATTTTAATTAGTAGGTACATTAGGGTTATCCAATATGAGATCACCCCTATGAAGCATGACTTGAACAATGTTCTTGAATGTTTTACGGTTATTAGAATTGTGGCCTTTGACTCGATGGTAGCCTTAAAAAACATCCTCCTTGTATAAAGTTGGAATAGGATGGGAGGGATAAAACTATATAGGAGGCTTGATTTGAGGAAGGGTTATGGCTCCCTATTGAAATAATTTTTCCAAAATGAAAGTATATGACTCCCTAATGGGAGTGTATTGTCTTTGTTCATACCGTTGTTGAAATTGCTTGGTCATATTTTTGGAAATTGAGGAATTAGGTTGGTTTGTTGTTGTGGAAGAAGCTGATTTAATGACCACTACATTGGCAGAGCCTTTATATTTTTGATTAGAAGGAGAAATTTTAGAAGAAGAGGAGTCATTTGATTTGGAATTGGTGTTCTCATTACACAACTTGACTCTGTCTTCATCTATAGTTTAAATCTCAAGTTTTTGCACCATTGTAAAGGCTTCATCAAATGTGTACAAAGTTTGCACTCAGAGTGTGGATGAAATGTGCTTAGCACATGCCCTTAAGAAGATCTCAATAAGCTTATGTTGGGGTAAAGAGAAGGAGAGTTGATCGATTAAGCCTCTCCAATGAGCGATAAAATCTGTGATAGACTCATCATCAAATTGTCTAATAGAATAAAGGTCTATAATATAAACCTTTTTAGAAATGTTGATAGAGAAATGGTTTAGGAATATTTAAGTGAGTTGGGTAAATGAGAAAAGGGAGTGCCAAGTTATATAGCTATACCAATCGAGGGTAGCACCTAAAAGAGATATAGGGAAGGTACAAATTAGTAACACATCATCCTATCCTATTAAATAATAAGCATGTCTAAATGCTCACAAATGCTATTATGGGTCCTCTTTATTATATAAATGAGTAAATTTGGGGAGTTCCCATTAGATTGGATAAGGGATAATAGGCATATAAGTATGGATGGGCTCATTACATATCTGATCATAAGATAACACATTCTTTGAACTCAACACAGATGTCTCTAGATTAGACATCTTGTCCATCAACATCTTAATGAGGTTTGGAGGAGGATTGGTTTGGGAGATACCCCTTAAGTTATAGGGAAATTGATAAGAGGTATAGGGATCATATGACATAGCTTGTTGTGGCTATGTTGACACAACATAGGGGTAGTGAGTCATAGGTTGGGGGCAAAAACAAAAAGGGCTTATCCCATTGGGTTAGAGAAAATGCTTTGGTTAGATGTTGTTATTATAGATTGGGTTTTTGGCATGGTTATATTGGGTGAAGTGTGAGTCGTAACTCATGTAATTATAGGTGAAAGATTAGATAGGATGGGTACCACCAAATTTTGAAATGGAGATAGACTTGACTAAACTAATTGTGGTTGTGAAAGTAAGGAAGTCACACCAGGGTTTAGATGGGATTGGGCAGTTGGTGATGTTGAACTTTGGAAATTATTTATTATTGGGTTACTTGTTGAAGTGGTGGTTTGGGTAACCATGGGGAACATAGTGGAGACAACTGAAACTGATGTTTTCTCCATTAGAGAAGTTGGCATACCATATAAAGAGTCACCCAAAGAATTATGGTTTTAGCTCATGGCAAGGTAATGCTAAAGGGCTACCATGTTATGATTAATAAATTTATCAAAATCTTGATCTCCTTTAGGCATAATAGGAATTTGGTTGGGGCTAGGAGTATGCTCTGTATCTGAAGTATGATCCATGATAGAATTGATGATAAGAGGGAAAGGTGGAAGTGGTTGTTGGCTTGCATAATCAACAAGAATTTTGGATTGGATTCATGTCAATACCATATAAGAAGAATTATAAATAGTCTTAATGCTTTATATTAGTGACAAAATAAGGAAAAACTAGGTTTGAGTGTAGGTAAGTAGGTTATTTTAACTTAATATTTTGAGAAAACTAAAATTACATAGTCACCGACGTCGATCACATGACCAATATTGGTAGGTTAAAGTCTGCCAACGTCAGTGGGCTTAATTGATGTCAGTCAATATAGAGTCCTAGGAGATGAAAAATATAATGTTTTAGAAACCTAGAGATAAAATCTAGGTAAAATAGAGGATGCAAGAGGTCTGTATAAGGAGGATGAACACTCAAAAAACTTGATATAATAGGTTATACAACTTGAGCATTATAAATGGTGTTGATTTTATAAATCAACAAATAAACATCCTTACCAACTCCAAAATATAGAAGGTAATAAAAAAAAAGAAAAAGGACATACAACCACTAATTATTAGCTCTTAGAGATTAATTTTAGTCTTGTGTTGGCTTATGCCTTAATCAGATAGTGAGATGAGAGTTTGGTTACTAAAGGTACTAGAAAACAATCTAGAGCTAGTTTTTGGTTAGTTTTGGTGCTCAAAAGGAAATCTATGTTATACCAGATATGTGGATTTTTATAAGATCTTGATCCCCACCCTTCATGGACTTGAAGCCAAACTAGGCCGCTTATCCAAAATATACCTTCTGTCTAGAGTTTATACTCTACCAGAGAATGGAGTGGGTTCTCTGCTTGGTGGTGAAATCCAAGTAGGATAGTCAGGTAGGGTAAGGTGATGTGCTAAGTGATGAAATATTGATGGGCCTTATCTTAGATGAGTTTATATGTTTTTTTTGTGAGTATTATCTGGTTGTGTAACATTGGTGTACTATGATTTATTCACAATGCTTATAATTAACTAGGTGAGCTAATATGCAGCAAGGAAATAATGAAGTGTAGTAAATTTTAAATCCAAATATGAAGTGTGTTGATTTGAATGAAAACAAAGATGAAATAGGAGAAGATAATGAATTTCACTATCCTAATGTGAATGCAAGAAAGAGATAAAGGAGATTTTCTTTTTAACTTGCAAGAAAAAATGATATGTTTCTTTTAGAGGCAAAATAAAGAGAAGAGTGGCAAGGAAGAAGAAATTTCAATTTATTTCCTTTAAAAAGAAAATAAAATGTTGAATATTTTGTTTTGAGGGAAAAGAGAAGGAGAAAGTGCAAGAAATGAAATTTTCACTATAATTCACCTATATGAATGCTTAAAATAAGCAATGAGCCCAATGAAAACTCTAGGGTCCCACTGGTTATGACAAAAATGTTTCACTAAATTTTGAATCTATTTAATGTTTAAGGAGAAATAAAGATGAATGGTAGGGATTAGAGATTAGAGAGAACCTGGATTTGTTACATGTTGTATACAAATGATGTTGAACACTCTTGTTTGGCTAGGGAGCACCCCCTATGAATAAGAAAACACTACCACTAAAATAGTTGTTAGTAGATATGAGTGGGCTGCCAAGCTACACGCTTGTTCCTGGAAGTGTCAAACTTCCTTAGGGATGATAGTCCACTTTTTGAAATGAAATTGGTAATGAATAACAAAATGATATAGAGAGATGTTTGTACTATTATTGCAGTCTGAGTGCCATAGAGAGTGACACAATGTAGGTAATGTGAGTTATTTATGTTTTTAGAGGATGTTTGGGCAAGTTTAGTGAGGTTAGTGGAAATACAAAGTCACTGATGTCTATTAGGTTATCGATGTTGGTAAGGATATATGACTGATGTTGGTTATGTGACTAATGTTGGGAGGGGCAATAGGTACCTAAGGGGTTACAAGAGACTTTTTTGAGCTAAGAGGTGGATGTGGTCAGGTTTATGAGGTTGGAAAGAGCCATAAGGGAGTGGGTAAGACTTAGGTGGGTCTAAACAGAGGGTTGGTATGTTTTAAGCAGAGGGAAATAGGTAAAGGATTTTTACAACTCCTCCATAGGGAGAGTCAGGATGTTCACAAAATTATAAATAGTATAATGTAAAGTAAATATAAAATAACTTTTTAAAAAAATTATAAAACATAGGGATATACTTAGTTGATGAAATGGATGAACCGTGGGTGCCAGATAGATGGCTCTAATGAGGCATGTTGAAGCAATATGTGAACAAAAAGACAAGCATGTGTTGTTGGTTTAAAATAATCTAAAGCTTTGTGTAGTATATCAATTCATAATTTACACTGATTTGTGTAGAGTAATGGAAAGCCTAGACATATAAAGTTGAATTCTAAAGCCTGTATATGGACAACTGAGTTTTTCTAAATTTTGCTGACCTGATTATTAGTTTGGAATTTGGATTAACTAACGTTGGTGATCCCACTAACATCAGCCATGGGTTGACTGATGTCAGTAGCATGCAAATAGGTAAAAGGGCTATTATTAGCCTAATTTATATTCTTTCTCTTGTCAAGTGTGGTATCCATTAAGAAATAGTAGAAATGTGAGGTTAAGAAGGACGTAGTTAGTTAGGAATTTATGTTTGGGGTGAGAACAAGTCATGGGTAGTTAGGATTAGGGGACCAAGTCTTGAGGTGATTCAGAGGGTAAAAATTAGTCTTAGGATAAGGTGGCTAGGTAAGATGGCATAAGTAGATTTTAATTAACTTGATTAAATATTTTAAATTAATTAAATGTGTGAGGGGTGAAAACATGGGTTAGGAAGGCTAATTATTAAAAGGGGATCAAGGGGGTTTCAATACAGGGAGTTGTGCACGTGTGTAACATAATTTTGGTGTCTACAAGTCCTTTTTCAACTATGAAATATACATAAGGAACCTATAGTTTGCTAATATAAGTGGTGGAAGGGGGCTTGGACAGTCTATTTATCAAAGTCATGATCATTCTAATCACTACCCTAAATTGGGTGATAGGGATTCTTCTAGTAGGGTCAAAAAATACATGGATTCCTAAATATAGCCATGGGATGAGGGTGGTTTTTAGGTCATTTTAGTTGGACCATTGCTTAATTGTGGGCAAATCCACCTAAGGAATGATAAGTTTGTAGTAAATTTCAAAGGCCATAGGGGAAATTTAATCAAATTTATTAAAATTACATTCATGGATTATCATATCTTGATCAGGTTTACTACCCTTAAAAATAAGAGAAATAACATTGATACAATTAAGTACCTCAGGTTTTACTGCCATGTGGTGGAGACCACTCATCTAGATAAAGACTATGTCATAGTACCTTTGGTGGATTGTAGCATTATTTTCATCCTCATTAGTGATTACTTGTAACTCTTCAATGTCCCAAAAGAGATTGGACCATTTATTGTCCTTAGTATTCAATGATACTACATCTAACATAATGTCTTTGAAGATTATTTTATCCATGTCTGAAGTTAAGTACAGCTTTGTGTCTTCTCCCTTTTGTTGCTTTCATGCTACTATGGATGTGAGTCTAAAAATTATTCACCAATTGTTGGTAATCAAATTCAAGGATAATAAACACTTTTTAAGATGTTAATTGGACTCTTTTTAGCTCGATTGTGATCGAATTAGAGCTTCCATAGATGTTAGGCCTTTTTATTGGTCTTTTCAAGATTTAATGGAAAAATATATTAGCACTTAGGTGAAATTGGTGCCAAGATTTGATTAATACTTCTAATTTTATACCTTTTCCTTTTTGAGCCCATAAAATCTTGGATTTTGTCCACTTTTACTTAGGTGGTGTCGATGTGGCATCTAGTTGGCCTTTTCATGGTGTTTGGTTCATAAATGTTTTAAAATTTGACCATTTCCTTTTAAAATTTGTATTTGATCTTGCTCAATTAGATCAATATATATATATCAACATGGATTATTGATCTTGATCATATTAGTCACATGCCATTGGTTGTTTTTTGTATTGGGCCCCATGGTTGTACCACTTGGAAATCCTACAGGCTTCCTAAGCTTTTTTCCTTTATCAATATCATGGTTAGTGTGTGTGTTCCATGTGGTGGTCCTATAGTCCTTTAAAGCTTCGATTTAATAATCTAGAGGGGTCACACTTCATTCGATCATGTTGGTCTAATTCTATGCAAGTCATCGATCCTAGAAGGATGCATGAAGTTTAAGTTAGTCCAGGACCAAGTGAAGAACTTAGGTTAAATAATTTAGTCTAAGGTTTTGTTTCATGTTAACAAACATGAAATAAACCTTAGGCTAAAGTATTTAGGATAATTTTAGATAATAAAAAAATGGGACCTGATATAAAAGAGGACTTAACTTAAGGTTTTTGACCTAAGGTTTTTATCATATTAATAAATACAAGGAAAACCTTGGGATAAATACTTTAAGTTAGGATTCATACCATAGGGTCTCATATTTTGTCAAGCCTTGTCAATAAGCCCATAAAATATTTCACAAGACCATGGGGGTATATATATATATATATATATATATATATATATATATATATATATATATATATAAACTAAGCATGAGGTTTTAAACTAAGGTCTAGTCTAATGTTTAAAAACACTATTCAACTTTATGACAATACTCAAGCTAAGCCTATGGTATTTATAATTTGTCCCCATTTATATTTAACTTTTAAGCAAAAACATAACTTATAATTAATCCAAAACTAGTCTTAACATTAAAGCACAAGATTTCCAAGCATGATTAAGGCAATAACATGTTCATTTATCCATGTGGAATCGGTCTATGAGTTTGAATTTTGAAAATCTCATAGATACCAATGATGGTCTTGTGGATGTCAATGACATTTGTGAAAATTTCAAGATTAAGCTCTAGAAATCTATCATCAAGGTTTAAATTTAACAGCCTCATGGACATCAATGACAACCTTGTATACATAAAATGATGGGTATGAGAACATCAAATTTAAATCCTATGGAACATAGTAAGCCCTTGGAAATTTTGACATATCATGCATCATCCAATCAAATGCCTCTGAGCAAGTGTAAACCATTGATCATGATCTAAGTAGTAGGGTATGATTGGTTCCTATATGATAAAGCTTTAGACTCATTAGGTCCATCTCACATCATTCAATCATTTTTTCCTAAATGCACGTGGGATGTAGATCCTATAGAGAAGCATTTGACTTAAGTTAGGGCTCAAAACAAATAAATATTAGGATAAAGTCTTAGGACTAAGGTCTAGTTCAGGTTAATAAATGTGTACGAGGCCTTAGGGCTAAGATTATAGACTAAGATTTATGTAAATAAAGTCAAACCAAGCTAAGAGTTTAATAAAAGGGACCCCACAGACATTAATTTTGGACCATGTTAAAAATAAAAGGGGACAAAGGAGTTTTGGGTGTATAAGGGGACCAAGCTCATAACTTTTATATTAAGGTTGGGTTGTGTTGGAAAACATGACCAAGCCTTAAAATAAATATTAAGCTTAAATCTATGGATTATTTAAAATGTTCTTGCTAAAATTATTTCCCCCATTTTTGAATTTAGGTCCAAAAGAATCCTATTCTAGGGTTTTTGAATGAGAATTTTAGGAAGATTAGACATGGATTGAACTTGAATTTTAATATACCAA
The DNA here is from genome assembly GCA_037957365.1 of Torreya grandis. Lineage (NCBI taxonomy): Eukaryota > Viridiplantae > Streptophyta > Pinopsida > Cupressales > Taxaceae > Torreya > Torreya grandis. The sequence continues at coordinate 2,143,668 of JARHVA010001118.1, read as the reverse complement.
AGGCTAGTAAAAGTTCAAGTTGAGATAGAATTATGAAACCCAGGTATGATCTCATCAAGGAGATATCCATTAAACCTGTGATCTGAAACATAGAGATCCACTGTTAGCAATATTAGGCAAAGTTAAAGCAAAATCATGAATACATAAGATCAATCAGACCAAGGGGTGGATGATCTTAAAATGAGAAAAATATGCAAAACATTCTAAATAAATTTTGATTAAGTGAATTTATAGTACATATGGGTCCTCAATTTTCAAAAATAGGGGGTATGTTGACCTCAAAAAATGGTGACTTTTGACGGAAACATAGTAATATGTTAGAATTTAGAGACTCTAGTTCAGACAAATAATTAGGTTACTTATTCTACTTGATTAATTCCATTATCAAGATCAGTTCATGGTTGAAACAAACCTCACATCTATAGAATTAGAATCAAACATCAAAAAATAGCCATGTTATGTGTGTGCTTTGATTCCACTTACTATTTTCCATAGGATTTAGAGGGACAACTCCTAGGTTTCATGCCTTTAACCACTAACATTGACTTGTAGCATGTTTGTATATTCATTAGGAACCATGCTTTAGCTTAGGAGAGGCTTGGACATTGCTCTATTTCCATCCAGGCATCCATATCCCTAATAGAGATGCATTTGGCTCTACTCAAGGTCTTGCTCCACTACCATCCAGGTGTCCATAGCCCTAGGGAGATTACCAAAATCACCTTTGCTTGGAAAACTTTTGATTTAGCAATAAGCTCTTATTTTGTATTTTTTTAAAATATTTTTTAATCTTTCCATCAAAGTTTATGAACCAAGTTAATTAAGTTTAGGGTATATGCAATTAGAAATTCATCATGTCCATAAATAAATCTTAGATTGGATGGGATAGATCACACCTATACTTCCAATTGGGGAGCATATAATTTTTAATCAAGAACATGACCAATGTAAGGATCCACTCGACCCGATTAGGGGATCACTTGTCACAACACACTATGTGAGGTAGGGTTCCAAAGTCTAAAATCTAACACAATCACACAAAAACCCTAAAATAGTCCTATGATTTAATATTCCACTAATCTAATAACAAAAAAATTAAATCTAATCTAGTGCACACCAAAGCTTGTGGCACAAAGTGGGATTAGAAAAAAAAAACAAATAAACAACTAAACTAAACATGTATAGAAGACAAATACTCACATCAATGTCTATAGAATCCTAATACATGGAAGATAAGAATACAAATGCACTACCTATCTACTCTTACAAATTAAGAATAAAGTTAGGAATACTTATCTTTGAAGATGAACCCATTGAGCCTCAATATCCCCCTTGGCTAAGGTGATTCACAAGATATTGTCATGTTATGTAAGAATAACCAAGATAAATCAGCTCTAGGGTACACAACCTACCTAAGCATCTAGAATACTTATACACAAGATGAGATTATATATCCAAAGAAAGTATTGAACCCTAAAGCTTTATTCCCCAAGTATAATGTATCAGATTGGCCATGATCTTGGATCTTTGCATAGAAGATTAAGAAAATTTATGTATGGAGCAATGAAATCACATATAAATTACAAAGGAGGAAGAAGTTTGTCTTCAGACAACAATATTGAAAAATATGACTTGCTTGCATAAAATCACATTAACTTGTCTAAATTTTCAAAAAGGAAAAGTGGGGTACATATAGGAAAAATTAAGGCAACATGAGGAAGCCTCTAAGTAGATAATTAAATTAAAATTATATTAGTATATGTGACCCTTTTATCACTAACATAAGGAAGCTTAATTTAAATAGAATGGCCACAAGGCCATGTAGGCAAAACCTAATGGGAAAAATCACTACACCAATACCCCCACTTAAGCATAGCTTAGGTGAGATGAGAATTGGGTCCCAACATTGAAATCCTGATGAGGTACCCAAGTCCATAATAAAGAACTCCATAGGAGGAAGAAGAAGGTGGAGTAGCCCTAAACCCAATGAGAGCCCACAGATGAACAAATTTACTCTTTATGAAGGGATTGGTTAGAATATCTATAATATGCTTCGATGTTGGACAATATTAAAGATAAATGACTTTCTAATTGATAAGCTCCCTAATGAAATGTATGCAAATCTCTATGTGTTTGGTCCTTTGATGGACAACCAGATTCATACAAATCTAGATAGTGTTTTGGTTATCATAGTAGATGATTTTTGGCTTATAAAACTAGATACCAAACTCAGTAAGAATCCCCTAAAGCTAGATTGTCTCAGTAGTGGCATTGATAGCCCCTCTGTATTTTACCTTTGTAGATGATAAATTGATTGCATTTTGGTTCTTGCTTGACCAACTTATTGGACCCAAACCAAGTGAGAAACTATAGCCTAAAGTGGAATTTCAAATATGAATATCTCTATCCCAATATAATTCTATGTATTTGATGAAATCAACCTCTATTATTTCTCCATGGTGTATCCCATAATTGTGTGAACCCTCAATGTAGTGCAGAATCTGCTTAGCTACATTCTAATGTAGTTCATGTGGATCTTGCATAAACTAGGAGACCATGCCAATTGTATAGGATATATTAGGTCTAGTGTGTGTGAGATAGATAAGACTACCCATGGTGTAGGACAATCAGCCTCAAGCTTCACACCAGATAAGAAGGGAGTAGGAGTTGGCTTATAATCAACCATTTTAAACCTCATAATAAAATCAAGAGAATACTTGGATTGTGATTAATTATCCTAAAATTTGAATGAATGATTTCAATCTTAAGAAAGTAATACAGTAATCCCATGTCTATCATTGAAAATCTATCTAAAAGTGTAGTTTTCATTGCTGAGATGGATGTTCATGAGCTCCATGTAATCAACAAGTCATCCACATAGAGAACTAGGATAAACAGAGAATCATCCTATTATAAGATGTAGACATTCAAATCTGAATGGCATCTGGTAAACCTAACTATGAACAAAAAGTATTCCATCTTGGCATACCATGCCTAAGGGACCTATTTAAGTCCATATGTAGATTTATTGAGTCTGTAAACCAAGGAGGAATCTTCCACAAAGCCTTGTGGTTTCTCCATCTAGATATCTTCTTTGAGATCACCATGTAGAAAAGCACTCTTGATGTCCATTTTCTGAACATCCCATTGATGTGTGGCTATAATGGTTAGAGTGAGTTTGATAGATGTCATCTTGGCTACATGAGTAAAAGTCTCAGTGTAGTCTATGCCAGGGACATGAGAAAACCCCTTTGTAACTAGACAAGATTTGTACTTATCAACAGACCCATCTACACCATACTTAGTTTGATAAATCCATTTTTAATGGACCAATTTTCATCCTTTAGGTAGAGGGACCAAGTTCCATGATTTTTTCTTATTAGGTAACTATACTTATTTTGCATAGAAGAATCCCATTTTGGAATGCAAATGCCTCATGAAAGGTTTACAGATCTAAGGTAATGGCTAGGTAGGCATGTGAAGTCCCCTAAAAATGTAAACATGTCCACCTTGTATCTGATGGATTTCTAATCCATTTCCTAAAACTTTAAAGTGTCTGTTTGGCCTAAGTGAGACCAAAATTATATGAGATTAGAAAAATAGGAGGTGAGTCATCATCATTAAAGTGTGAGTGTGAGATGGAGGAGGAGAATCCTCATCACTACTCTCATCACTTTAACTTGAAGAATAAGAAGAGTCATCTTGATCATTAGGAGGATTTTGAGGTGGATCCAAGTCACTGTCTAAGGTGGAATCAATGTCTAGTGAGACTTTTGAAGAGTCTAAAGTGCTAGTAGTGAGTTAAAGTGGGCCCTCTTAAAAATTGACACTTCTTTCTATGGATAATTCATGAGTTTTAGGATGTAAGAGCTTGTATCCCTTAGTACCCTCTACATACCCCACAAAGAAATAAGATTGAATTTGAGGGTCCATTGCCTTGCAATTCTTCTTAGGAACATGGGCCATTATTGGTGATCTAAACATTTGAAAGTGATCCAATATGGGCTTTTGACTATACCAAGCTTCAAAAGGAGTGATTACTTTCAAGGCTTTGTGTGTAACATAGTTATGAATGTAGCACGTACAGTTGATTGCTTCAACCCAAAACTAAGGATCAAGATAATTTGATTGAATCATGCAGTTGGTAATTTCCTTCAAGGTATGGTTCTTATGTTTGACCACACTATTTTACTAAGGATTATATCGAACTATGCATTGCATTTGAATCACCTTTGATATGCACAACTGTTCAAACCTATTGTTGACATACTCTCCACCATTGTCAGTCCTTAAGATTTTGATGGAACAATCTGACTACTTCTCTTTAAGTGCATTAAAGTGATAAAAATCTGTATAATTATTTTTAAGAAAAATACCTAGGTATACCTCAAAAAGTCATCGATGAATGTGAGCATGTGTTTGGTCCTGTTGAATGAAGGTTTTGAAAATGGACCTGCTATGTCACTATGGATAATTTCTAGCTTCTATTAATCTCTCCTTACTTTTCCCTTGTCATATTTCTCTTTTGAATGCTTATCAAGAATGTAGACATTGCATAGGCCATTTGAGAATTTGACTTTAGGAAACCTTGAAACTATGTCTTGATGACTGAGTTGCTCTAGGTAATAGTAGTTTAAATGGCCAAACCATTCATGCCATAGTTTGCTCACTCCATCTACATGAGTAATTAGTGTAGCTAAGGGATGACCTGGGGAAAATTATGAGAAGGTATATAGCCTATACTAATGATTGGCCTTCCCATAAGCCACTATAGTGTCACTGTGTACCTCTTTGGTAACCACTAAATTAAGTGTGAACTCAACTCACTTCCTTGCACTTATGTGAGTGATTTGGTACATTGATAGAAGATTGGTGGATAGTGAAGGAACATAAAAAACATCATTAAAGGTCTCATCACTTACTTCAACTGATCCTTTACCACTAAATTCTATCAAAGTGTCATCACCCATGAAAATTGAAGGCACAAAACATGGCTCTACTTTTGAAAATTGAGCCTCTGAGGAGGCCATGTGATAGGAAGCACCTGAGTCAATAACCCAAGTTGAAGGATGAGAAGCTACTGAAATAAGTGCCTTGCCATTATTTTTACCATTTTTACTATCTGTAACCTTTGAAAAATCTTATGCAAACATGTTTTGAGTTGATAATTTAGGAACACTGATGTTATTCTTCTCAAGCATCTTAGTCAAGGTGCCAATCTTCTATTTGATGCATTGAGATTCATCATGCCCAAGTTTATTACAAAAGTTTCATTTGAGTTTCTCCTTCTTAGTTTTCCCACTTGAGGAGGACTCATTTGATGATGCCTTAGGCTTAGCATCTATTTTTTTAAATTATGCTCATGATCTCATTTAGATTGTTTTTTCTCCTATTTGCCATGGCTAGAAGGCTTCTTCTTGTCCTGATTAACAATCAAGGCATGTGATTTTAAAGACTTCAGTGCAGCCATTTGAACTAGCTTATCTTGTTCTTGATTTAGATTGATAATAAACTCATTGAATAATGGTATTTTATAAATGGATCTAGGTACACATTTGGTAACATGAAATGTAGAGATGAAAATTGAATAATCATGACTTAGTTTTGTAAGCATAGATAAAATCAACTAGTGATTTTTTTTCTCAATGCCACATTGTTTCAACTACATTCTCAATGATTTAAAATTTGTAAAGAAGTTTTTTAGGGTGTCATAGTCATTTGGTCTCAATGTGATGAGCTCATTCTCTAGCTCATGACCCCTCATGGTGTCTTGCACTCCAAAAAGCTTATCTAGGATGGTCCAAACTTTGTTGGGAGTTTTTGCAAATTCAACATGAAATAAGAGGTCAGAAGACATTAACATGCATAAGAACCCATAGGCCTTATCACATCTATTATACCACTTAACCTTTTTTGCATCTATAGATAACTCAATTTCCTCACCCATAGTGATCCAATATAGTCCTTTACCTCTTTAGGTGAGCTATATTTTAGACTTTCAGTCAAGATAGTTAAATGGTGTGAGTGGTTCGGTGTTTAGATTCATTATTGCAGATTAGATTGAGACAATTTATATAATTGAGATGAAAGAAAAGAATATATCACACATAGTACAAGTACCCCCTTAAACTATCAACAAGATCCCCCTTTAAATTACAATGTAACACATGCTCAATATTGGACATCAAATACTGCCAAGAATTATTTTAAGAGCAATTAGTGTGAGAGAGTATGAGAAGGATGTCAGGTATAGCTGATAATGCATCTAAGAAATTTATAATTAGTTTTAATCCATTACACCATGAAGAAAATGGATGTTACAAAGGGCCTAAAATATATTACCAATGCATATATCTTGAAAAATATGCACTTTCAAAAAAAAAATCACCCAAAATAGAGATACAAATTAAAAGTTATGGCACTTATAAGTTCTTACTTCTACACATTCCTAGACCCTTTCCAAAAAATTAGAGGTACCCCGCAACTCTGAGTAGTAATGAACCTTCAAAAGTTTGGGTTAGTCTCAGAAGAGTAATTCAAATTTTTTAAACTACTTGAATTCTACAAGTAATTGGCATTTGAAAACCTGAGTAGGGTAGTAAAGACCCTTTGAAAGTCTAGGTTGGTCTCAGAAGAGTAATCTAGAATTTCCACACTGCTTGACTTCCGTAAGTAATCACCCTTTAAAAAATTGAATAAGGCAATAAAGACCCTTCAAAAGTTTGAGTCTATCTCAGAAGAGTAATATGGATTTTTCACACTGCTTAACTTCCACAAGTAATCACCCTTCAAAAACTCAAGCTAGTCTATAGTAGTGTAAACTAGGTTTTAAAACTTGTTTTGCTTGAGGTAGGCAAAGTTACAAGTAAATCAAATCGACAAGTCCGAGTTGGTCTTTCATAGTGTAATCCAGGTTTTGGCACCCTACTTAATTAAATTCATGAATTTTCAAGTAAAGCAACTCCATAAGTCTATGTTGGTCTATGGGCAAGTAAGTGGACTTATCAAATAACTCAACTTAGAAAAGTGAAGTTTCTCACCACTGAAAGTCTAATTTGGTCTGTTGGCTAAGTAAGAACCCTCTAAAAATCTAGATTGGTTAGTGAACTCTCTAATGCATGAAACACAAAGCAAATAAACTATAGATCTGAAGTAATGACCAATTATAAATCTGAGTAATGTAGAAATTTGATGGCACATAAATCAAGGTAAGCAAAAATGTCCAAAATACTTTAGTAATAGAAATTTTGCAAGAGATCCATTTGAGATTTCAACTTGAAGAAGAAAACCCAAAAGTTGTTTTTGCACAACAACATAGAAAGTATGGATTTTTTCAAAAAATAAAAAATGGGGCATTGGGATGCCAAAAAGAAAGGAAAAATTGATTATTCCAGAACTAGGTCATGTTTACAATCGATCCAAGGGTTTTGGCACCTTCTAAAACTAATGGCATAGTAATTTTTGAGATTTGAAGCTTCAGTAAATTTTTTTGCATGGATTCTTCAAGGAATCCCACCAAATCCTTTTTTATGCTGGAATGACAAATATAGCAAGATTTTACTATAAAGATTGTTGCAATGCTAAAAAAAATGACTCTGATACCATGTCAGATTGGCCATGATACTAGATCTATATATAAGATTGAGAAAATCTATGTATGGAGTAATAAAATCATAGATAAATTGCAAATGAGGAAGAATATTGTCTTCACATAATAATATTGCAAAATATTACTTGCTTGCATAAAATATCATTAACCTATCTAACCTTCTAAAATGGAAAAGTGGGGTACATATAAGGAAAATTAGGGAAACATGAGGAAGCTTCTAATTTTCCTAATTAGATAGTTACATTAAAATGAAATTAGCTTATGTGACCCTTTTATAACTAACCTAAGGAAGCTTAATTGACATAGAATGACCATAAAGCTATGAAGGCAAAATCCAATGGGAAAAGGCACTACACCAATAAAATGGTCAATATGTAGATGTTCATTGACACTTCTTTGCTTAATTCTTCACTCTTATCAAATGGTGGTAAATGACCTTGTATATAGTAGTATCTTACCCTAAAATCATTCAGACATGTCAGCTATGTTAGGTCAACCTAGTTGACCTAACATGTTTTTGGGTCTAACTCATTAGGTCTGTGTTAGGTCGATAAAGAGGCCAATAAACCAAGAAAGGTATGAAGGTCCCTAAACTGCACTAGATCAACCAGGTCGACCTAGTTTGTTGAATAGGTCAAAAGGATGCTAAGGTAATAAATTAATGAATAAAAGATGTCAATGATTATAATGGTTTTGAAAGAGAAGAGTAAGCTTAGAGTTAATGGTTTTCGGAGGCTAGTGTGTAGATGGAAAGTGGCAAAAGGAACAACAATCTTACGAATCACTAATGGTCTACCCACCCCTTTCCTGATGCACCCCTTAAGGTATACACTTAAAGAGATTGAGACTCGATAGATTCTTACAAGATACAAAGTGTCAGTAATCAATAAAAGTTTGAAAATATTATGTGTATACATATGCCCCATGTGAAGTTCATCATGTGTCACATAAGTGCAACATGAATGGTGCTTCGAGAAAAGAATGTGATAACACACAACACTAATGCTAAGTAAAGTGTCGTAAGTAGTAAATAGGATAACTAAAAGAACTATATTGAAAAAAACATACCTTTAAGTTACCTTAGTGTTGCAGATAAAGAATTAGATTTTAAGAAATGTGAAGGTGTCTAATGTAGAGTACACTAGGCAAACCTATAAAAGTTAGTGCAAAAAATAGACAAAAATATAATTTTTATTAGAAAAATAGGCATATAATAGTGGAAAGGATGGAGATTTTTAGGAAAATTAGGATTGGTAAGGCAAGGTTAGAATATTTAAGGTAAATAAATTACAAAAAGATGGCTAATGAATGACACATGATTGATAAATAAATAACAAATGAATGACAAATGATAAAAAAATAAATGACAAATGATTGGAAAATGTAGTAAATCACATTGGAAAGAATGTAAAATATAAATGGAAAAAAGGAATATATAACATACTAAATCATGTTGGGAAGTATGTAAAATAGGATTGATAAATGAAATATCAATTAAAGACAAATCTAACAAAGATATGTAAGAGATTAAAAAGTAAGCTCATGTAAGATAGGCATGAAAGAATAAAACATAAATAAAAATATGAAAGAGTGATGAATGAAATATAATTCAATATGTAAGACAAACATGAAGAAGGCATACATAAAGAAAAACATGTAATAATGGCAAAAAGGTGCAGACTTAGCTATCTACAATAGAAGGGTAGTACAATAATGATAAATGAAAGAAAATAGTGATCAATAGTTTCTAAAACATGTTTTGCTCTAAGGATAGATAAAATTAAATCAAAGTAGTGATAGCATGTTTTTAAGAGGTGAAGAAGAAGGAAGTATAAAAGAGGGAAAATAGATTTGGAATCATAATTTGTTTGTTAAGGGAGGAAATGAAATGGGTGGAGGGGAGAATGAAGGAAAAACCAAGGCAGAATAACTCTTTATCAAAGTCAAGGCACTCAAATTAGGTTTGCTAAAAAAAGAGGACATTTGAATTTAAGGGCTATGAAGAAATTTTCTCAGCCACACAAATCTTAGGTAAAAAAATGGAGTATATAGATCATCCCATTAAGGATATATGAATGAAAATTAAAATGGACCTACCTCCCCAAGACATGTTCACCGCTCTTCAGGACCCCTTACAGAGTCATCAATCTAATATGAAGATTGGGTACTTGCATGAAAAAGTAGGTAACACCATAGAATTTTCTTAAAATACCCTATTCCAATCTACTGGCCTACCACACCCCAAAGGACTTCAACTCTATGTGAAGCTGACTATGGATTTTAAGTTTTGATTGGAGATAGGAAATGTGCTTGTAATCATGTATTTTGGTGTGAATTTGACTTTTAAGATTTGTATGTTGCCTTTTATATATCATTGTATTTTATTTCAAAGGATTTTGATTTTAAATTTATTGATGGGTTTTTTATATTCCTCCTCCATATAGATTTGGAAGACCAAAAATGGGTGTTAAAGATGAATTTCATTTTAAAACTTAGGACAAGTTTTCTAAGAGAAAGAAAATTCAAAGAGTATGGGGTCTAAGAGTCTCATAAATTGAGGTAAAATAAAAGTGTTATCTTGAACCCTATTTTATCCAATATGGAGATGAAATAAAGGGGAAATTAAGAGGAATGACACATGGAACAATTTGAATTGATTCAAATTACAAAAGAAATAATATGACAAATGGAAAAAAAGGATATAATGATAGTAAAGTGTGATTTCTTGTCATAAGAAAGAGGGAAATAGAGGAAAACATGCTAACATAATTTTTTGTGTAGATATTTCTAACTGTTTTCACTTTTCACATTCAAAAGGAAATGAGAAACTAAGATAAGTGGTTAAGGGCTTGTACGTACCCAGATGAAGTCTTGTGCACCAAATTTAGACGACGGAAGGAACTCCTCTTTGGTTGTGGAGGATGATACCTGTAAAAGAAAGAGACTAAAACACAGAAGTTGTTAGATGGCTAGAAAGTGGACTGCCAAGCGAAAGCTTGGTCCTAGAAGTGCAAAGACTTCTTGGAGGATGACAGTCCACTGATAAAAAGTAGAATATAGTCAAGAACAGAAATGATAAAGACAAAATGAAATAAATGAAAGCAAATGCGTACCTATTTGTAGTAATCTATTTTGCACAGTCGCCAATGTCGGTGGTTCTGTTGGCGTCGGTCAAGGAAGGTCATCGACATCGGTTAGTCTTCCGACGTTAGTAGGGGTAATGGTCGAGGTCGATCAGGGTAATGGTTTAGGACAAGTTTCAGGTTTGGTTTATAATCTGTAGAATGGTCTAAGAGTCTATTTGGAGGTTAGAGAGCCTGTTTTGGTGGTCTGTGCAGAGCTGTAAGGTAGAAAGTATGGTCTGAATAAGAGACCAGAGAGAGGATAGGGTGATAGGGAGACATGGATTTAGAGAAGGCCTTTCAGCCTCTCCAAGAAGAGCAGGTTGGGTCTGTGTCAAGGATGCTTGGAATGGATAGTAGACAAAATGCTAATATATTTGAAATGACATTGAAATAAAAATAGTACAAATACTTAGCTGTGGCACGAGTTGGCAGAGGTGCAGGAGCTGTGTTCCCATTACGGCTGGTGATGGAGATGTCATGCAATCTTCAAACCTGTATGGAATGACTGGTGCTAGTCCTCCAACCCTGGAAAATGCTATCAAAATGCTAATACCTACGAGAAAATGAGAAGCAAGAATGCTAGGAAGCAAGAGCAAGAGAACTCTATTTCGCAGGGAGAGGATTCGAGATTCATGATTAGCTGACTAATGATTAGTGATCCCTGATTAGCCTTAGCGAGAGGTTAAAATTTGGTTTAATTAAATTGACATAAGTGATCCCACTGGTGTTGGCTGACATTTGACCAACGTCGATGGGTGGAGAGCGAGTAAAAGAGCTAACAAGCCTGTTTTCCATCTGCCAAGTGCATAATCCGTTGGAGAATTGTCAAAGGTTGGGCTAAATACGCACGAGAGTTGGTTAGGTGGTTGGAAAGGAGTAAGAATAGGTCTTGGGTGAGTCACTTAGTCTTAAGGTGAGTCATAAAGTGGTAAATGAGGGTATCCAAGGAAAAGGAATCCAAGGGTGAGGTGAGGTGGCATGGGTGATGTGTCAAAGGGGGTGTCAAGGGGGAATGTTATTAATTTAAAATAGATGATTATTTTAAATTAATAAGTGTGTATTAGGAATGCTAGGAAGTGGACTAAGGGGGAGAGATGACCAAGGGTTAGACACGATTTCAGTGTCTACATTTGCCCCTTTTTGTCTTGTTGGTTGTTCTTGACGAACTGTACGACAAAAATAGGAGTTGGTTGCCTTAGGGATGGGATGAGGTCATTTTCATCCTGTTGGTTCTTCTAATGAACTGCAAGACAAAAATGAGAGAGTCGATTGCCCCAATTATGGGATGAGGAGATAGGCGCGATCTCCATGGTCTAAGGAGATAGTCACGATCTCCAAGGTCATTGGTTGAGTCGAGCTGATGTAAAAGTGATCTCAAGTGTGCCCCAGGAGGCTAAGATGACTTCTACTGTGAAAAATGGGCATGAGTTGGGTCTTTGTGAAGAATTTGGAGGTTTTAAGTATGCTGATGTCAGTTTCTAAAACCAATGTCGGTGGCAAAAAGTGACTAACATCGGCAGAAAATGGCCGATGTCGACATCCTAGGGCACGATTAGGCCAACATCAGTAGCCTGCCAAATCTAACAAAACCAAATTGGCGGCCCACCAAAAGTCATTTGTGATTGTTGACCAAGTGAGAAAAGGAGCTCTAGAGTGATTGAATGAAAATGACTCCAAGTTGATCAGTTGAGTAGTGTCAGGTGTCAGAGGGAGATTGGTGGAGAGAGTGAGTGATTTAGACTGGGATTGGAGGCTGTAGAGGCGATTGTGGGCCAGTAGGAGTTTGTTGAGAAAGTGAGATAGAGGAAATGGCAGAGGGTGGAGGAGGACCCGTGGGAGGTCTAGCACTAGCGGCACCCATTGTGCCACCACAGCGGTGACAATGGGATGAGGTAGGAGGCATTTTTGAACTTGTTTGATTTATTTGAATTTGATTTTTGTTTTTGAAATTTGCATGGTTTTAGCTTAAAATTGAGAGGGAGGGGTAGTTAGGAGGGTGGGAAGGGTAGGTAGGTCATGCTAGGGTGATTTAGGAGGGTCTTGGGAGGAAAAGGGTGGTTAAATGGGGAAGCCCTAATTTTTAGGGCTCACCCCATTCAGCTCTAGGGCTGAACCAGTCACTGACATCAGTGGGTTCACCGATGTCAACCGATCAGTGACCGACGTCCGTCACTTTACTACCAATGTCAGTTAGGTAAGTGCCATCGTTGGCATGTAAACTGATGTTAGTGGCTACTTGGTTAGAGAGAGGTTTGAAAATTGCCAAGTCAAAAGGGCCAAGTTACACTAAGGGCTTCCTGGGTGTCAGGGTAGCCATAGATGGTCAGGTAGATGGTCAAGTAGATAGACAAAAGGGAAAAGCATCGAGCTAGGTCTCCCAAAAGGGGAAGAAGAGTCGTGGGGATTGGTAGTTGCATTGTTAACATGAATGTGATTGTTGGATGCAAGCGAGATAGACATTGATGTTACGGGATTGACTATCACCTTTGCTGACGCAGATGCATCAGGACATCACAGGGGAGGAGTGGGCACAAATGAGCATAGTGGGACTCGGCAGGCTGCGGTAGTACTATCGAGTGGTGAGGGATGTGAGCCTAATGGTGGCTCTGATTGAGTGGTGGGATCATTCCACCAACACCTTCCACTTGCCGATAGGAGAGATGACTGTGATGGTCGAGGATGTGTACCAAATTTTATGGTTACTGGTACATGGTGCAGAGTTATATGTGTGCTCGAGAGAGGCTCATGGCATACATATGGTGATGCTATTTGGGGAGCACATCACTGAGACTAGTTACCATTTAGTGAGTTTTGTGTATGAGCCCCTTTACGCTATGGATGAGGATGCACATCGGTTGGCGATCCTGATGATGATCGATATCATGGTCTATGCATTGCCAGATGTAGAGGGAGGCAAGTTTTCAGTCGCTATGACCAAAGTTTTGATAGATATGATAGAGCAATAGACAGTGTTTGCCTGGGTGCCTATCTTTTTAGCCTAGGTGTACAGAGAGCTGTGGGGCATCAGTCGACGGTGATGGTATAGCTTGTGTGTCGTCCACCTCTTGCATTGCTGGGCTTATGAGCACATCATGGTCACATGACCTCTCGGCCTCCCAGTGGCAATTCAGGCTAGTTTCAGAGTCAGATTCAGGTGATGGTGCGAGATGATGGTGTAGGCATAGATGGACAGGGTAGTTAGAGACATTGACTATTACAGAGGGGTGCTAGAGGCCCTAATCCTTGTGGACATTATCTAGAGACTGTACCTGGGGTATTCAACTTTCAGAGATCAGGGAGAGTAGCTGGTTAGTGTGTAGAGCTTGAGATGGGTCAGGGGTAGACAAGCTAGTGAGCTTGAGAGGGTGCCACTAGAGAGGGTGCAGTGCCAGTTCAAGCTGTTTCAAGATGTGCCACCCGCCTTCCCACAATATAGATGAGATTATATTGAGGTGCCACTCCCACTGCTAGAGGAGACAGAGGGGCCAAATTTTGAGGAGTTACTAGCAAGTCCTGGGATAACAGATCCAGGATGCACAGAGGCCTACACGGCATGGTGGGTAGGTTAGTATATAGGCATGCAAGTGGGACCATAGCCTAATTTATAGACAGTGATCAGAGAGTGAGATGTGGCCTGACAGGAGAGAGATGCTGCCAGACAGGAGAGAGATGTTGCCATCTAAGAGAGGGATGCAACACGAGGATATTTTACCATTTTGTAGGGGCAGTTGGCTGTAGCCCAAGTATAGGGATTGGTAAGATAGGGTTTGGGAGGATAGGGCCTGATGCAACATCCACCTTAGTAGCCAGTTCAGTAGTCCATGTAGTCAGTGTTAGTGTAGCTAGGGTTTTCACAGCCGCAGGGTTCAGTGCAGGGCATAACAGCAGGTCAGATGGGTCCACCACAGACTGTATCTATAATTAGATACAATAATGCATTAGATGAGATCACATATTATGAGGGAGCCATTAGGGGGTTTCCTTAGATACAGTGATACTCAGATATGAGGGTAGAGCTGAGCTGACAACAGTTTATGTCACGGGTGACTACCTTGGGTTCCCACAGATGGCGATGAGCAGAGGGAGGGGACGATACATCTTTATGTCCACTACCACCACCACCACATCCACAGCCTTGAGGCCAGATTTTGATATGATGTATATATCGTCCTGCGAGCCGTTGATGTGAGATGTATTATATATTTTGAGAGAGAGCGAGAGAGAGGCACAGATTAGGCCATTGTAAAAACATTGATATATATATATATATATATGATGATATTTTTGGTTATTGATGTGTTTTTAGATATTAGATGTTTGCAGCATTTTTCATATGTTTCAATAATGTATGCTGAGATATGATATGATGATGTTTTATGATGATATGTAATTATTAGGATGTAAATGATTATATGATGATGTTTAATGATTATGAAAATATGTGATTGTTTGTGATGTGATTGGCAGGTGACGAAAGAATGTGATGGAAGAAATGTGATGAAGGAATGGCCGAGCTAACCCCAGAAGACCCCATGTCAACTGAGTGCTACCTACATAGCCCCTGTTGTTAGGGCCTCAGGCCAATGTAGTTCTCCCAAGAGGGAGGAAAAGGGTCGAAGTGGTTGATGTGTTTGGTTTGGTCATGATAATGATGTAGCACTTCCCATATGTCTGAGGGTACATGCTTTAAATGATGAGGGAAAAGATGATGTTACAGCCTGTTCCATTTTGTGTAATGGTGTATTCTGTAACATTAGTCAGGGTTTTTCATCCCTAACAATTGTCCATATTAAGTAATGGATGTATGATAAAAATGAAATGGGTCTATTTATGCTTCAGCAAGTAATAGTTTATGCTTGACATAAATTGTGTGGTCAATAGTTTCCATGTGTATTGGTGTCCATAGAAACTAGTGTGAATAAATTATGATAATGTGAGTTGTTTTGAAAAAGGTTAGGTTGGGTTGGATGGCAAATGATTTGGTTGAATGTGACCAAAGGTAAGGAGGAAGTGAAAGGCATTTTTTCCCTTTCATTGACAAGGACCATAATGATAGCATAGGTAGGGGGTTTGTAGAAACAAAAGCCTCATTCATGCATTACATCGTTGACCACTGGTTGTGTTAGAGAGGTAATCAAATCACTGTGAAATTAAAATGAGCTTGAAATCCCTTGAGTAGGTTATGTGATATGTGAAGAGAGGGTAACACTTTTTAGTAGGGATAACTTTGCCCCTTTTTATAAGAGACCCTGAGATGACTACAAGCCAAGTCCATGACCCAATTTTTTTTCAAGAAATCTGTTTTGCACAGTTGCCGACGTCAGTGGTTCTACCGATGTCAGTCAAGGAAGGTCACTGACATCGGTTAGTCTACCGACGTTGACTTGGCTCATTCTATCATTCCTCTCAACCTCTCTAGCAATGCAAAATGGGCTTTCATCAAACACACATCTCACTATACCATGCTAGGGGGCCTTCTCTATAAAAGAGGCTTCGACGGCCTTCTTCTTCACTGTCTAACCTCCACTGAAGCGTCTCATGCCATTAAACAAAAATATAGACCACTCCCTCAAAGGATGGCTATGACTAGACTCTTGCTACAAATAACACTTTCTCAGAAGCTTCTCGCATCAATCAGCTTCACAAATGACCACAAAACAAAATGACATCTCTATGTAGACTTCCTGCATTGATCAGTCTACTCAAAAAAAAAAGAAAAAAAAATAAAAAACATTGGGTCATGGACTTGGCTTGTAGTCATCTCAGGGTCTCCTATAAAAAGGGGCAAAGTTCCACTCCCACTGCTAGAAGAGATAGAGGGGCCAGATTTTGAGGAGTTATCGACAGGTCTTGGTATAACAGATCTAGGATGCATAGAGGCATACTCAGCATGGTGGGCAGGTCAGTATACAGGCGTGCAGGCGGGACCACATCTTGATCTACAGATAGTGATCAGAGAGTGGGATGTGGCCCAACAAGAGAGAGATGCTACCAGACAGGAGAGAGATGTTGCCATCTAGGAGAGGGATGTAGCATGAGGATAGGTTACCATTTTGCAGGGGCAGTTGGCTGCAACCTAGGTACAAGCATTGGTAAGACAGGGTTTGGGAGGATAGGGCCCGATGCAACATCCACCTCAGTAGCCAATTTACTAGCCCACGCAGTCAGCATCAGTGCAGCTAGGGTTTTCACAGTCGCAGGGTTCAGTGTAGGGCACGGCAGTAGGTCAAATGGGTCCACTACAGACTATATCTATAGTTAGATACAATAATGCATTAAATGAGATCGCATATTATGAGGGAGCCATTAGGGGTTTTCCTCAGATACAGTGATACTCAGATATGAGGGTAGAGCTGAGCCGGCAACGGTCTATGTCATGGGTGACTACCTTGGGCTCCCACAGGCAATGACGAGCAGAGGGAGGGGATGATACAACATCTTCACGGCCACTGCCACCACCACCATAGCCACAGCCTTGAGGGCAGATTTTGATATGATGTATATACCAGCCTGCGAGCTGTTGATGCGAGATGTATTATATATTTTGAGAGAGAGCGAGAGAGAGGCACATATTAGGCCATTGTAAAAACATTTATATATATATATATATATATATATATATATATATATATATATATATATATATATATATATATATATATGATGAGATTTTTGGCTATTGATGTGTTTTTAGATATTAGATGTTTGCAGCATTTTTCATATGTTTCAATGATGTATGCTGAGATATGATGTGATGATGTTTTATGATGATGTTTAATGATTATGAAAATATGTGATTGTTTGTGATGTGATTGGTAGGTGATGAAAGAATGTGATGGAAGAAACGTGATGAAGGAATGGATGAGCTAACCCCAAAAGACCCCATGTCAACTGAGTGCTGCCTACATAGCCCCTGTTGTTAGGGCCTCAGGCCAATGTAGTTCTCCCAAGAGGGAGGAAAAGGGTCGAAGTGGTTGATGTGTTTGGTTTGGTCATGATAATGATGTAACACTTCCCATATGTCTGAGGGTACATGCTTTAAATGATGAGGGAAAAGATGATGTTACAGCCTGTTCCATTTTGTGCAATGATGTATTTTGTAACATTAGTCAGGGTTTTTCATCCCTAAAAATTATCCATATTAAGTAATGGATGTATGCTAAAAATGAAATGGGTCTATTTATGCTTCAACAAGTAATGGTTTATGCTTGACATAAATTGTGTGGTCAATAGTTTCCATGTGTATTGGTGTCCATAGAAACTAGTGTGAATAAATTATGATAATGTGAGTTGTTTTGAAAAAGGTTAGGTTGGGTTGGATGGAAAATGATTTGGTTGAATGTGACCAAAGGTAAGGAGGAAGTGAAAGGCATTTTCACCCTTTCATTGACAAGGACCATAATGATAGCATAGGTAGGGGGTTTGTAGAAACAAAAGCCCCGTTCATGCATTACATCGTTGACCATTGGTTGTGTTAGAGAGGTAATCGAATCACTGTGACATTAAAATGAGCTTGAAATCCCTTGAGTAGGTTATGTGATATGTGAAGAGAGGGTAACCCTTTTTAGTAGGGATAAATTTGCCCCTTTTTATAAGAGACCCTGAGATGACTACAAGCCAAGTCCATGACCCTATATATATATATTATTTTATTTTTTGAGCAGATGTCATTTTGTTTTGTGGTCATTTGTGAAGCTGATCAATGTGAGAAGCTTCTGAGAAAGTGTTGTTTATAGCAAGAGTCTAGTCATAGCCATCCTTTGAGGGAGTGGTCTATATTTTTGATTTATATATATGAGGGCTTTAAATAGCTATCCTTCGAGGGAGCAGTCTATTAGCTACAACAATGATAGTACAGTTGTCCTTCGAGGGAGTAGTCTACCTTTAGAGTTTATGAACTTTGATATTTTGACATCAATTTATTTTTTTGATAGAATTTTGAGTCATGGACAAGACTATAGAAGTTCAAGGGCTCCCTTTTATTAGGACAAATCATTCATACTTTATAAAAGGGTTACATAGGATTTTTTTAGAGGAATAGGGTTGAAAGAAATGAGGATTAAGAGGAAAAGGGTTGCTCAAGGGATGAGATCAAGTTAAATGTCAAGTGAGTGAGTACTCGACTAATAGTAGAATGGTCACAAATGCAAGGCATTAAGGGGCTCAGGTTCTGGTTGGCCTTCAAGAGAAGACAGACGATAAGTCCCTGATCCATACTTGTGCATGATGATGTAAGGTCCGAACCAACTAGGAGCAAATTTGCCTCATTTACTCTGTTCCATATTGGTCACGTGTTGGTTCTCTTTGAGGAGGAGGTCTCTGATGTTGAAATCTCATTCTCTCGGATTTTTGTTATAGGCTCTCTTGATGTGATTTTGATAGACATGGAGATGGTTGAGGGTAGTAAGATGACATTCGTCAAAGAACTCAAGTTGAGCTAATCGATCTTGACGAAAGTCATCGTTAGAAAGAATGTCATGCAAAGAGATGTGAAGAGATGGGATCTATACTTTGAGAGGTAGGATAGCCTCTATTCTTTACACTAGAGAGAAAGGGGTAGCACCCGTAGAGGTTCGGATGCTAGTGCGGTAGGCCCACAAAGTGAAGGGAATGTGAATGTGCCAATCCCTTCCAGTGTCATTGACCACCTTCATGAGAATTTTAGTTAAGATTTTGTTGGAAGCCTCAGCCTGCCCATTTGCTTGTGGGTAGTAAGGTGAATAAAAGTTGAGTTTGATGCCAAAGGAGTCACAAATTTTCTGGACAGTTTTGTTTTTAAATGACTTGTTGTTATCGGTGATGATTTTGTGAGGTACACCGAAATGACAGATGATGTGGGTGTTGATGAAGTCGATAATTTTTTTGGCTTTTGTGGAGATGAGAGGAATAGCTTCCACCCATTTAGTGAAATACTCAGTGGTGGTGATGATGGACTGATGATGAAGAGATAAATGAGGGTTAATCTCGCCGATGAGATCTAAGCCCCACTGTGAAAAAGGCCAAAAATCTTGAGCGACTTGTAGGGTGTGGCTAGGGAGATGAAGCAAGTTAGCATGCTACTGACACTTGATGCAATGCCAAACATAGTCGCTACATTCTTGATGAAGAGTGGGCCAATAATATCCCAGGTGAAGGATGCGCTTGGCAACCGAGTTACCACTGAAGTGTCTGCCATAAAGCCCATCGTGGACCTATTTAATGGCATGAGACACTTCAGTGGAGGTTAGATAGTGAAGAAGAAGGTTGTCGAAGCCTCTTTTATAGAGAAGGCCCCCTAGCATGGTATAGCGAGTTGTGCATTTGATGAAAGCCCATCGTGCATTGCTAGAGAGGTTGGGAAGAATGATGGAATGAGCCAAGTAGTCCACAAGTTGTTTATACCACACATCATGTGGACTAGAGTCTATGGTATTGAGGAGGTTGATGTTAGTAAAAATGTATGAAGGCAATGGCACACGATGTACCATGATGTAAATTCTTGATGAGGATGATGAAGAGGGAATATGCGAGGTGAGAAAAGCCATGGTGTCAACAAAATTATTCTTAGATCGAGGAACAGTCTGTAAGAGGTAATGGTCAAAAGATGCTAGAAGGGTGTCAACACAGTGCTTGTACCTTTGCAAAATTTCATTTTTACAAAGATATGAACTATTGATTTGATTGATGACAAGTTGTGAGTCGCCAAAGATGTTGATGGTCTTGATGCTTAAAGAAAGGACGGTTTGAAGTCCCAAAATTAAGGCTTCGTATTCAACCATATTATTGGTACATTCAAAGTTGAGTTTGAAAGATAGGGGCATAGGATCACCCTCATGTGGGATGAGGATGACCCCTGCACCCCCACTGAGTTGACATTTGGAGCCATCGAAGAACATCGTCATTTGATAGACTATGTCATTGGTGGAAAGCACGGTGATAGATTCATCGAGGAACTCACACTGAGAAGGTTGATTGTCAGGAAGAGGGGCATTTGCTAGTTGATCAATGATTGTTTGCCCCTTTATGGATTTATGCTGGATGAATTCCAAGTTGAACTCAGCAAGAAGCATGAGCCAATGAGCCATACGCTGGTGTTGATATGGCTTGGAATGCATGTACTTAAGAAGGTCAGTGTGAGTGATGACAAAGGTTTTGTGATTGAGAAGATAGTGATGGAGCTTGGTAGTGGCAAAGACTAAAGCTAGATAGAGTTTCTTGGTATGATTATACCGAGTTTCATAGATGAAAAGTGTTCAGCTTATGTAGTAGACTTCTTGCTCACGGTGTTGCTCGTCTCGGTGCATGATCATGGCACCTAACGAATGGTTGGTTGCTGAGATGTAGAGGTAGAAGGGTTGGTCATCTTTAGGTGGAATGAGGACTGGTGGAGAGACCAGATAGCATTGAAGAGATTCAAATGCCTCTTGACAATCCTTATTCCATTTAAAGGAGATGTCCTTCTTAAGGAGATGATGAAAGGGTTGGCAGCGGTCAGAAAGCTGTGAGATGAAGCGGCGGATGGACTAGAGCTTCCCTTGTAGACTGCGAAGCTACTTGAGATTGGTCAAAGGTGGCATCTCGAGGATAGCAAGGATTTTGGAGAGATCTATCTCGATGCCATGAAGAGAAACGATGAACCCCAGGAGCTTTCCTGAGAGGACCCCAAAGACACATTTCTTGGGGTTAAGGCAGACATTGTATTGAAGAAGGTGAGAGAAGATGATCTTGAGGATAGTCAAATGGTCGCGATGAAGCTTAGACTTGCCAAACAGGTCATCCACATAGTCTTCCATGATTTTGTGGAGGAGATCATGAAAAATGTAAGTCATGGCACATTGATATGTGGCGCCTGCATTCTTGAGGCCAAAAGGCATGACTCGATAACAGAAAGTCCCCCATGGGGTGATGAAGGTAGTCTTGTGCTGATCTTTCAGTGCAATTAGGATTTGATTATATCCTGAAAACCCATCCATGAGTGATAACATCTCATGACTGGCCGTAAGATCAACAAGTTGGTCGATGTTGGGAAGAGGAAAATCATCTTTTGGGTAGGCCAAGTTGAGGTCACGATAGTCTGTGCAGATTCAGATCCCCCCAGTTGCTTTGGTAACAGGGAAAATGTTAGATACCCACTGTAGATAATCAATGGGTTGGATGAAAGAGACAAAGAGAAGATGTTGAAGCTCCTCTTTGACAAGGAGTGCAACACAGGGATGCATTTTGCAAAGCTTTTGCCTGACAGGCTTAGTCTCTGGTTTGGTGACGATGTTATGAGTGGTAATGTTAGGGTTGATGCCAGGCATATCACCATAGGTCTAGGCAAAGGCCTTGCTATTGTCTGAAAGAAATGTGGTATAGTCGGTCTGCTCTTGGGCATCCAAATACCAATATTTAAGACATGAGGAACACTAGAAGATGGAAGATTAATGTCAATGTTGATTCATTTAACATAACCTGCATTTTAGAAGGGAGGGAGCACTGAATGAAAGAGTCATCGGCACCCATGTAGGTGAGAATGGTGTCATCGTCTACGCAGTGGATAGTGTTGATGGTTGCCAATTCATCGTCTATCATGTTGGCATAAATAAGAGGGAGAGACTTGGAGACCCCGTTGAGTTGATAGGTTAGGGGTTCCAAGCAGATGGTGTTTATGCAAAAAAAAACTAGGACGGATGGAAACCACCGACTCCGTAGGTGAAGGGGGAAGAATAGGTGAGCTTGGCAAAGATTGGTCTATAGTGGGTTCGGGACAAAGGTTTTCAGAAGTCTCAATGGGTTCTTGGAAACCCAGACCATATCATTTCTTGGCATTATTGTCATTGGGTGGTTTGATGGGTTGATGGGAGCCTTGTTCATAGCGCCCAAAACCAAAACCCTTCCATGTACACCTATAAAGGTAAGTATGAGCAAAGGTGGGGTTGCAAAGAAAGGAGAAGTCAGATGTGAATGGTTGAGGTGAGGAGAAAGGATTCTTGTCAGTAGGAGCTCGATCTAGCCCCCCATAGACGAGATTGGTTCGAAGGCTAGGAGGACCATAAGGAATGACCATTCTGATCCGATGATCATAGCTTAGACTTTGATGAAGTTGTCCATACTCTTGCGGAGCTTGGAACATGTCTAGGGTAAGTAAGTGATATTCCCCAAGTGAAATTCGTTGGAAGATATCTTCCATGGGGTCTTTGGTTGTCGCTTAAGAAGGTGATGTGAGGGCAACCGCCGTTTGCATATTGGTTAAAGCTTCTGTAGATGGAGGCGGTGTTTGGGTTAGTGTCTTGAGAGGAATGAGAATGTCATTAGGTCGATAGGTCATGTTACAAGTCTTGAAAGGGGATGGGTCGGTAGGAATGACATGGACTTGCCCGTCGTGTTCAAATTTGACACAACGGTGAAGTGTAGAAGGGATGCAAGCCATGGCACGGATCCAGGGTCATCCTAATAGCATGTTATATTGGAATTCTCCCTCGATGATGTAGAAGAGCTCTAGGATTGTGTGTGGGCCAATGCAAATATGGAGGATGATGGTACCAATAGTGTTAGCGGTGGTGTCATTAAAGGATTAAAGGATTGCGTTGGTTTTTGATACGCAATTCTTGGGGAGGGCCAATTGATCAAAGGCGTGGGTAGAGATGATGTTAATGTTGGTGCCCCCATCAATCATAACTCACTTAATATGGGTTCGATCAACATAGGCTGTGATGAAGAGGGCAGCATCCTGATCTTTCAAGGTAGAGGTAGGAATTTCAGAATCACTGAATGTGATAGAGGCGATGGGGGATAGAGAATGGACCAGGGCAGCTAGTGGTTGGGGGTCTTCGGGTTGGACCTCTACTACCTGTAAGGCTCTGATTAGAGCTTGATGATGCTAGGGTGAGCTTTGGATGAGGTCATAGAAGGTCATCTTCACGGGCATTTGGTAAAGCTATTTTAACATAGAGTCATGGATTGCCCCTGAAGAAGAGGGTTGGGATGCACCCAAGATGGAAATCTTGGGCTTTGGTGGTTAAGGTGGCTGGACAAAAGGGTAGGTCCAAGGAATAGCAACTTTTTCTTTTGCCTTATCCTTTTGTGACCTAGTGGTTATGTGGATGGCATTAATTTCGAAGAGAGGAGGTGAAGGAGATGGAGGGGCCATAGTTTGTTGATGAGATGTCGATGTCAATGAAGAGGTTTGAGGGATATGAGAAGGTGTCGAAGGTCTGTCATCAGTGTCCTCAAGGAGAAGGGTGTCTTTCTCCATGTAGCGGTGAATGACAACTTTGAGGGCACAACAATCCTCAGTATCATGTCTTGGAGTATGATGATATAGGTAAATCTTAGTATCGTCAAACTAGGAAGGTTTTGACCCGAGGGGTTGGAATGGATTGATAGGCGGAAGGGTTAGGCTAGAGGTCTACAAAATTTGGTGCAATATCAAAGCGTATGATCCCACTAAAGGGTCCATGCTTGTTGATGTGTGAGATGCTGGTGACTTTTGCTAGGGGGTGTTGAAGGAGGCTTCCGTACTACCTTTTGGGTTGGTGGTGTGGCCACATGTGGAGATGACACTTTCTTTGTGAGAGGTGCCAACTTTTTCAGAGAGGGTAGGCTTGTGGTAGGCAAAGGAAGTAGTGGAGGTAACTTGTTTTGGTTAGGGGTCAGAGTAGGGAGAACTCCGATTAGGGTAGAAGGATGAGGGCCCAAAATGGAGGGCAATGGTGATGGTGGAGGAGGGGTTCACTGCCATGTCTTAGTAGTCTTCTTTGGTTTGGTTTGAGGACTGCTATTGGGTGAGGCAAGGTCCAAGTCTACCTTCACTTGCAGGTGAGTGAGGTTAGTGACAGGACGAACACCAAGTGACTTGATGGGTTTTGATATGGTGGATGAGGGTTTATGTTCTGATGTGAATGGTTGAGGTTTTAAAGGTTTGGAAATGGAAGTCTGGTAATTGTTGGAAACTTTTGGAGATTTTGTCACAAGAGGGTTGGTGGCAAGAGATAAGACAGGCTGGGTGGGATGAGGAGCTTTGAGTCACTCCCATAATGCCTGATGTTCCACTTTCCTCGATTGTAGAAGTCTTAGTTTCTCTACTAATCAAGAGAATGATTGGGAAGATGTAGGATGAGGCTTTGGTCCTTCAGAAGATGTGGATGGTTGTGGGGTTGAAAATGCGTTAGGTATAGCAGTCTCAGACCCAAGGTGTGGGGGAGTTATAACTAGATTGTCATTGGTTGAAGAAGATGGAGAGATAGGTTCTTCTCTTGGTGGAGAATGAACTGGAGAATGTGGTTCCTCAAGAGGGTAGAGGGTAGGGATGATTGTGCCTTCTACATGCGGTTGAGGAGTAGGAAGGGTAGGGTCCTCCATTGGTAGGAGGAATGATGAAGGTGAGGTTGGTGGTGCTGGTATGGCCAAGGCATCCTCTAATATAAGGGAAGTTGATGGAGAAGTAGCAGGAGAAGAGGATTCATCTGCATGTGATGGATTGATGGGCGGGCTAACCTCTTGAGACTGTGAGAGAGGTTGGTCAGATATAAGAGGTGAGACCATGTTGACTGTACGTATATTATGTTCTTGGGAGTCATTAGTCATGGTATACACATTGTTTTGGCTAGGAGGGTGATTGGGAAAGGGTTGTTTAAAGATATCTATGATTTGATTGGGTGGCGCATTTGGGTTGTCTAAGACAAGGTCACCTTTATCAAGCATGTCCTGAATGATGTTCTTGAGAGTCTTACAGTTGCCTGTGTCATGGCCTTTGACACGGTGGTAATTGTAGAAGTCATTCTCCCTATACCACGCAGGGATAGCGTGCGAGGGATCAAATTGAGGAGGTGGTCAGATTTGGGGGAGACTGAGGACTCCCTGTTTGACAAGTTTATCCAACATAGATGCGTATGATTCTCCTAGTGGAGTATACTGATGTTGCACATATCTTTGCTGGAATTGTTTGGTGATGTAGTCTGATGTGGAAGGTTGAGATTGGTTATTTGTTGAAGAAGATGATCTAACGACTATAGCATTTGCTGATGCCTTAGATTTGGAATTAGAAGAAGAAGGTTTAGAGGAAGAGTCATTAGACTTGGAGTTGGGGTTTTTACTCTGCAACTTGACTTTGTTTTCCTTGACGGCACGTAGTTCAAGCTTCCTGGCCATCGTGAAAGCCTCATCAAAGGTGCAGAATGTCTGGACCCGCAAGGTAGAAGAAATGTGCTTGGCACATGCTCTTGAAAAGAGCTTAATGAGCTCAATTTGAGGTAGGGAAAAGGAGAGTTGATTGATCAAGCCTCTCCAGCGAGCAACAAAATTGGCTATGGATTCGTCATCAAACTACCAGATAGACTACAAATATGTGATTGAGACCTTTTTAGTGATATTGATCGAGAAGTGGTCAAGGAAGAGTTGGGATAGCAGGGTGAATGTGAAAAGAGAGTGACTGGTGAGAGAGCTATACCAGTCAAGAGCATCACCAGCAAGTGACATGGGAAACGTGCGTAACAACAATGCATCATCATGCGCTATGAGATAACAAGCATGTCTGAATGCTCATAGGTGTTGTTGTGGGTCTTCCTTACTCTGAAAACGAGAAAATTTAGGAAGTTCCCACTGACTGGGATACGGCTAGATTGGGACAGAGGGATGGATGGGTTCATTGCAAATTTGCTCATATGAGAGAGCATTTTGTGAACTGGAAACAGAGGTCTCGAGACTAGACATTTTGTCCATCAGCATTTTGATTATATCAGCTAACGAATTGACGGGTGGAGCGCCCCCTAGGTTGTAGGGTATTTGAAAGGTATTAAGAGGAGCGTATGATGTGGTTGGTTGCGCTTGTGTAGGCACAACATATGGATAGCTAGTTATTAGGGTGGATGTTGAAGCCAAGGGCACTTGTGCTATGGGGTTGGTGGGCACAAATTGGATAGGGGCCATCAAAGATAGTTGAGGGGTGGCCACACTTGTTGAAGGATAGGCAGTTACTCTTATGTTGATAGGTGCAAGAGTAGGGGGATAGAGACCACTAGGTTTTGGAAGGGTGTAGAATTTGGTTGAGTAGTTTGAGGTTGAGGGGGTGCTAAAACCCCAATGGAGGTAGGTCTAAAAGGAGAGGCTAAATTTTGAAGATAGGACACAGTCGGGTTATTAGTCGAGGTGTTGGCTTGATTGTCTATAGGTTGAATTGTGGATGTTGTTGATATCACTGCTGCCGTGACTAAGGAGGTTGGCATCCCATAAATTAGGTTGCCTGAAGAGTCTCATGTTTGGCTTCTCATGAGATAATGTTGAAGGGCCTTGACATTGAGGTCAAGGAACCTTTCAAAGTCTTGGTCCCCCTCAAGAATAGTGGGAGGCTGAGTTGGGGTCGGTTGGGTAGGAGTTCATTCAGTTTCTGAATGATACTCTATTAGAGGACTGGTTATGGATGGTGAAGGTGGAAGCAGTTGTTGCCTCAAGTGGTCAAGAAGAGCCTTGGTTTGAATGCGTGTCAAAACCATTTAAGGCAAGAAAGGGTTAGGTTTTAGAAACTATGTTTTTTTAGTCTCAAAAAACTAGAATGGGTGTTGGATAACAAGAAAGCCAGATTTTAAGCTTGTTGTTTGATAAGAGGATTTTGGACAGTGACCGACATTAGTTAAAAAACTGATGCCGGTGAAACAAGTTGCCGATGTCAGTCAGATAACCGATGTCGGCAAAGAAAGGTTGCCGATGTTGGTGGTAAAACCAATGCCGGTTACTGTATTTTCTAGAAACTCAAAGAATTTGAAAATTTTTGGAAAAAAGGAAGAAAATGTCCTCACTAGCTCAAAAAAAACCAGATGGGAACAAAAAAATAGATGAAGACAGGCAGATCTTAAGCATTAAATCCTAAGAATAAACTTTTAGAATCTTGTTGGCTTATTCCTTAGAGTGTGTTGGGGAGATTGGCTTGTAGAACGGGTCCTAGAAGAGGTAGTCTAAAGATGGTTTCGGGTTAGTTTCGGTGCTCAAGAGTCTGTGTTAGGTTTCATACGTGGCCTGGTGCTAGGAGCTTGCTCCCCTCACTTCATGAACCCAGAGTCGAGCTGGGCCGCTTAGCCAATATATAATTCCCCTAGAGATTATCCTCTGACAGAGAACAGAGTGGGCTTTCCCCTTGGTAGTGAAGTCCAAGTGGGATTGCCAGGACGGGTAAGGTATTCGTTGGGTGATGAAATCCTAGTCGGGCCTTGTCTCAGGTAAGTTTTGATGTTTGATTTGTGTAAGTAATTTGGTTGTGTAACATAAGTGGACTACGATTAATTCATGATGCGGTTTTTAATTACTAGATGTGTGGACTAAATATGCATGCAATCAGAAATTAAATGCAAGAGAGTTTAAGCCCAAAATGAAATGTGAGTTTGGATGAAAACAAGTTGAGAAAGGGTTGAAGAGTATGACTTTTGACTAGTCTAAGATGCAAGAAAAGAAAGAACAAGAATGATTCTTTTTAATTTTTGCTGATAGTGTCTTTTGGAAGAGATAGAAGAAAGAGATGTAAGGAGAAACCTAATGCACCCTATATGAAAAGAAAGAAAAGAACCCAAGGAAGACCCTAGGGTCCCACCGGGCGTGCCAGAATGTTTCTAATTATTTTTGCTTTTCACATTCAAAAGGAAATGAGAAACTAAGATAAGTGGTCAAGGGCTTGTACATACCCAGATGAAGTCTTGCACACCAAATTCAGACGATGGAAGGAACTCCTCTTTGGTTGTGGAGGATGACACCTATAGAAGAAATAGACTAAAACACAGAAGTTGTTAGATGGATAAAAAGTGGACTGCCAAGCGAAAGCTTGGTCCTAGAAGTGCAAAGACTTCTTGGAGGATGACAGTCCACTGATAAAAAGCAAAATATAGTTAGGAATAGAAATGATAAAGATAGAATGAAAGAAATGAAATCAAATGCGTACCTATTTGTAGTAATCTATTTTGCACAGTCACCGATGTCGGTGGTTCTACTGGCGTCGGTTAGTCTGCCAACGTCGGTAGGGGTAATGGTCGAGGTCGGTCAGGGTAATGGCCTGGGACAAGTTTGAGGTCTGGTTTATAATCTGTAGAATGGTCTGAGAGTCTATTTGGAGGTCAGAGAGCCTATTTTGGTGGTCTGTGCAGAGTTGTAAGGCAGAAAGTATGGTCTGAATAGGAGACCAGAGAGAGGACAGAGTGATAGGGAGATAGGGATTTAGAGAAGGCCTTTCAGCCTCTCTAGGAAGAGTAGGTTGGGTCTGTGTCAAGGATGCTTGGAATGGACAGTAGACAAAATGCTAATATATTTGAAATGACATTGAAATAAAAACAATACAAATATTTAGCTGTGGCACGAGTTGGCAGAGGTGCAGGAGCTGTGTTCCCATTATGGCTGGTGATGGAGATGTCATGCAATCTTCAAACCTATATGTAATGACTGGTGCTAGTCCTCCAACCCTATAAAATGCTGTCAAAATGTTGATACCTGCGAGAAAATGAGAAGCAAGAATGCTAGGAAGCAAGAGCAAGAGAACTCTGTTTCGCAGGGAGAGGATTCGAGATTCGTGATTAGCCGACTAATGATTAGCGATCCGTGATTAGCCTCAGCGAGAGGTTAAAATTTGGTTTAAGTAAACTGACGTCGGTGATCCCATCAGCGTCGGCCGACATTTGACCGACGTCAGTGGGTGGAAAGCGAGTAAAAGAGCTAACAAGCCCGTTCTCCATCCGCCAAGTGCATAATCCGTTGGAGAATTGTCAAAGGTTGGGCTAAATACGCACGAGAGTTGGTTAGGCAGTTGGAAAGGAGTAATAATAGGTCTTGGGTGAGTCACTTAGTCTTAAGGTGAGTCATAGGGTGGTAAATGAGGGTATCCAAGGAAAAGGGATCCAAGGGTGAGGTGAGGTGGCATGGGTGATGTGTCAAAGGGGGGTGTCAAGGGGGAATGTTATTAATTTAAAATAGATGATTATTTTAAATTAATAAGTGTGTATTAGGAATGCTAGGAATTGGACTAAGGGGGAGAGATGACCAAGAGTTAGACACAGTTTTGGTGTCTACAATAGATTTCATCTAGAAAAAAAAGCAAAAGATAAAGTTGAGAACAAGGATCAATAACATGAAAATATGGTAATTTTATGAGGAGGGTCAGGTCCTATCCATGGTCTTAAAAATCAACTCATAAAAGAGAAACCCATGAGGGTGCCAATAAGAAAGAGAAATGTAAAGTGAGGGAGCCTTC
This sequence comes from Torreya grandis, assembly GCA_037957365.1. Classification (NCBI taxonomy): domain Eukaryota; kingdom Viridiplantae; phylum Streptophyta; class Pinopsida; order Cupressales; family Taxaceae; genus Torreya; species Torreya grandis. The sequence goes on along the minus strand of JARHVA010001118.1, from coordinate 2,113,751 downwards.
TTATAAAGAAACTCATAAAATGAAAACATAAAGGATGCCAAAACAACATTGGCAAGTAGAAATGCCAGGGCCTATCCGTGGTCTTATGAAGCAACTCACAAAAGGAAAACCCAAGGGGTGTAAAAAAGAGAAAATGCAAGAAGATAAAGAAGACTATGGTACATCAATGGGTAAATGCTAAATAAAGGGGAAAAAATGGTCATAAATTTAACAAGGAAAAAATGGCATAAAAAGATAAGATAAAATAAATATATGAGGACAAAAATGAAAGAAAATACCAAATGTGATGTGTAAGGAAACCAAAGAACGTAAATGAAAATAATGATGCTTATGAAAGTGAAACTAAAAGAAGAAAAATGCATAAAAATAAAAAAACATGAGACAAAAAGAACAAGTAAAATTTATGCTAACATTTGTATCAAAGATGAGCATGTGAAATACAAGCCTATAAGTCTTGGAAGGTTTCTTAAAGTTGGATTTGTTTGTTATTATACATTATAGAATAAGATTGGGCATCACAAAATGCCCCAAAGGGTAATTGGATGTAGGAATGGGCATCGCTAGATGCCCCAAAGTCTGAATGGACATGTGGATGGGCATCATAAGATGCCCTAAAGTCTGAAGGGACATGTGGATGGGCATTGCATAATTCCCCAACATGTGAATTGGAGGAAGGTAACATTGAACCATTAAAATGATTTTCATTGGGTTGGTAGGTGCATTTGTAAATAGATAAATGTGTTGGTTTGTTAGATTTTAAGGATGTTGAATGTGACATATGATGTGTAGGAGAGGTATGAAGAGATAAAGGAGGACCATGTATGCTATGTTCTAGAGTAGGAATTTGATTTCAAGCCTATAAGTCTTGGAAGGTTTCTTGAAGTTGGATTTGTTTGTTATTATACATTATAGAATAAGAGTGGGCATCACAAAATGCCCCAAAGGGTAATTGGATGTAGGAATGGGCATCACTAGATGCCCCAAAGTCTAAATAAACATGTGGATGGACATCATAAGATGCCCCAAAGTCTGAAGGGACATGTGGATGGGCATTGCAAGATTCCCCAACATGTGAGTTGGAGGAAGGTAACATTGAACCATTAAAATGATTTACATTAGGTTGGTAGGTGCATTTGTAAATAGATAAATGTGTTGGTTTGTTAGATTTTAAGGATGTTGAATGTGACATATGATGTGTAGGAGAGGTATGAAGAGATAAAGGAGGACCATGTATGATATGTTCTAGAGTAGGAATTTGATCTAGGTACTCTTCTAGTTCAGGTGGTGTAAGAGGTTGAGGTTCAATGGATGCAACAATATGCTTAAATTTGTTCATGTGAGAAATCATTTTCTTATTGGTGTAGGAAAAAGGATCAATTGTGGTTTGAAAAAAATTAATAGATGAGGTTTGCTCATTAGGTAATTGATGTTGATGTGATTATTGTTTTTGAGATTGAATTTGAGAAGCTTGAAGATAGTCTTGATAACGTTGTTTTGTGAGAGTTTCAAGATTGAAATGTGGACCAAACAAGGAATAAAGAAGAAATTGATGAAGATCATGATAATATTCATGAGAATGACCTATAGTAGCATGCCACCAACAAAATTTATCTAAATTGTATCATTTTGGAGGAGGTTTGGAAGGATCAAAGTTCATGGGTTTAGAGGGTGGTAATTTATCCTTAAGTTGTTCAAGACTCAAGGGAGGGTGGGTTAAGTTGAAATTGGTTGAATTGGATGCTTAATTTTGAGGTTGGGGACACTTGAATGATTCAATGGTATGGGAATAATATTGGAAAGCTACTTTAGTATTTGTTTGAGATGGTTCAAATTGAGTCATAAGAAAGTCTTGCCTTCTAAAGTTTTAGGATAAAAGATTCAAACTTTGTATTGAAGGAGAGGTTTAAGAGTAGTGACAAATAGTTTTAAAAGAGTATCATTATTCATGTTATGGTCCAATTTTTGAGTGAGATACTTATAGCATTTGATGAAAGTATGATCAGATTGATTATGAAGTTACTTGGCATTGATAAAATATCTAAGGTAATTTTTAGGAAGGTCATCATGTTGAAATTCCTTTACTAGAGCATTGACTAAATCCTCTAGTTGTGAGATGGAATGTCTAAGAAGCTAGTTTTACCTATTGTGACTTGAAATTGCACCCAATGAGGAGATGAAAAATATATCCTTGTTCAAGTGAGACAATTGAACCACCTCAAGGCTGTGGGTATCCCTATTAGGAGGTGGATCTCTAGACGAGGAGCTAGCTCCCCTTGATGCATCACTATAGCTCAATCCTACTACTAAAAATTGAGGGGATTAAAATGGATAAGAATGATTGAAATTAAACCTACTCTATGAAATGTGATACACCAAAAATATTCTCTACTCACACCCTTTAACATGCACTTGGAACCAATAATAGTACGCACATACACTTCATCTAATGACAACCCTCTCTCTCACATAAATGCTTCAACATGGGGTCTTGGAGATAGCTTAGGCTAGGGGTACTTATGAAATAGGCATTATAAGACACACTATTGAATAGGATACTCACTACACCTACAATCTTATTAGGCACTTCCTGTTGACCTACAAAAGAGAGATCATAAAACACTAGTTACTAATAGAAGCAACATGTGAAGGTAAATGAAACTACACTTGCACAAGTATAATAACCATCTTGTACACTTAGTGAAATATTGAATGAGGTAAAAAAACTTATCTATATTTATTCAGGGAAAATTTTTGGTGAGGATTCTCCATACCAAGGTGGAGAGATTTCATACAATAGCCAAAAAGGCTCAATTTATAGAAGATGTGAAAAGAGAGAGAGAGAGAGAAGGGGAGCCCAAGAGTCATAGATAATTTTGTCACAACTAAAAATATTAGTTACTTGTGCATGTGAGAGAGATATGGGGTTAACCATGCAATGTTAGGAGTTAAAAATGTCATCTCTAATCATCCAAGACCTACAAAGTGGTCAAGAAACTCTTTTCCTTGCACAAAAATTGCCCCTCATGATTTGCCTTCCAAAACTAACTTATCTCTATAATTAATCAGGTTTGATGATGGATTTTAGTATGAGGGGTTAAAAAAAATCCCTCACATGCATTAGTGGAGTCCTAAACCACTCATAATCTTTTGTCCATTCACCATCATCCATGACAATCCCAAAATGAGCTCTCTCCATGTACCTCTCCCACTTAGTACCCAAAACATTCTAATTTTACAAACTGATCCATGAACAATGGGGGATAACACTTCTAAAATGTTTATATATCATAAATTTAAATAAATTATCCTTAAAAATCTTTCAAAATTGAAAATCACCACTTTTTCCTCACTGTTTACTATCTACCCACTAGACTGGCTAAAATCAAAGAGATGGAAGATAGGATTAGGAGATTAAAAACCTAATAAAATGACCATGAGGACTTATAAAAAGTCCTAAAATCTCCAAAAAGAGTGATTTGACCTCTTGAAAGGTCTCCATGCCTATAAAACACATAAAAAAGTCAAAAAAGCCATGTTCTGACCTATTCCATGTAGGTTCATACACCTCAATCACATGTGGAGAATCCCTAGAGAGTCCTTTGCATCATCTAAGTTGTTTCATGTCCCTCCCACCCCCTTTTGATACTTCATTTTCCTTCTATTCCCAATCCAATCCTTTCAAAGGGTTTGCAAGGGTTTTGAGGTGATTTTGGGTCTTAACATTTGTTCATAAAGAATATACACTAGAATTCTCATAACATTCCATTGAGGGCTTATTAAGGACCCTTTATAGCTTTTTGAATCACCTCAGCATCCCATGCAAGGTATCAAGGGAGTTCTGAGCTTTTCAACTTAGCCATTTGAGCCATTTTCATTCATTTTGTGTGGTCTAGGAGCTTTCAATTCAAAATATGGCCTCCTAATGGGTTATTCTATATACCAATAGTTTTGACACCTCTATACACTTCCCAAGCACATTATTTAATCATTGGAAAGGCTCCTAAAGAGCTTAGAATTGAAACTGACCCCTGTTTGGTATTAGGCCTATACCTTGCCCCATATGTCTATCTACAAATCCTACCTTGGAATGATTTAAAATGTTTTCTTTACATCCTAATGGGTTTAAAACATCTATATTAGTACCTTAAACATTATCAATTAATACATAATTTCTAACCAAGGCCATATATGAAAAATAGCCTTTTACCTAGCAACAAGCTTTACCATCCTTCATTCTGGTGATTGTAAAACTTATTACATATAGTAGCCTATTTGGTCATAGGTATCCTAGTGAGGTTTTATGGGTTTAAATATATTTAATATAGCTTTACAAATCCTCTAACAAGGTTTACCAAGCTCTTGGTGCATCATTATATAACTTTTCTCTCAAAATTACCTCTTTGGCCAAGACAAAAGTGTCCTACCTCTGAGACAGAATAGTGGAAAGCTCTCCTATTTATTCCATAAAAATAGGAATTATATTGGGTTATTAAACTATAATATTTTTTATATACCAATATTTATCCTATGACAAGGGGTTTAGATCCCTTCACTTGTTCAATCTCCTAGGCAGACTTTTCCTTGGTAGGTTGCCTGTAGGGTTTATGAGAATGGATTGTATTTCCATCTTTTAAACCCTATTTTAGGTGTTTTTAGGTGGTAATGGGTATGAATTAGGTCTTTAGTGATGATTTATAATCTTATTTAGGACCTAAAATCCATTAGGCCTTGACATTTCCACCTCCTCAACCTAAAAGTGCTTGGAACTTCCTCAAAATTCATTATTTCACTCCACTACCTGTCTCACTCCATAAAGGCCTATAGGTCATGATTTGGGGTCAAATGAAGTGTTAATGATGTTTATTAGACCTAAATTAATCCCATAATATGGAACAAGGTTTTGTTAATACCTATCAAATTTAATGCTTCCATACTCACCTTAGTTCTTCAAAAAAAAGAGACACTCTTCCTTGACTGAGATAATCAATTTTGAACCCTACCTGTAGGTTATTTCCATACCTTTCATGAGTTATCATGATAAAAAAGACCATTAATTAATCCTATAAGTTCTCCAATCATGTTTCATCCAAACTAAGGTGGCTAAGTGCCTTGTAACCATGACTATGTTCCAAGATAGTCCATTGTTATCCTTGTCTCAACTGTAGGTGGCTAATTGGAAGCATATGTACAGACTGTGGGGTGGTTATGTAGGGATCATTACATCAAATTAATTTTATCCCATGAAATTTTATATTATGAGCATAATTTTAACCAATTTTAATGTTCCACCTTGATGTCATAGTCTAGGACTGAGTTTATGAAGTACAAGTTCACCTTTCTACCAACCTCCTATAGGTTTCACTGTCAAAATTTAGTGGTTTTGAGGGCATTTTTGGGTATTAAAAAGACCACCATCCACTATTAATTATCTTTAAAATATTTCACTTTCATTATCCTATGATGGGACAATAAGGTGAGCATGTCTAGGTGCTTTGGGGTATTATTCAAGCATGTTTGGAAAAGTCTATGAAACCCTTTGGTTCTTTGTTTTGGCCTTCTAGAGACAAAAGCCCTGAAACCTCAGGTTTTACTATGTGGTGATTATTATACCTTATTAGGAATATAAGATTCACAAATATGATTTTACAGGTATCAACTTATGTTATAGGCCATCATAAAATTCAATTCTATCTTTTTTCTTTCATACCACTCTCTAAAACTCCTATTGATGTCACCTATAGAAAGTTGTTTTGAAAGGTAGGCAATGAATTAGGCATAAATCACTATGAAATGTGATTGTAGAAAGGAATCATATGATCCTTGACAAAACTCCAAACTAATTTCCCCTTATAATAAGTTTTGAGACAATTCCATCTCCCCTTACACCATAATGACATCATCAAGAGCCTGAAGGTGACTATTTTGATAGAAAATATAGGTAGAACATAGAGTTTGAGCAAGAAAAGGTTTGTTTTAAGCCTCCTATCACCTCAAAGACATTTTATAGTACCTAAATTGATAAATTTCACCAATAAAACTTGGATATCATTCTCAAAACACCTTCTTTAATGTGAAAAACCTCTCTCATGGCACCTAAGATGAAAATAATAGACAATGGCAAATCCAAACAGACCTAGAAGAGGCTTATTGAAATTTGATGATATTAATGATATAATGGTGATGGATAACATATGTATATCTCTTTTAAAACAAAAAAAATAGCTAAAATAAACAAATCCATCAAACTAAAGCAAGGGAATCTAAAACAAATGCAAACAATGAACCTTTCATGGATTGATGTGCATAATAAGGTACATGGAGCATTAGCAATTGTTAATAAAGGAAGAGGCAAAAATTTCTAGGTTCTTTCTATGAAATTTAATTTCACTCAGAGACCTTTCACCCACCAAGACCATTCTTCCCAACTCCACCTATACGGTCCACACCAAGCACTTGAAAATGGCCTTTCTTGGCTTGCAAAGAGAAAATGGAAGAAAATAAGTTATATATGGAATTTTTGACATAATCATTAAAAAAAATCATGGAAAATAGTTTTGGGAGGTGAAGAGACACTCCACCCACGTTTTTAGCTGAAAGGGAGATCATCTATTCCATATAGTGCCTAAAAGGCCCTAAAATTAAGGAGAAACTCCATTTTTCTGCATATAACTACTTCTTGGCTGACATATGACTATAATAATATTATCCTAACCTCTTAAACATTTAAACTCACTTTGGTGACAAATTTTATAACTCCATCCATACAAGTCATTTGATAGGCTAAAAATGTGGCCAAATGACCCCTTTTGCATGTGGAATCTAGCAAGTGACCAATTTATGACTTGAAGACACCTTGAAAATGTAAAATACCATATTATGACATATAAAACACAATTTGACACTTTGAATAAGTTTGAATAGGTTTGACCAAGGTTGACTTTGGTTGACTAGCCTATTACAAGGAGGGTGGGCTTAGACAAAGAATAGAGGAGGGATAAGTAAGATGTTTAGACCATTATGAGGCCCCTATAGGACATTTATAAAATTATAAAAAGTTTATAAATGTAGGGGTTGACCTAATTTTACCAAAGGTCAAATTTTTTCAACTCTTTTGACAATTTTTAGGGGTAACATGCTTGCCTATGTTAAGGACTATTAGCTTTATCCTATCCATTGGGAAAAGGAGTCAGATTGCACTTGGAAACAACATAACTAGACCTTGAATTTACCAATGAGATAGTTGACTTACCTAAAAACACACAAAGGAAATATAAACACAAAACAAGACCAAAGAAAACACACAGAGCAAAAGACACTTGTGCTTTTAAGTACTTAGGGAATACAAGACAAAACTAAAATTAAAAAAACATGTACATTCATCTTGATCATACCTCCCTTCATATATCAAAAGGGAATTACCTTGGATCTCCTTCCTTACTAGATGAATGAGGATGCCAAGCATGCTTCTTCTTAGATGTGGTGTTAGATGACTCATGTTTTCTTTTTTCTCCTTGACTTTGCACATCATCTAATGGATTCATCTCCCACAAGTTCCCAAATTAGATAAGGTCCTCTTGAACCTTGAAACATGCTTCATACTACTATCCTTTCATCTTGTCATGACAAATTTGCATATCCATACATGGGAAAACTTGTTAAAAATCAATATCCTCTTGAAGGATCTCATCATCCTTCTCAATAGTCACAATCTCTTCAAACTCTTCAAGGGGCATTGTATCATGACTATTTGGAAGTGTTTCTTGATCAAATTTTTCTTTTAAGTTGGTGGAAGTAGCTTCATAGGAGGTTATTGAATCAAACTTCAAATCATCTAAAAAAAGCCTAAGATCATCATAGATTTCTCTATTATTATCTAGACTCTCTTAATGATGATGCTCCTTAACACATACCTTCTCTCCAACATCTTGGACTTATTTTATTAGGAGTTTAGTCTTCTCACATTCCTCATATTCCTTGAACATTTGTATATAGGTTTTCCACATGTTTTCCTTTTGAGAGACAACCTCTTGTTTGTCATGGCTAGTAGTCAACTCCAAATAACTTGTAGGCTCTTTAAGGGCTTCAAATTTACTACATATGCTCTCAAATATCTTCCATAGATCATCATATTTTGACTTGTCTACCTCATGAAAAGGAGGAACAAAAGAGACCTTTTCCTCTTCTTCTGTGGGGTCCAAGAAAACCTCTTTCAAGAACTCTTCTTCAACACAAGGAGGATCTTATTTCTCATCTTCACAACCTAATATATCCTTATTTTAAATCATCCCCTCTTCATCTTCAATCCAATATAAGATTTTAATCTCATCCTCCCTCTTGTTGATGTCAACATTAAGCACCTAAAAAATAGGAAGTTTGGCTAAAGGGGATTCCTAAGTAGCAAAGCAATTCTCATCATTATAAGGGAAATTTTGATCAGTTAGAGGGGGGGGTAATATGGGTTCAATGGATTCTTAAGGATGGGTGGGAGGGAGTTGAATGATTTTAGGTTTCTCTCCCCTAAAAAATTCTCCACTTAATCATGATTTTTTCCTTTCTTCACAAGCTGCCAACACCTCTTTCCATCTAGGGAAGGTAGGCTCAAATGTGTTTACATGGGGCTGAGGTGTTAATGAAAAAGTGAATGATATGTTTAGAAAACTTAAAGTTTATTTGGGCTTGACAACTTGAGGAAGACTTGGAGAAGTAGGATTTGAGAGTTCACCTTGAGGGAAAAATTGAATTTACTGATGTCACATGTATAAAGTTATTTTGAAAGGCAGGCAATGAATTGGGCATAGATCACTATGAACTATGAGTGTATAAAGGACTCATATGCTACTTGAAAAACCTCAAAATTCATTTCAAAAAGAAAAAGAAATTTTGAGACAAGTCCATCTCCCATTACACCATAATGACATCATCAAGAGCCTAAAGGTGATTGTTTTGATAGAAAATATAGGTAGAGCATGGAGTTTGAGAAAGAAAGGTTTATTTTAAGCCTCCTATCACCTCAAAGACATCTTCTAGTCCATAAATTTCTAAATTTCACCAATAAAACTTGGAGATAATTCTTAAAACACCTTCTTTAATGTGAAAAACCTCTCTTATGGCACCTAAGATGAAAATAGCAGACAATGGCAAACCCAAATAGACCTAGAAGAGGCTTATTGACATTTGATGATATTAATTATATAATTGTGATGGATAACCTATGGATATCTATTGAAAAACATAAATAAACACCTGAAATAAATAGATCTATCAAACTGAAGTAAGGGAATCTGAAACAAATGTAAATAATGACCCCCTCATGGATTGAACTGAATAAAAAGCTACCTGGAGTGTTATCAATTGTTTATAAAGGATGAGTTAAAAAATTATAGGTTATTAATATGAAATTTAAATTCACTTAGATAAATTTCACACACCAAGACCATTATTCCCAAATCCACCTGTATGATCCACACCAAGAACTTGAAAATGGCCTTTCTTGGCTTGCAAATAAAAAATGGAAGAAAAGAAGTTATAGATGGAATTTTTGACATTTTACTAAAAAATAAGAATGTAAAATATTGAAATATGTTAATATACACTCCAAACACGTTTTTATCTAAAAGGGAGATCATCTATTTTGTACAAGTGCCTCAAAGGCCCTAAAATTAAGGAGAAACTCCCTTTTTCTGCATATAACTACTTCTTGGCTGACAAATGACCCATTTTGCACATGGAATATATCAAGTGACAAATTTATGACTTTAATACACCTTTAAACATGTTAAAAACCATATTAGGACATATCCAACATAATTTGGCACTTTGACTAAGTTTGACTAGGTTTAACCAAGGTTGACTTTGGTTGACTAGCCTAGTACAAGGAGGGTGGGTTTAGACAAGTAATAGAGGAGGGATAATTAAGATGTTTACACCATTATTATACCCATATATAACATGTATAAACTTCTAAAAAGTTAATAAATGTAGGGGTTGACCTAATTTGACCAAAGATCAAATTTGGTCAACGGTACCATTCAAGTGCATCACCAATAAAGGTTTTGGATAAGAGCTTATTGGTTGATGGATTACCAAAAACAATACCCATTCCTTATAGATATTAAAAAATACTTAATAAATATAGTGGGATCCTTATCTCTATTATATGTGATAGTTGGAAAAGTGTTTCCAATATATATAGATGCAATAAATGCGGCTAAAAGTTAATTTTAAAGATGTTGAAGCATTTTGTTATTAATTAGAGGTTGAAGGATGACATTACCATTGGAATATCTAAGAGGAGGAGGGAAAAAAATTGGATTTGGTTGAGACATGATGACTTGAGGTGGTTGACTAATCATGTTGCATAAATGGTGTTGTATTTTCATCATTTGAGATTGATTGGTTGTTTGCATGATGTTTATTTGTTGAATGAATTGGGAAAGAAGTTGAGTTGTGTCAATAGGTGGATTGGTGTTTGTATGATGGGTATTAATGTTGATATGAAGATGATTGTTTGTGTTGGTGAAAGAAGGATTCTTTGTAGATGGAGGATTCCCAACATTGGTATTAATTGTCTTAAGTGTGGTAAAAGAAGAAGGAAGCTTGGTAAGGCCACCATTATTATGAGGAGTGTAGATAGTATTATCATCAAGGTTTTTGAATACTTTGGAACCATCAATATTATCAATTTGATTGGTATGATTTAGTGAAGGATTCCCAAAGTTTTTATTGAGAAGAGGATTATGAGAAAGGATCTCAACTACATTACATTGTTTAGTGAGTGGTTTAGGCTTTGGAGAAGGGGAAGGGAAAAATTGGATAATTTCATCAAAAGTGATAAAATAAGTGAGGTTACTATCCATTTACTTAATAATTCAATGTTATTGACTAAGGTAAGAATAAAAATATGTCATTATGATGAAACAAGACTAGATAACCACACAAGGAGAACAAAAAGTGATAGAAAATAGTATAGGATCAATTAGGTTGACCTAGCACAGAAATAGGGATTGCAAAACTATACAAGGTTAACTAGATCAATCTAGTATAGTGCATAGAGGCTGGAAGAAAAGGTAAAAGGGTTATGGATGGTATAGGGTTGACTAGGTTAACCTAGTATAGTGGATAGAGGCTAAAAAAGATACTAAGCCGATAGGGTCAACCTAGTATAATAGACATGTTCCTTATTTTGCCTATATCTTTGGTTATACTTATCCATTTTACAAACTGTAAAATAGGTTGGATTCATGATTATGTAAGGAAGATGATAAAGTTTATATCAAGTTATTAATTGAAACAAAAAATTTGAAAATAATGAAAATCAATAATTACTAAAGGGAAATAAATGGTCAATTGAATTGAAACTAGCCAATTTAATTGATGCACACAAATTGAAACCTTGCACTAATGATGGATAATACAAGTTTTGGTGAACACAATTTAACAAAGAGAAATAAAAAAATGTGGAAAGTAAAGATATATAATTGGTCAACTTAGAATGCTGATTATATTATTTAAGAATAGTTATAAATGTAAAGGGAGATTGGCTATAAGCAAGGTACTAGATAGTAATCTGTGGATAGTTTAAGGTAAGTTTAGGATGAAAGGGAATATATTAGTAATGATAAAATCTTTGTATTGGGGCCTACCCCCTTAATTCACACATTTCAACAATAAGGGTAATGGGTGCCTAGCCAAAATATACCATTGACCATGCTTTATACTTGACTAGAGCATCAAGTCAGCTTCCCCCTTGGTGATGAAATCCAAGTAGGTAAACTTGGGTATTAAAATGTTTAAATAATTGTTATTTTTTTGTGGTTTGGCCATGTGTGCATAAAATAAAAATAGTGAAACCAAATTATTAATTGAAAACCACCTAATTAGACTATGTGAGCTATTATAAGCATGCAAGCAACTAAAAAGAAAGATGTGATTAACATATATGGTTTATTCCAACTTTGAAACAAGGTATAGTTGGGAAATTATATGGATAATCATAAAAAATAGGTTTGAACCTATATTATGGAAGTAAATTCTAAAAGTGAACTAGGTCAGTTAGGTCACCCTAGTTATTTTAGAAAACATAAAACACATAGCTAGGTCCATAGGGTTGACCTAATTGGCTATGCAGGGGTAGTTTTAAAGACTACAAACTATGAAAGGAAAGTATAAAAACATAAATATATAAAGAAATATAAACTAACCTAAATGATTTAGATATGAAAAGGAGAATATTTTTGATCAAGAACCTTAGATCAAACTATTAAAAACTTGCAAACTAGGTCAAATTAGTTGACCATACAATACAAAAACTTGTTTGAAAAAGTGATAAAAATGTACTAGGTTGACCTAGTTGATTTAGTAGGTTGAATTAGAATTATAAAAACCTAAAAAAATTGTATTGGGTCAAGTTTTTTGATCTAATTATCTAAACATAATTTTGCAAGTTCTAAAACCTATACTGGGTTGAGCTGGTCGAGCCAATTACCTTTTCTTGTAAACTTGCATATAGAGATAAATAACTAGGTCCATAGGGTCAATCCAACATATTAAAGATATGATAAAAATAATGATGAATAGAAATGAAATAAGTGAAGTAAATCTTACAAGGGTACATCAGGTTCACCAGAATATATGCAATTGAAAATACATCATGTCTATATATCAATCTTGAATTGGATCGAATATAACACACCTACACTTCTAATTAGGGAGCATACAATTGTTAAATGATAGCATGACCAATGTGAGGATCCACTAGACCTGATTAGGGTATCACTTGTCACAACACACTATGTGAGGTAGGGTTCTAAAGGCTATAGTCTAACATAATCACATAATAAACCTAAAATAGTCATATGATTTAATATTTCATTAATCTAATAACAAGAAAAGTAAATCTAATCAAGTGTGCACCAAAGCTTGTTGCATAAAGTGGGGGTTAATAAAATAAAAATAAAAAATTAAATTGAGCATGTATAGAAGACATATAATCACATCAATGTATATGAAATCCTAATATACAGAAGAGAAGAATACAAATGCACTATCTATATACTCTTACAAAGGAGGAATAAAGTTAGGAATACTTAACTTTGAAGATGAACCCATCGATCCTCAATCTCCCCCTTGGCCAAGGTGCTTCATAAGAGATTATCATGGTATGTAAGGATAACCAAGATAAATTATATCTAGGCTACACAACCTACCTAAACATCTAAAAGACTTATCCACAAGATGAGATCAAAGCTATAAAGAAAGTATTGAACCCTAAAGCTTTATTTCCCACATAGAATGGTCAATAAGTAGATGTTCATTCACACTTCTTCACTTAATTTTTTTTTCTTATAAAATGGTGGTAAATGACCTTGTATGTATACTAATATCTTACCCTAAAATCATTTGGATATGTTGGCTATGATAGGTTGATGTAGTCAACCTAACACATTTTTGGGTCTAACTCCCTAGGTCTATGCTAGGTCAGTTGAGAGGCCAACAAACCAAGAAAGCTAATAAGGTACCTAAACTGCACTAAGTTAACCAGGTTGACCTAGTTTACTGAACAAGTCAAAAGGATGCTAAGGCAATGAATGAAGGAATAAAACATGACAATGATTAGAATGGTTAGGAAAGAGAAGAATAAGCTTAGGGTTCATGTTTTTAGGAGGATAGTATGTAGATATAAAGTGGAAAAAGGACCAACAATCTTATGAAGCACCAATGTTCTACCCACCACTTTCTCGATGTACCCCTTAAGGCATGCACTTAGAGAGATTGAGACTCGATAGGTTCCTACAAGATATAAATTGTCAGTAATCAATAAAAGTTCAAAAATATTATATGTATACATAGGGGTTTGGTCAAGTTTTTGATCTTCATAAAATAACCCATGGTTTTAACCTTTGTCCTAGGTAAGGATGTTTGCTAAGTGCAATAATGACTATGCCTTAATAATTCAAGCCTTTCTCCCACATATGATTTTTTCTTGAAACTAACTTTAGATCAAATCAATGTTTAAATTTTCATAGAATAGTTGACCTATCTACTAGTCCTTACTAGTTTCTTAAGACTATATCATAATTTCATATTCTATATCCATGATCAAGATTTTCTCAAGACACATACCTATATTTTCGAACTTATGGAATTTTGGAGCACTTTAAGATGAACTTTTGAGTTGAGGGTTTTTTTTGGACTTATTAGAAGTAGGGAACCAAGTAGAGAAGAAAACACATAGAAAATAAAGTAAAAAAAATAGGAAAGTAAATAAGAGCAAACAAATAAGCATATGTACAAACAAGGAACAAGAAAGAAAGATCAGAAGGGAAACTAAACTAGACTACCTATTATAACTCTAGTTATTCTTACAGATTTACTTCATGAAGACCCCAGGAAGAGAAATAGAAAATTAATGCTTAATATATTTTCCATTGGTGGGAAATTTGAATTATGCTCCTTGTAGGTCATTTGGCTTAAAGGTGTTGTTCTTGAATGTATCAACAATCTGATAAGGGTCTATCCACAAAGGTGTGAGCTTTCCATGTTTTTCCTTAGGTTCAAATTCCTTGTCCTATAGAAGGACTAAGTCTTATTCTCTAAACACCTTTACTTTTTATCTCTTATCAAACCACCTCTTCACCATGGTTTGATGTCTACTAAAATTAGTAAAATCTTCTTCTCTAGCATCTTCCATTTGGACAATGTCTAATAGTCTTAAATTTGCAAGTTCCTGATCTTCTTCCATATATTCCTACATGAAATCATATGTAGGTAAATTGAGAGTGATAAGGAAGATAGTATATTAGACATAAACCAAAAATAATGGTGATTCTTTTAGGGCCTGCTTGATCCTTATCCTATCATCCCAAAGGGCATATTTTAGAAGCTTGTATGAAGTTATGGGTTTGTCTACTACAAACTTCTTTATGGATTTTATCAAGTTATTATTGGTAGATTTAGATACTCCATTACCTTAAAGGTAATGGTTTCACAAGAAATTGAGAATAATACTATTATCATATGCTCATTCTATTATTTCAATGGATGTGAAATCAAATCCATTGTTATATACTAGATAAATTGGAGTTCCAAATCTGGTGTATATGTTTTCTTTTAAAAAAGTGATCACTTCTCTAGTTTTGCATTGCTAAGTGGCCAATATGATCATATAGATTTGATAAAGAGAGGATGTTAGATCAAGTGTTATTACATAAAACTATGAAATAAATAAACTAACATACTAACATATCTATTCCTAGATCTTAGGGGAGCTTAATAAACAAACAATAATTGAACACCCAACTAAAATACAAAGAACAACAATATTTTCATTCCTTGAGAGCTCCAAATGATTTCTTCATTTGGCTTGCTCTAATTATGCATAAGAAGTCTTCATTAATGACATATGGCTAACATCATCTCCTCTATGCATCATTATTGAATGCTTGACTTGATTGATATGGCTTAGCTCAATTTCAACATTATAACACTAGGCTTTTACCTTCATAAATATATTCTTGCATTATAACTCTACTTTGATTGAGATACCTAAATGAAGAGCTCTAGGCTTTCTTTTATAGGCTTTTAAATACCTTGGAATGGGTTAAATCTGACCATGGTTGAGTTTATTAACTTTGGTTGAGTTTGGCATATTCCTAGAATATTCTTTTAGATATTTTCATCAAATGATAACTCACAGAGGTAATGAGTGTGTTCTAGAATGTTCTAAGATGATCTTGAATTTAATTTTTATAAATTAATTTAATTGATTTATTAGCTCACGGGTGAACTCAATTAGGATTTGAAATTGATTTAACTTGCTAATTGATTTTGATTAGGGTGTGCAAGTTAATTAATTTTTTTTAGGCATTTGGTCATTTATTTGATTTTGATTAATTTAATATGTGTATTTTCCTTATTTAATTTATTTAATAATCCAAATTCAAGACTAATATAAATTCTTGGGCTAGGTATTCAATGATTAGAAAGAATTGGTCTAAAGTTAGATATGAATCCATTGGTGGCCAAATATACATGTCTATAGTTTTCCCTATTTGGGAAGATGTTGCAAGATATAAGCATAGTAACATCTTTTCAAAGAAGAAAATGGTTTTTTATGATTATGATTGTAATGGTAATGATTGAACTGTAGTTTCCCCCTCGAGAGATCAATTGATAAGTGGGTCATCAAATGATCCCTCAAAAGAAAGAAGTGAAATAAGGGGATCAAATAAATGAATATGATGGGGTGACAACATAAGGATTTACCCAAAATTGGGCAAAATCATTGAGAAATACAAGCGAGATGGTGTATAATGGTTTACCCAAAGGTGGTTATAAGCATTGTACCCTAATAGTGGCAATGTGGTATGATAACATAATGATTTGACTAGTAAATAATATAATTATTGAGAAGATTGAGTTACCCCATTCTCTATAATTCTCACTTATCCTTAGAAGTGAAGTTACATCCCCTTTAGGCATTATGCCTAGTCTAGGTCTAGTAGGAGTTAACTATGCTTATGTGTGCTTAGGCCACCTTGTTTGGATTATTTCACCTATGAGTTGTTTTCCATGTTGTTCCATATCCAATAAGAATCCTCTCACATTTATGCAAGGTTTTAAAAAAAAGGAAAATTGGTGATAACACAATGATTTTCCCCAATAGATGATATAATAATTAAGAATGCATGTGGGATGATGTATAGTGTTGATGCAGTATTCCCTGATAATGAAAACATGATTAATGGTTGATGATTGACAAGTTAATATAGAGGATAAAGATGAATTAGGATTACCTACTAGTAGGGATATCCTCACTTGAACTAACAAAGGTTGAAATTATTTCATTACTTAATTGCTCTATTTAGGATATGATTGGGTATTGGATTAGGATTATTACTGATGTTAGTGTCAAGGATATGGTGATGCTACATTGATGTTGTATACCTCTCAAAGATAATTTTTTCTATGGTATTTGATGGTAGGCCTCATGATAGAACACCATGGGGGTTTGGCCAAAATATACATAAGGATTGACTCTCGATATCCAATACTCAATGGAAAATAATTTCACCAATGATAAAAACCATGATGACAGTGTAGACATTTGAATATGGATAGATTTAAGAATAATGTGAAAGGAATCACCCAATGAATACACATATACTGAATCAAGGCCACAATGCTGAAAGCAAACAAATAATCACACAAACAAACAAAAAAAATAGACAAACAAAGAAATAAGAAAGACAAACAAAGAAACAAATAGAAAGCTCTCAAATAAAAAAATAAATAGAAATAAATAATTATCCTAAAAACAATATCAAAATAAATCATCTTAATAATGACTTTTCCCCTATAGGGTAGATCGAGGATGATGAACTAGGCTTAAATAGGAAAAATGTTTTTGTATTTTGAAATGTTACAAATGCTTTTGGAATTTTAATGTATCTTAACTCATTAAGGAATGACAAGATAACTAATCATAGAATGGTAAGAGCATTAGCTTAGGTTGCTCACTAAATGATGAGAGCATATGGAAAAGGGGGACTGAGGTGACCAAAACATGAATTAAACATAACCTACATAGTCCTAAAAATACCTCAAGTCACATTAATTCTATCCACACAAAAGCCAAAGAAAAACCAACTAGGTCCTAACAAGTTCTCATATCCGATAAATGGCAAGGTGATACGATAATGTATGATAAACAAATTTTGCCCTTAGTTTTTCCATAGTTAGTTATAAATAGAATATAATGGATTAGTTTAATGATAATAATTTTCTCATAGGTGGTTATAATTATTAATAAGACTAGTGAACATTGATTTTCCCCGACAAGTGATATAATCAGGATCACATAAACAAACTTGATATAGGATGGAAAATGAAAGATATCTTACCAAATCAACTATCACACTAATTTCATAGATTATCATTATAAACATGAATTTGATTGATTATTGAAACTTGATCAAAATCTCTTCATAAAAAGTGTGGGAAGAACCAAAGTAATTATGATCGAAATAGGATTGGATAGGATGACTAAAAATAGGCTTTAGTTTAGATAAGAATGGTATGGTAAAATAGAATGGCTTTGCTCTAGGATAATGATGGTTTGATAGATTAGATAATATGGTAAGAGGGTTGTCCTAAGTGATAAGGTGGATGGTTAGGATATGTGACAATGACAAAAGGATTGATAACTTGATATGATATGGTACATGTTTGGTTCTAGCCTGGGCATGATAAATGATTTTGTTGTTCCTGCTGAAGTGGAGATGCACATCTTGATCAACAAATAGTATAACTAAAATATCAATCTTATTAATTACTATCTTATACCTCATCTGTATAATTGATCTATCAATAATTGGCTATAGATTTAAGTGCAAATAATGTTGTTGTGATATTCATTGATAGTTGATGTTTTTTCCTTCAAACTTCAAGACAAGGTATCTTTGTATCCTCTAAAAAGGGAAGTGTGAGCATGGAAGGTAAATAAGGATAAATTTTGGATGATAGGTTTGATTGGGAAATGAAATGATGGATGAAAATAGAATGGATAATGGTGGGGAAACACATGACGATCAAGATTTTTAGGCACACACAATGTTGTTGATTCTAAATTTGGCATAACTTTAGATGTGGTGGGGTTGAAGACTTATAAATATTATATTGATAAGACAACCAAATTCTCATATTATTTGGTCCTAAGAGTAGATGCCATTTGATTAGGCTATAGAGTGGAAGTTATTTTGATTTGATCTTTGATTTTGTCTTCTTCAAATAGTGAAGAATTTTTATGCTCAGCTATTGGCACCTCGATGAGGTTTGCACCAAATAAGTTTTATTAATTTTCCCATAGCACCTTTGAGAAGGTTTCAATAAATAACATTAACTTTTAGATTTGATTTTCCCCTAGTGCCTTTAAAAATATTTCACTAAAAGATTCTCAATGTTGACTTTGATTTCCCCCTAGCGCCTTCGAAAAAGTTTCACTAAGAGAGTGTTATTTTACTATATGATTATGGTCTTGCCTCCCTTACTTTTATTCATATAATATGTCACCATGGATGCAATTTAAAAAGGTATGATTTTTTTGGTCCTAATCAACATTTGTAAGAGATGGAATGCCAATGATATGGATATGATGGTTAATGCTAATGGCATGTGGAATGGTAATGGGATGAGGGAAGGGTACACAATCCTCATAGAAGATACTATAAGAACTTATGTTGATGCTAAAATAATCATCCTCAAAAAATATAGAAGGATCACAAATGTATTCATACTTATCTACTAGGCATACATAATTAATATTATAATAGTCATAAACATATTTTGTATCTAAATCTGATTTTAACTCAATAGACTCTAAATCTAATATCAAGACTGATGTTGATGTTAATTCTGATGTTAAATCTGATGTTAGTCTAAGAATAAAACCTAACTCTAACTCTAATTCTTCATCTGATGGGTAATATATTATAAATATATCTTATTGAATGTTTGGTATTAGACAAGTAATGACTTGTGATGGTATAACATACTCCATAAAGATTTGTTTGTCAAAGTGAGACTCCCCTAGGATGGAAAAAGGTTAAGAGACAACTCCTTAGAGACTGGCTTGTCAATAGGAGGCTCTTGAAAAATAGGCATATGGTCAAGGTAATAATTTTTCCAAAGGTAGTTATAATCATTAAGAAGTGACTCAACAAAGACTGGCTCATTAGAATGCGTCTCCTCAATAATAGGTATATGATTAAACTGTGATTCATCATACATTGACTTGTCATAATTGTTTGGTTCAAAAAAAAAACATCTTGTATAGGTTGGTTCTCTTGGCCTTGGTTTCTAATGAGTTGGAAAATATCAGTTTTGATCATAGCTTAGTCCTCAAATGATTGGATTGGTTAAGGGATTGATTAGACTGGTTGAGGTTTTGACTAGAATGGTTAGGATTTTGATTGGATTGGTTGGGGTTTAGGTTGAATGATGGGTTGAGGATGAATGATTAGATGAGGTTTAAGTTAAATGAATGGATGAGGTTTAGACTGAATGATTGGTTGGGATCATAATTGGATTGGTTGATATTTGGGTTAGATTGGTTGGGATTTTCTAAAGTAGGGAATGATAGTCACTAGATGAGGAATGATCATTGGTTGGATAAAGGGTGGGAACTATGGAGATTTATTGCTTTCAAAAACCAAAGGATGAGATCTTGGAATAAAAATGGTAAGGCATCATGGAATTTGATTGCTTACATAAGCCAAAACATCTAAGTCTTCCTCATAAACCATATCATCCCAATTAGGGTCTTGAGTTATGTTATAAATCAGTGCTTGTCTTTGGTCCCTAAATTGATTATTTTAAGGAGGGTACAAATGTGTCTCACAATCATCATCATCATAGAGGTCTACACTCAATTCTTCCTCACCAACCATATCATTCTAATTGAGGTCTTGAATTTGGTCCCTAATTTGATTTTTGCAAGGTAGATAAAATTCTATCTCACATACCATGTTATCGTCAAAGGGGTCTTGAATAAAGCCATAAAAATCAAATCCATTTTTTACAGCCATTATATCATAATTTGGATTATACGTGACTCCACCATAAGTATAGCTAGACATATCCAGATCAATGAAGAAAGCTCTAAAAACAAAAAGGCTTAGAGTTCTACAAACTCTAAAAAAATATGTCAAAAAGATAAATAGTTCAAACTTGGTCTACCTTGGTTAAAAGGGGTGGATTTGTATCTCCAAACAATGATATGATCATGGAGTTGTATCTCCAAAATGGTTTGTGCTAAAACTTGGCATAAAATAGTCTAAAGTTAAATGTCTAACATCAAATGTCATACATATAAAAGGTCAAGCATCTGAATAAAATTATCATGTCAAAGTCTAGGCTAAAGTGTTCCAAATAAGGTCTAAACTAAGAAAGGAAAATTTTGAGTTTTTAGGGCTTTCATCCAAACATGGAGTCAAAATCTAGGCTCAAACAAACATCATTTGCTAGGACTTTTGGCCAAATGATGTCAAAATCTAGAATTTAAAATAAAATTTAATGTGATTTGATTTAGTCAAAAAAATTTGGAATAAATTTGATTTATACTTGACATACGAAATCAAACATAAACATGATCAGTTGGTATAAACCGTAAGGCAAAAGGCACTTGGAGAAAAGATTGTGTTTTTCCAAATAAAAGCACAAATAATGATGAGGATAGGTTGAATGAACAAACAAGTGATAGTTTTCAACTTTGGTCAATTGATTAACCTAAGTTACACAACTCAAAAGATAAATATCTATCTATTACCCCTATGAAGCGAGGCCTAAATAGAAACTAATCAATGTTTGAATTCAAACTTGAAAATGTTAAGTAAAAACTCAATAGTTGAAAACTATGATTAGAATAAACAAGCTAGACAAGATTAGACATCATGACAATGCATAAACAAGGTCCAAATGGCATACATGACATAGTTTGGTTAGTTTGAAATAATAGTTTTTGATACAAGGTCAAAAAAGTCTTGAAAACAATTGAGTATCATAACAACATTAACATGCTCTAATGATGTGATCAATATTTTATTTTAAAGACTCTAAGATACAAACTTGATAATGATTTGGGTAGTATAACATTACCCATTTCATTCAAGTGACACACAAATAAACAAGTTTAGCAAAAATTACAAGGCACAAGTGTGGTGTAAAATGGTTAGCATAACACCTATTCGATCAAGGAGTGATGTATAAACAAACTATTTTTTAACATGGTTATAAACAAACAAACAAGTTATAGTCTCAAAACATATCAAGAAAAAATAACCAAAATATACTGAGTATAATCATCCAAGTCCTATCAAGGGTATGGCAATGTGGGGTTAATTAAACTAATTGTTTTTCAAATATTCTAGATGGATCAATTAGACAATGACTTTCATGCCAAATGATACAAAATAAACATAGTTTAATTGGGTGTTCGTGGCACTTATCTTATTACAAAAAGGTCTTTCCCTTTTTGCAACCACTATATCTATTGCATACTTAGTGTAGTGTGATATCTAGTATGTAGATACGTCCCAGTGCTTAGCCCCAACACTAAAACATGGTTTAACCACTCAAACCTTTGATCCTAGTGTAGTGATGAAGTCAATGTTAGGAGATGAAACCTCAGGTCAAAGCTTCCATAAAGAACTCATGGGAGGTAATGAAGTCCCCTTCACAAGCCAAGATGCAATGAAATAAATGACACAATATAAAGACTTTATGGTCATCTCAACATCACCCAATACTACTTTGATTTTTTGAGGAGGTATTTAAATGAAATTATTTATATGCCTTATATTAGGATTAAAGTGTGATAATATGGTGCTTTTTATTCCAAAAGTTTCCTAAAGGGGACAGATGTGAGAGCAGACACACACATCTCTTTTTGCTAAAACATATAATCAACAAACAAGTTTGTAAACAATTGGAAGTGAAGTTAATTTCATTGTAACAAATTAAAAGTGTTTGATTAGATTCGTTACTATCCCCTTGGCTTTAAGATGTGTAAATGGAAATAATTGGAAACCATCCAAAAAGAAGTTGGTGCTTTTGATCCCAAAAGTTTCCTAAAGGGGATGGATGGAAGAGCATACATGTACAACTCCCTATTTACTCAAATGATTTTAGACTAAAAAAATAATGAAAACAACTTGAAAAAACTTTGAAGTGGATTTAATTTTATAACACTTGAATGACATGTGTGGTGGTTTTATTTTAGCCCCTTGGCTTTAAGTTGTGAATTTTGAAAGAAATCACAAAAACTTAACCAATAAAACACCATAAAAATTTTCTTTAAACACCAAAATGAAGGATTTATAGTTCATTTTAGACATCCAAGTAAAGATTAAAAAGACTAATTTAGATTTAAATGGTTTTCTACAAATAGGTCCTACAAAGAAAAGGTCAAAACTTCATTTAGCCTTGAAGCTTATTTATCAAATGAGACAAACAACTTTGAAGGATAAAATCTGTTGATCTGAAGGCAAAACCCCAATGAATCAAACATGTTAGGTTAAGCAAAGGTTATAAAAAATCTCAATAAAAAACTCAAAAAATCTTAAAAAAATAAAATAAACTTATGAAACATGCAAACAACAAGTTATAAGGTTAAAAACAAGAAAACCAAACACAAAAATCATAAAAATTTGCAGTTAGTAATTTATCAAAAAAAATTTGAAGGTTATTTATATGTCTATGGTGCATCTCTTTAAAAAAATTTAGGTCAAAAAACTAAATAAAAAAATTTATTAGCTCTGTACTAGCCATTTTTACCAAAAAAATAAAAAATAGAAAGTGACAGTCACTAAAAAAGTTATAACTTCTAAAATATAAAGATATATTTTTAAAAATATTTAGAGAATATCAATGAAATATTTAGATATACTCCTAAAAAAATTTAGAAAAAAATATTAAGTAAATAAAAAGTTAGTAATTCTTTATGGGCTATTTTTACTTTAGCAAAGCAAAAACAACAAAAAAAGAATTAAAACTATGAATACAAAGAAATTCATGGGTTGTGCACTCATGAAGATACGAATTTGAAAAAGAGAGGAGGTTAGATGAAATATTAGTGCATACAACCATGAAATAAATACACTAACATACTAACATCTCTAAGCCTAGATCTTAGGTGGAGCTTAATGAACAAACAACAATTGAAAACCCAATTAAAATGCAAAAAACAACAATCTTTACCTTCCTTGAGAGATCCAAATGTTTTATTCATTTTTATTTCTTATCTTATGCATAATAAGTCTTCATCAATGACATATGGCTAGCATCATCTCCTCTATGTATCATTGTTGAATGTTTGGCTTGATTGACATGGCTTGGCTCAATTTCAGCATTATAACACTAGGTTTTTAGCTTCATGAATCTATTCCTATATTATAACTCTATTTTGATTGAGCTCCCTAAATGAAGAGCTCTAGGCTTTCTTTTATAGGCTTTCAAATCCCTTGAAATGGATTAAATCTGACCATGGTTGAGTTTATTCACTTTGGTTGAATTTGGCATATTCTTAGAATATTCTTTTAGATATTTTCATCAAGTGACAACTCACAAAAGTAATGAGTGTGTTCAAGAATGTTCCAGGATGCTCTTGAATTTATTTTTTAGTAATTTATTTAATTGATTTATCAACTCATGGGTGAACTCAATTAGGATTTAAAATTGATTTAACTTTCTAATTGATTTTGATTAGCTTGTGCAAGTTAATTAATTCTTTTTAGGCATTTGATCATTTGTTGGATTTTGATTAATTCAATGTGTGTATTTGTCTTTTTTAATTGATTTAATATGCCAAATTGATTTAATGCAAGGTTATAAATCCAAATTTAAGACTAATAGAAATTCTTGGGCTAGGTATTCAATGATTTTCAAGAATTGGTCTAAAGTCAGATATAAAACCATTGGTTACCAAATTTACATGTCTACAACCACTACCTTAGTCTACCTAGTGTAATATTCATTATCTTTCATGACATACTTATGACCTTTTGATGAGTTGGGATTGATCACCCTTACAGATTCTAACCCCCACTATGTAAAGGGTTTATCAACTATTACTAGTTATAATGACATTATTGCTTTTGGCTCCCATGTGCTAAAGATTTGGCATGAGTGGAATTCTCTCACATGCCTGTGAACATTCCTAAAGATAGTTGGAAAATAGTAACCATCTCTCAAATTTTATGGGATATGGTTCTACTAGATGGTTGCTCACTTCTTGTTGGAACACAACTAGATATTGAGAGGGGGGGTGAATTAGTATATAAATTAAAACTAGTCCTTTAAATACTTTCAATGTAGATTAAAAGATATATGATAAAATAAAATATAAAAAAATAATACACACACATATACTCATGACATCATATTTATATATGGAAAATACAAATGGAAAAACCACGATGAGAATAGATGTTAGAATCTACTATTTTAATCTAGCCTCATAGTCAATACCTCACTTGGCAAAACCTCAATGTTTACAAGTCTCACTAGCTACAAGCCTCACTAGCGAAACCTCACTGGTTACATTTAAAGACACCAATCCCTTAGTTTAAGATCACCATCTCTAAGGAAGCACCAATTCTCTAACTGAGCACCAACTCAACCTAACCTTATTGGTTACAATGTTTAAGGGAACCAACTCTAAGGAGATACCAATCCCCTAACTGAGGACCAACTCAACTAATCTGATGGCACCAACCAATCAAATCTATGGAGATATAACTCTAAATTACAATATTGATTCATAAATGAATCAAAGTATATTCTCTCTATTACAAGTCTAATCTGTAACTACTCATTCTTCTCACATTATTTCTATGTTCCTTTCTTCCTCTCTACCCCTCTCTGTGTGTCTATATATGTATCTATTTGACACACTTCATCTCTCTCTACAGCCTCTTATTTTACTCTTTACCCTCTGGTTCTATGTCTATATATTTTATATTTGACATAATTCAAATGGATCCAAAATCTTTTCTTTTGTTCTAGATATCATATATATAATCAATGGATCTAGGGTTTGCTTCTTCTCTATGTTCATACTCAGATTGTAACACATCACTCCAATTCTGGATTGTAGTTCATTATGAATTGAATTGTGAGTTTCCCATATCTTGATTATATGCATCATGCCACAATTATAGGTCTCTTTACTATCTATAGCATCTATTATGGTCAAGTTTTGATGCATAAGATCTTTAATGTAGATTTTATTAGTTGGATCGATCAATTTCATTATCTGTGTCAAGATATAGAGCTTATACACAAGTTCCTGCATGTTCTTGTAACTAATCATTTGTCTGGACATGACTTTAAATGTCAGTCATTAATCTTGCCTTTGGCTCCATAATCTGTTATTAAATTGGTTCAACTTTAAAATGCATCCATTTGATCACATGATTTGAGCTCTCACATGTCATTTGATCTCTGAAGATGCACGTTCTTTATCTTGACTTGGTTGTTAAACTTTGACACTTTTACCTCATCTCTTTACTTCCTATATATTTGGATGATTGTCATTCATTAGATCTTATTGAGCCTACTCAGTATTTAACTTACTTTTATGTTGATAAACATCTATCAATTTATTCCATCTGAGTCCACTCACTCTGTTGGATCTTTCTCATCCAAGATTCTGCATGTCATTGGATCTTCTGACAAGCTCGATATTTATATATATCCAACCCTCAAGGATATGAAACTTGGTGTAAGTGTGTGCCTTTTGTACACAGCTATCAGTTCTTTCTATTGATATATTTGACATCCTCACATTACTTGTTGACCTTTTGACTTTAACCCATACCATAGATTAGCTATCCAAGCCCTGTGATTGTGAAACTTGTCACTTGCATGTTAACTCAGAGGTCCTTTTGAAAATTTAACTTCATCATGCTCTATTATATCTCTAATTTCTGATTAAGCATGAACCATTGATCTTCCAACTAGCTCAAAATTTACCTTGTGTAAATTTGGCTAAGTATGGGGACCATCTCAATTATACCTGGAAGGCTAACTTTTCACCTTCCTATCTTCTACTTCACTCAACCACCTAGTCTAAAATTTGGACCATATAAAATAGGAATGAAATTTAAAAAACCCATATTCTCAATTTTTTTTAATCCTTTGCATGTGTGAGATATAACACCATTAATATACTTACTCAAATTATTCTACCATAAAGCTAGCTATGCCTAGAAAATTCCTAGAAGGCCAACTTTGTCCTTGCATAACTCTTATCTCACTTAGTCACATGCCCTTCAATTTAGCACATATGATCCTCTTTCATAGGGGATTCCATCTATATATCCATTTTCTCTTGAATCCTTCATACGTACAAGATATGACATCATAAAAATGCCTTCTCAAATTTTTCTTGCAACCTAAAAATTTGTCTGAGTGTTGGAAAACATTGCCAAAATGACTTGGAACCCTAATTTGATCAAGCATATCTTTTGTCATTCCACATCATGTGACTTGAGATTTAAAATATATAAACTAAGTATACAAATTAATAAACCCATGTGATCATTTTATACTAACACCTCCATGTGTGAAAATGTTGACCTCATCAATATGCTTACATGGCTTTGTTTATCCCCTTTTCCAAATTTAGATAAGTATAGAAATTTAGTGATTTTTATCTTAGTAGCCAACTTTTCATCCCCATAACTTCAATTTTGCTTCATCTCATGGTTTCAAATATGGTACATAATAACTAGGGACTAATGTGATCAAAACTAAATAACCAGCTCCCCTAGACTCATCCAAATGTGGTAATGGTGACATAAGTAAACTTCCTACTTAGATTTTCCTTTATAGACCCAAAATGTTTAGATGAACAATATGAGGAACCATATGAATTCCACTTATGCACATAAGTAATATAATCATCCTTGACCTCTGCTAAGATGCCTTACATATCCTCAAATCACCATAATTATCCTTAAGCATCAATGACATCCATAATCTCCCTTTTGACATCAATGAGATGCTCATAATGTCCCTTTTGACATCAACGACAATCAAATTGCCAACAATATCCCCCTTTGTCATTGATGGTAAACTAAATGCTCTAATATTCTAATATATATCTCCTTTGGCATTGCTTGCATTGGATTTTGAAAAGTATGAATTGAAGTTATTCTTACCATACTTACTCCCCTTTAGGCAATGACACATTTGCCTAATACTCAACTTGGACACTTTCTCTAATTTTTATTTGACATTTACACTTCTTGCTCTAAAATTTTGTAGAGAACGTGTTGCTCTTCTTCTCCCACAGAGAGAATTTGCACTTTTTTCCCCCTTTGACATCAGTGGCAAAGGGAATCCTTCTCATTGTTTCTCCAAAGTGTTCTCCCCCTTTATCAGATAAAGGAGTTTGTCCAATAACCTTTAGCCATCAACTCATTATAAATTTGTAAAATATACATACCTAAGTTGCCTTTTGTCTTCTTCTTGGGATAAATAAGGATTTTATGATCCTTCCTTTGGAATTATGCTTGATCAGTAGTGATGTGATGTAGGAGATTCCATACAAGCTTACTAGCCTTCTCTCTTAGTATCTTATTATCTTCTGATCTTAGGACCTAACCAATTGCAAAGCTCTTCTACTCTAAGCCTTATTGATCCTAACAAATTGAATAATCTAGCTCCCCCTTGCTCCATGATCCATATTTACATTAAGGGCCTACCTATAGCACACCATAAATTAATTTTAAACATTCTCTCTAAGTTTGGTGACCCAACTTATTTTTACAATCCAAGATACATAATGTCAAGGGTTTTTTTCAATATAACCCTTATGCCAAATGAATCTACAAACCATATATATATGAGATGCACTCCAAAAATCTCATTATGTCATATTGAAACACGCATTCTATCCCTATAGACACTGTATACATAGTACTTGACTTAATTTGTAGCAGACATCACTTACTTTTCCACTTAAAAAGGGTCTCTTAAGAATAATAGATATATACACCTTACTTCACAATGTTTGAGAACAATGTGAAAATAGGAGTTGCCCATAACTCCTCATAATCCTTCTCCTCCTTGGCCCTCTTATGGTTTTTGTTCTTATTTTTCATCTTAGACTTGAGAGAAGTAACATGCTCTTCCATTACACTATTCTCCTTTTCATTTGTGATTAAGTAAACAATACATGGAGACAATATGGATCCATGACATACCTTTTCATCTAAAGTATCTTCTTTATAGCTTGGAATCTCATCAATAGGCATAGAAGAATGATGTTCTATGCTTGATACTTGCTCTATAGCAACAAGATGTTCACTTGAATCTGTACATACCTTAAAACTATCCTCAATCATCACCTTAGACTTCTCCTTGAGCTTTGTCTTCGCATTCTCAACATGTGTACACATTGAGAGCTCTTGACATTTTCTAACCTTTGTATCATTCTTCATCATGGCTTGATCTTTCACTTTCAATACATGCTTGGATTACTTACATGTCCTATTTTTATCTTTATCAAAGACTTGTGAACCTTTTTTCACACTAGGAGGCATACCTTTCTTCTTAATCTATACTTTTGATCTTACAAAGCTTGTTCTATAATATTTATCTATGTGACAAAAATTATTGCAATTATATCACATTAAATTTGTTTCTAACAAGGGTGAAAATAAATTTTTTCTTACAAAACTGGTTCTCCTTGTAGGTACAACTCTAAAATTACTAGCCTTATGACCAAAATGGTTACAACTATAACAATAACCATAAAAAGATGAGGAATACCTAGTCATAGCTTTTCTTTGTGCAGGATGGGGAGTTCTTCTCAACTCTTACTTCTTCAAGTTACTTACCCTTGTGTATCCATCTGCACCAGCTACCTTTGTCTTCTACATCTTATTTGAGTTTGTAGAGATGGACTCATTATTCTTTTTCTTTTCCTCAATCTTCTTTTCAGTTTTGGCCTTCTTCACATCAACATTGCTTGTGTTTATCTTTGTATCCTTGCAAGCTTTCACTTTCTTTGCTATTGATCCTTCTACTTTGAAATTATCATATAATTTAGTAGATGTACTAGTCATAGGACTTTTCCATTTTTCATAACCAAGACTAGATTTCCTTTTTGATGAATTTTGAGAGATGATAAGTTCATCAAGAATGTTTGATCCTCCTTTTAGATTTAGACCTTTGTCTATTTATTCTTTAGCCTTTTTAAGCTCTTTTATCAAATCCACTATCTCTACTTCTAGAGTCATACATTCAATAAACTTAAGTTATAGTTCAATTTTGACTATATATTCTATTATTTTGTCTTTTTCAACTTGAGTCTTTAGACTCACTATCATTTGATCAGATATTCCAAGACTTTTGGATAATTTTTTAATTTTTTTGTCCAATCTTCTTTTGTCTTGAGTTTTATTTTCTCAGCATGTCAATTTCATCTAGAGCATCGATGAGTTCACCTTATAGGTCCACTTCTCCTTCCTCTTCCTCATCAGAGTCTATTTCTTCTTTTTCTTGATGCCATGAATATAACTTAATTTTATTTAACCATAAATGCACAGTCATGGTCATCATCTAAGCTATCACTCTCAACCACTAAGTCACTATCTTCTCTTATGTATAGACCCTTCTTACTCTTGAAGAAGTTCTTATTCTTGAAATAGTGAGGTTTCACTTTTTCACTATCCTCTTCTTGCTCAAGATTCATCCCTTTTGTTATAAGGGCATTTAGTAACTAAATGTCCTACCTTACCATAGTTAAAGCATTTAAAGGGTAACTTAACTTTTTATTTTCTAGACCCTCTTCTTGATCTTCTAAAAAATATATCTTCTTCTTCTTCAATCTCCTTAGATCTGGATGTAGTTGCTTCTACTTTAACTTTCCTAGATGCTTTGAATGTAGCTTCTCTCATGGAAGTATTTGCTTCTCCCATTCTCATTTCATTAGTAGTGAAGGTTCCATGCAAATCATCAATAATGAGTTGATCTAGATCTCTTACTTCCTCTATAATAGAGATTTTAGAATCATATCTTGCTGGCAAAGATCATAGGACCTTTTTGACAATGATTTATTCTTTCATTTCTTCTCCATGGCCTCTAATTGCATTGACTCTTTCATCTACTCTGAGAAGGTAGTCTACAATTTTCTCCTCTTAATCCATTTTGAGACTTTCAAACTAGTCTCTATATGTTTATAGCTTGGCCTAATTTACCTTGTCATCACCTTCATAAATTCTCTTCAATTTGTTCTAGATGTCTTGTGCATTTTGACAATGCATCACTTTGATAAAATTTGATTTGGATAGTCCACAAAGAATAACATTATTTTCCTTGTCATTGATTTCATATGTTTTATTTGAGTCCTAATCATTGGGAGTTGAAGTAGGGACTATATATCCATTTACCATAGACATCCATACATCACACCCTAATGAAGATAGATATGCTTCCATTCTTATGCTCTAGAATGCATAGTTTGATCCATCAAAGAGAGGTGTTTTATTTGATGAAGATCCTTCTTAACTAGCCATTGTGTTCACTATTCTAAGATCTACCTGATTTGATTAAGCTTATTTCAAGGAAACCTAGGATCTGATACCAATTATTGGAACACAACTAGATATTGAGCAGGGGGTGAATCAATATATTAATTAAAACTAGTTCTTTAAATACTTTTAATGTAGATTAAAAGATATATGTAGATCAAATTAAATATGCAAAGATCATACACACAAAAATACTCATGACACCATATTTATATGTGTAAAACCCAAATGGAAAAACCATGGTGTGAATAACTACTAAAATATATTATTCTAATCTAGCCTCACTATTTACAAGCCTCACTAGTAAAAACTCACTAGTTACATTTAAGGACATGAATCATAATGAGACACCAATCCCCTAGTTTAAGAGCACCAATTCTAAGGAAGCACCAAATCCCTAATTGAGCACCAACTCAATTGAACCTCACTAGTTACAATGTTTAAGGGTACCAACCCTAAAGAGGCACCAATATCCTAACTAAGCACCAACTCAGCTAATCTGATGGAACCAACCAATCAGATCTATGGAGCTACAACTATAGATTACAACATTTATTCATAAATGAATCAAACCCTATTATCACTATTACAAGTATAATCTATAACTACTCATTCTCTACACATTATCTGTGTGTGCCTTTCTTCCTCTCTACCCCTCTCTCTTTGTGTTTTTATATGTATCTATTTGACACACTTCATCTCTCTCTTTGTAACCTCTTATTTTCCTCTCTACCCTCTAGTTCTATGTCTATATATTTTATATTTTACTTAATTTGAATGGATCTAACAAATTTTCCTTTATCTTAGATATCATATATATAAGTAATGGATCTAGGGTTTAATTATTTGTGTTCACACTCACACTATAACACATCACTCAAATTATGGAATCTAGTTTATTATAACTTGAACTGTAATTTTCCTACATCTTGATTCCATTTATCATGCCATAATTGTAAGTCTCTTTACTGTATATAACATTTTTTAGACTCAAGTTTTGATGCACGAGATTTTTAATGTAGATTTGATCAATTAGATCAATCAATATAATTGTTTGTGTCAAGATATAGATATTATACATAAGTTCCTACATGTTCCCACAACTAACCATTTATTTATACATGAATTTAAATGTTGATCATTGATCTTGCCTTTGGTGCCATGATCTGATGATCTCTATTAAATTGGCTCAACTTTAAAATGTGTCCATTTGATCATATGATTTGAGCTCCCACATGCCATTCAATCTCTGAAGATGCACATTCTTTATCTTGACTTGGTCATTAAACTTCAACACTTTGATCTCATCTTACTACTTCATATATCTTTAGATAGATTTCGCTCCATCAATCTTTTCAAACCTACTCGATCTTTAACTTTCCACTATGTCAATAAACATTAATCACTTTATTCCATCTGAGTCCACTCACTCCATTAGATATTTATCATTCAAGTTTTCACATGCATTTAGATATTCTGACAAGATTGATCTTTATATCTATCCAACCCTTGAGGATATGACACTTGGTGCAAGTGCATGCCTTCTGTACATAGTTTTTAGTTTTTGCTATTGAGATATTTGGAATCCTCATTACTTTTTAACCTTTTAAATTTAAATTACATCATAGATTAACTATCTATGATTTGTGATTGTGACACTTGTCACTTGTATGTTAATTCAGAGGTCCTTTTGACAATTTGACTTCATCATGTTCTGTTGGATCTCCAATGTTTGATTAAGTGAAAATTGTTGATCTTCCAACTCGCTCAAACTTTCCCTTGTGTAAATTTGGCTAAGTATGGGGACCATCTCATTTATGCCTGGAAGGATAAATTTGCAGCTTCTTATCTTCTACTTCACTCAACTACTTCATCTAAAATTTGGACCATATAAACTAGGCACGAAAGTGAATAAACCCACATGTTTAATTATTTTTGAACCCTTTGTGTATGTGAGATATAATTCCATTAATTTGATTATTCAAAAGTCCACAAAGCTAGCTATGCCTAGAACTTGCCTAGAAGGCCAAATTTGTCCTTACATTACTCTTATCATGCTTAGTTACATACCCTAAAATTTAGTGTATTTGATCCTCTTACATAGGATATTCTATCCATATATCCATTTTCTCCTGAATCCTTCATATGTGTAAGATATGACATCATAAAAATTCCATCTCAGCATTTTATTGTAACCTGTAAATTTAACTAAGTGTTGGAAAACACTGTCAAAATACCTTGGGACCCTACTTTTCTCAAGCATATCTTTTGTCACACTATGTTGCATGACTTGATATTTAGCGCATATAAGCTAATCACAAAAATGAATAGACCCATGTGATAATTTTGTTTTAATATCTCCATGTGTATAAATTTTGACCTCATCAATATGCTTACTTACCTCTATTTAGCCTTTTTTACAAATTTGGCTAAGTATAGAAAGTTAGTGATTTTTATCTTAGTAGCTAATTTTGCATCCCCATAACTTCAACTACACTTCATTTCATGGCTTCAAATTTGGTGCATAACAACTAGGGACTAATGTGATTACAACCATATGACCAAATCCCTTAGACTCATCAACACATGGCAATGGTGATGTAAGTAAATTGCTTACTCAGATTTTTCTCTATATACCCAAAATGTCTAGATGAACAATATGAGGAACCAAATGAATTCCACTCATGCACATAAGCACTCCAATAATCCTTGACCTCTGATAGGATGTCTTGCATATCCTAAAACCACCATACTCAACCTTGAGTATCAATGACATCCATAATCTCCTTTTTGACATCAATTACAATCAAATTTATAACACTTCCTAGCTTCTCATGAAACATGGTCATTATCTTAGTAGATTCTTCCTTTGAAATGCATCTTAAATAGACACCTTTAAATTTATTATAGTATAACACTCAATTCTTAATCAAGTAATGGGTTGCTTTGAGTCTTAAATCTATCTTCTACTTCCTGGTTAGTCATAAAAGGCAAACACCATTGATAAGTAGGTGAATGATAGGATCATATCAATCATTGGACTAAAAACTTCCTTGTTCAATCTACATGATGTTAATCTTGGGGTTAACATTGAAAATCATTTGAATTATACCTTGGCACATTACCAATTTTTTAGTCTACATTTCAATGTCATATTACTATAGGACAAACATCCACTTACCTCTCCTTTCTCCTAGCTCATTCTGATTGAACATGAGATTTGTAGTAGGGTTAGGTAGGATGACATGCACTTTATTCCTAATAATGTAGTGCCTAATTTTTTTTACTACTTTTACCAATGTTCATGCTTGTTTATCAATCAAGGAATAATTTAACTCATCATTTTTAAAATTGATGCTCATGAAAGAAATTAGATGGTCACATCCATCAATATTTTGAGTTAAGACTATAGCGATAGTATGGTCAAAAGTGAAAGAGTAAAGGTAGAAATATGGACTTATTAGGACTAGAGCTTGACTAATTGCCTCCTTGATGTTATTAAAGGCCTTCTTAATTTCCTCCTTCTAAGTGATTTTATCATCCTTTTTGAGCGTGTCATTTAGTGGGTTAATGACTTCTATAAAACTAGAAATAAACTTTCTCATAAAGTTAATTTTGCCAAAGAATGATTTTAGCTCTTTTTTACTATTAGGAGGCTCTATATTTGATATAGCTTATATTATTTTAGGATATATAAATATTCCATCTTTAGTAATGGCATGGACTAAAAATTTACCCTTAGTAACATAAAATATGCTCTTCTTTGGGTTAAGGGAAATCCCATACTTTCTACACCTTTCAATTACCTGCTATAAATACATGATGTGGTCTTCCCTATTGTTAGAAAAAATAATTAAATCATCCATGTATATAATGATTAATTTACCTACCAATCCCTAAAAATCATGATCCATGGCTTTTTAGAATGTTGATCATGTGTTGATTAGTCTAAATGGCATCCTCTTATATGCAAGCATGCCCCATTTGGTAGTGAAAGTAGTCTTCATCTTATCTTATTGATTCACCAGTACCTGGTTATGCCTTAAAAATCTATCAAAAAAGGACATCATAGTAGAACTAGAAACACTTTGTATAACTTGATCTAAAGAAGGTAAAGGGTACTTATCTTTTTTATATGACTTATTAAGGTTCCTAAAATCAATACAAAGCCTAATTTTACCATTCTATTTTTGACTGGGACCAAATTGGTGACCCAATTAGAATGCCTAATGAGAAATACAATATATACATCTATAAAATCCTTAACCTCTTTGAAAATCATGGGTTCTAAAACAAGGTTGATAGGCCTATGATGTTGTCTAAAGGGTTTGCAGTATTTCTTCAAAGGTATGGTATGAGTGATGACATTTGGATAAAAAATCCTCAAGTCATCATAAGACATGAAATTATGTCTTTTTAGCTTATCAACAATTCTTTGGATTTACTATCTTCAATGCTTGTGAATGTCATTCCAATATTAACTAGATAAGTTTGATCTTGGGGTCTGAGATCAACTACCTGGTAATCCTTCCCACTTACTTTAGGAATCTTAGTGTTTTTAACTAGCTTATCTTGGTCAAATAACCTCTCTAAGGCAATCGTGCCCTTTTTATTTTTTTTTTCATTTATCTAAATAACTTTACCATCAAAACTATCATCTTTTTCAAGGGTATTTTCATTAGCCTCATTTATGACATGTATTTCAAATAATCTTGAATTAGTAATGAAATCTAGGATCTATTGGTCATCATTAAATACCCACATATGGTTCACATTACATGGGATAGAGGGGCATATAACCAATTTAATGCTAAATTTTTAAGAGTCATGGTTTAGCATAAGATTGACTACAATTGAGGCAATCTCATTAGTAGCCTTGTTCTCCTCCCTAGGGATGGAAACAATGTTAAAAGCATCAAAGGAATCAAACAAATCCTAGACTCTAAACTTGTATCTTTTGAGATATGAAAATTTGCACTAATATCTACTTCTTACTTGACTGACTACTAGTTTTGAGTCATCATGAACTAGCAATTCTTTGACTTTGTATTTGATGGCAAATTTAAGACCTAATATTAGTGCTTCATACTTTGCAAGATTATTGGTGCATGGAAATTGAAGTATATAAGAGGAATGATATATCTTACCAATATTTTTGGTTAGGGTAACTCATATTCCAAACCCAAACTTACATCTAGCCCCATCAAAATGCATCTTCCATAACATAGGAATAATATGAGAAGGTTTATAATTACTTACCTTAATAGTTTCAAGAGTGAAAACTCTCAAATCAGAGTCAACTATGTTCACCTTTTGATTCAAAACATTGTATTTTATGATCATATTTTTAATCCCTAGTTCTATTTCTACTCTAAATTAATTTTACACCCCTTTCCATGGCAACCACAAATGATAACAATCATTAAACATGTATCCATTCATGGCCTTTGTCTATTCCTTAATCAACATTAAACCATAAGCATCAGTAATGTCAATAACTTGAAAACCAATAAATTATTTAACCCTATGTTCATAGGCAATTTGCATATGAATATTTAATAATTCCCCAACTACCCTGACTCTAGACTTATCTAATTGAGTGACAACTCTATCAGATTTGATAGGAGTCAAACCAAGCTATTTACAAATACTTATTGGCATAATGCTAGTAGATGCACCAGAGTCCAAAAAATAGTCATGTAAATTATTACCAAATATTTTTATATTAAGAAAAATAGGTGGGGACTTTATCTTAGCCTTGTACATAGCAACATTTGCATTTTTAGTTTTGGATGCCTTACTAGGTTTCTTGGATAAGGACTCTAGCAATAGATCCCTTTGCTTAGTGATCTGTGTTAATTCATGAAAGGTGATGTTATCATTTATTTTACTCATATACTCTACAATATTATATTGAGACTTATTAGAATAAAGACCTACTGAGGGGGCACCCTCTTCTACCCTCCTTATAGTGCCAGTAGAGCTATGCCTATTGATGCCTCTAAGTTTATCACAGGTGATCTTAGTGTTTAAAGCAAACTTATCACTTTAGAATTCAAATAATTCATATCATGAGTTAAAATTTGTGGTGATATGGTCCCCTATGATGAAATAGCAGTAGAGCAAGCAAACTATTCCATAATATTTATAAAAATTGGTGGTTGGGAGCCACCTTGGTCTTCAATAATCTTTGCACAAGATGTAGTAACCTATACTAATATATGCCTATTAATGTCTCTAAGTTTATCATAGGTGATATTAGTGTTTAAATAACACTTCTCATTTTATAATTCAAATAATTTAGAGCATGAGTTATAGGTTGTGGTGATATGGTCACTTGTGATGAAATAGTAGTAGAGCAAGAAAACTATTCCACAATATTTATAAAAATTGGTTGTTGGGATCCACCTTGGTATTAAATAATATTTTCACAAGATGTAGTAACCTATAATGATATCATTGGGTTACTACATATTGTGCAAATATTATTGAGGACCAAGGTGACACCCAACCACCAAGTTTTATAACTATTGTGGAATAATTTGCTTGCTCTGCCACTATTTCATCATAGGTGATCAGATCACCAAAAAATAAAAATCATGCTTTGAATTATTTGAATTATAACATGAGAAGCGTTCTTTAAAGACTAAGATCACCTATGATACACTTAGAGGCATCAACAGGTGGAGCTCTGGTGGTGCTAAAATAAGGGTATAAGAGGGTTTCCCTCATCAGGTCTTTCTTCAAACTTCTTTTTTCATGCACCTTATGAAATTGGTGCCTTTGTTTATTCTAAAGGAGGCCTATTAGATGGTCCTAGAAAAAAATGGTACTGTAAAGGATTCATCTATCAGATTTCATTATCTAGCTTCTCATCTCTCTTTTATCTATCCTCAAGCTTGATATTATGCATTTTCAATCTTGTTAGGACCTCTGAAAATGAAGATGCCTAGATGTGTATAGTGTCATGGACACCAAGCTGATGATCATACTTCATGTTAATTTTCTTAGCCTTCAAATGATCCATAACATTATATTAGGGGTCTCACTACCTTAAATCATCAAGATGCAAATTGAAAGAGTCATTGTGTCTGGAGATGGTATCTACACTATCCCAATTTTACAACACTATTCTACTAATAGTTAAAATAAAAGGATGGAGTATCCCCTTATTCTTTTATTTTCATATAATATCAATTCCATGGAATAATTGGTATACAATCTCCTGTTCAACTAGCTTGGTAGGCATATAGATTGGCAATTTGAGAGGCTGACATAGGATTCCCTCTATCTTGATTATAGTGCAATTAGGATATAACCAAAGGTACCTAATAATATCCACATAAGTTTTTATTAAGGGAATTATTCTCATCATGGGTAGCCTTATAATAGCCTTAGACAAGGCTGGATGCACATAGTCATAAATGAATTGTATGTGGTCCCTGTACTTGAATATGCGTAGTTTAAAATAGTAATGGGAGACTGTCTACCTTCTCTTTGGTGACCAATTTTTGATGTTAGAGATGGTAGTGGTGGTCAATAGGGAATAAAAAATATAATAAATCACAAAGAAGTGATTTATAATCCTCTTCTTTATGGCAAAAAATTATTGTTTTAGGCAAACACTAATCAATTCTTCAATAGGAGGGGTGAGTCCTTTTTCAACTATAAAATATACATAAGGGACCCATAGTTTGTTGACATAAGTGGTGGAAGGTACCCTAGATATTATATTTATCAAAGTCATGATCATTCTAATCCCTACCCTAAATTGGGTGATAGGGATTCTTTTGGTGGGGTTAGAAAATACATGTGTTC
Source organism: Torreya grandis (assembly GCA_037957365.1). Taxonomy (NCBI): domain Eukaryota; kingdom Viridiplantae; phylum Streptophyta; class Pinopsida; order Cupressales; family Taxaceae; genus Torreya; species Torreya grandis. Next base: position 2,074,839 of record JARHVA010001118.1, on the reverse strand, counting down.
CTGAATATAGCCATGAGATGAGGGCAATTTTTAGGTCATTTTGGTTGGACCATTACTTAATTATGGGAAAATCCACTTGAGGAATGGGAAGTTTGTAGTAACTTTCAAATACCATAGGGGAAATTTAAGAAAATTTATAAAAACTACATTCATGGATTATCATATCCTGATCAAGTCTATAATCCTTAAAAATAGGAGAAATAACCTCAATATAGTGAAGTACCTTAGGTTTTGTTGCCATGTGGTGAAGATCAATCATCTAGATAGAGACTATGTCATAGTACCTTAGGCAGATTATGGAATTACTTTCATCCTCCTTGGCTATTTCTTTATAACTCTTCAATGGCCTAAAATAGCTTGGACCAGTTGTTGTCCCCAACATTCAATGTTATTGCATATAATGTAGTGTCTTTGAAGATTTTTTCATCCACATTTAAAGTTAAGTACAATTATATGTCTTATCTATTTTGTTGCTTTCGGGTTTCCATGATTGTGAGTCTACAAGTTGCTCATTGGTGGTCTATAATAAACTTTAAGGCTAATTTACACTTGTTTAGTTGTGATTAACATGGGATTAAATTATGGATTATATAGATGCTAGGGATTTTTGTTGGTCTTTTCAAGATTTGATTATGACATCTATTAGCACTTAGGTGAACTTGGTGCTGATATTTTATTAATACTTATAACTTTATACCTTTGCATTTTTGAACCCATAAAATCTTGGGTTTTATCTACTTTTGCATAGGTGGTGTCGATGTGGCAGCTCTATGGCATCCAATTGACCTTTTCATGGTATTTGGTTCATTATTGATTTGAAATTTGACCATTGCCTTTAAAAAAAATTCCTTTATATTTACCCATTGTATTTATTTATATGGATCAATGCAAATCATTGATCTTGATCTTATTAGTCACATGCCATTGATTGTCTTTTGTATTGGGCCCCATAGTTGTGCCACTTAGTAATCTTATGAGCTTTCTAAGCTTTGTAACTTTGTTAGTTTCATAGTTAGTGCATGTGTGCCACATGGTGGTCCTATGGTACTTTGGGGATTCCATTTAATAATCCATATGAGTCTTGATTCATTCAATCGTGATGGTCTTATTTCACATAATTCTTCGATCCTAGAAAGATACATAAACTTTAAGTTAGTCTGGGACCAAGTAAATAACTTAGGTTAAATACTTTAGTCTAAGGTTTTGTTTCATGTAAAAAAACATGAAATAAACCTTAGGATAAATTATTTAGGCTAAGTTTAGATCATAGCAAAAGGAGACCTGATATAAAATAGGACTTAAGGTTTTTATTGTATTGATAAATACAAGGCAAACCTTGGGACAGATACTTTAAGCTAGGCATCATACCACAGGGTCTCACATTTTATGAAGCCTCATCCATAAGCCCATAAAATATTTCATAAGACCATGAGCGTATATATATATAAACTTAGCATGGGGTTTTGAACAAAGGTCTAGTCTAATGTTTAAAAACACTATTTAACTTTATAACAATACTCAAGTTGAGCCTGTGGTATTTATAATTGTCCCCCATATATATTTAAATTTTAAACTGAAACACAACTTAAAATTAATCCAAAAATACTCTTAACATTGAAGCACAAGACTTCCAAGCTTGATTAAGGCAACAACATGTTCATTTATCTAAGTGGGATCAGTCTATGAGTTTGAATTTTGACAATCTCACAGATGGCAATGACAGTCTCATAGACATTAATGAGGTTTTCATGAACATCAAAATTAATCTCTATAAATTTATCACTAGGATTTAAATTGGATAGCCTTATGGATGTTAATGATGGCCTCATAGATGTCAATGATGACCTCATGAAAATTAAATGATGGGCATGAGAATGTCAAATTTAAAGCCCATAGAACATAATAAGCCCTTGGAAATTTTGACCTATTACGTGTCATCCGATCATATTCCTCTGAGTAAGCATGAATAATTTATCATGATATGAGTATTGGGGTTTGATTTGTTCCTATAGGATAAAGCTTTGGAATCATTAGGTCTACCTTATACTATCTGATCATTTCCACCTAAATGCACGTGGGTTGTAGATCCTATAGAGAAGCACATGACTTAAGTTAGGGATCATGGAAAATGAGACTTAGGATAAAGTCTTAGGACTAAGGTCTCATTTGAATTAATAAATGTGAACATGGCCTTAGGGCTAAGATTATAGACTAAACTTTGTGGAAATAAAGTTAGACCAAGCTAGAAGTTTAATAAAAGAGACCCCATAGAAATTAATTTTGGACCATGTTAAAAATAAAAGGGGACAAAGGAGTTTAAGGTGTATAAGGGGACCAAGCTCATAACATTTAGATTAAGGTTGGGTTGTGTTGAAAAACATGACCAAGCCTTAATATAAATATTAGGTTTAAATACATGGACTATTTAAAATGTTCCTACTAAAATTATTCCTATCATTTTTGAATTTAGGTCCAAAAGAATCCTATGCTAGGGTTTCTGAATGAGGGTTTTAGGAAGCATAGACATGGATTTAAATTGAATTTTAATAGACCAGAGGTTAGTAAAAGGTCAAACTGAGATAGAATTATGAAACCCAAGTAAGATCTCATCAAGGAGAGCTCCATTAAACCTATGATATAAAACATAGAGATCTAAAATTAGTAATATTAGGTAGAGTTAAAGAAAAATCATGAATAAATAAGACTGATCAAACCAAGGGGTGGATGATCTTCAAATGTGAATAATATACAAAACATGCTAAATCCATTCTGATTAAGTGAATTTATAGTACACATAGGTTCCTAATTTTCAAAAATAGGGGGGTATGTTGACCTAAAAAAATAGAGACTTCCAGGGTAAACATATTAATATGTTATAATTTAGAGACTCTAGTTTACATAAATAACTAGGTTACTTATTATACTTGATTAGTGACATTATAAAGATTAGTTCATGGTTGAAACAAACCTTGCATCTACATAATTAGGATCAAACATCAAAACATAGCCATGTTGTGTGTGTGATTTGATTCCACTTACTATTTTCCATGGGATTTAGGGGGACAACTCCTAGGTTTTATGAATTTAACCACTAACATTGACTTGCATCATGTTTTAATATTCATTAAGAACCATGATTTAACTTAGGATAGGCTTGGGTATTGCTCTACTACTAGCTAGACATCCACATTCCTAATAGAGATGCCTTTGTCTCTACTCAATGTCTTGCTCCACTACCAGCCAGGCATCCATAACCCCAGTGGAGATTACCAGAATCACCTTTGCTTGGAAAAATTTTGATTTAGCAATAAGCTCTTGTTTTTTTTTTTAAGATCTTGTTTAGGATTTCCAGTAAAGGTTAGGAACCAAGTTAGCCAAGTTCAAGATTTTGGTCAAGTGTTTGATCTTCAGACGATCACCCATGAGTATAAACTTTGTCCCAAGAAAGAATGTTTGTTAAGTGCAAGCATTATTGTGCCTTAATAATTCAAGCCTTCTCCCACATATTGAATTCTTCTTGAAACCAAATTTAGATTAAAACAATGTTTAAATTTTCATAGAATAGTTAACCTATCTATTAGTCCTTCCTAGTTTCTTAAGACTATAACATAAGTTCATATTCTAGATCCATTATCAACATTTTCTCAAGATACATAACTAAATTTTTGAAATTGTGAAGTTTTTGAGCACTTTAAGAAGAAATTTTGAGCTAAGGGCTATCCAAGGACTTATTAGAAGTAGGGAACAAAGAAGAGAAACAAACACATAGAAAAGAAATAAAAGCAAGTAGGAAAGCAAATAAGAGCAAACAAATAAGCATATGTACAAACAAGGGATATGAAAGAAAGAGTAGAAGGGAAAATAAACTAGCCTACCTATACTAACTCTAGTTATTCTTATAGATTTACTGCATGAATACCCCAGGAGGAGGAACACAAAAGTAATTCTTGAGATATTACCCATTGGTGGGAAATGTGAATTCTATTCCTTGTAGGTATTTTAGCTTGAAGGTTTTGTTCCCTAATGTGTAATCAATATGATAGGGGCCTATCCATAGAGGTGTGAACTTTCCATGTTTTCCCTTAGGTTTAGATTCCTTGTCCCACAAAAGGACTAAGTCTCCAAAATTGAACACCTTTATTTTTGATCTCTTATCAAAATATCTCTTCACCATGGTCTGGTGTTTGCTAAAATTAGCAAAAACTTCTTCTCTATAATTTTCCATTTGGATAATGTCCAAAAGTCTTGAATTTTCAAGTTCCTAATCTTCTTCCATATATTATTGCATGAACTTGTATGTAGGTAACTTGAGAGTGATAGGGAAGATGGGATCTTGGCCATACACAACCAATAATGGTGATGCCTTTAGGGCCTTCTTAATCCTTATCCTATCTACCCAAAGGGCATATTTGAGAATCCTATTCCAAGTTCTGGGTTTATCTATTATAGACTTCTTTATGTCTTTTATCAAGTTCTTATTGGTAGATTTAGATACTCCATTACCTTGAGGGTAATGGTTGGATGAGAACTTGAGAATAATATTGTTATCATATGCCCATTATGTCATTTCAATGGATGTGAAAGTAGATCCATTATCACATACTAGAGAAATTGGAGTTATAAATTTTGTGCATATGTTTTCTTCTAAAAAAGTGATCACTTCTTCAATTTTACATTGCTTAGTGGCCACTACCTCAGTCCACCTAGTGAAATAGTTAGTAGATGTCAAGACATACTTGTGACCTTCTGATGAGTTTGGGTTGATCAACCTTACAAAGTCTAACCCCAATTATGAAAAGGGTTTATAAACCATTATTGGTTGTAACAAAATTATTTATTTTGGATCCTTTGTGCTAAATATTTGGCATGAATGGCATTTTTTCACATGCTTGTGAGCATCCCTGAAGATGGTTGGCCAATAGTAACTAGCTCTCAATATTTTGTGGGCTATGGTTCTACTAGATGGATGCCCACTTCCCAACTTCTCATAAAATGTTCTCATTATCTTAGTAGCTTATTCATTTGAAACACATCTTAAATAGACACCTTCAAAGTTCTTATAGTATAGCACTCCATTTTTGATCAGTTAATGGGTCACTTTGAGTCTTAGAGCTCTTTTTTGTTCCCTAGTTAGTCTTGTAGGACAAACACCATTAGTCAACAAGTGAATGATAGGATCATACCAATCATTAGATTGAAAACTTTCTTGTTCAGCCTACATGATGTTAAGCTTGGGGTTAGCATTGGCAATGATTTGAATCAAACCTTAGAACCTTACCAATTTTACAATTTTCAATTCAATGTCATATTCTTGCAAGATAGACATCCACTTACCTCTCCTTTCTCCTATCTCATTCTGACTGAGCATGATATTTATAGTAGGTTCATGTAAGATGATGTGAAATTTATTCCTAATAATGTAGTGCTTGAATTTTTTACTACTTTTACCAATGCACATGCTTGTTTATTAATTAAGGAATGATTTAACTTAGCATTCTTAATATTAGTGCTCATGAAATCAATTAGATGGTTAAATTTATCAATTTTTGAAGTTAAGACTACAATGATAGTATGGTCATAAGTGAATGAATAAAGGTAGAAATACTTGGAGAAATATAGATTTATTAGGATTGGATCTTGACCAATTACCTCCTTGATTTTCTTAAAGACCTTTTTTAGTTTCCTTTTTCCAAGTGATTTTGGCATCCTTTTTTAGAATGTCATTCATTGGCTTAATGATTTATGCAAAACCAAAAATAAACTTTCTCACAAAGTTAATTTTATTAAAGAATAATTTTAGATCTTTCTTACCATTAAGAGGCTCTATCTTTGATATAGCTTCTATTCTTTTAGGATCTATAGAGATTCTATCCTTAGTAATGATATGGCCCAAAAATTTACCCTCAGTAACACAAAAGATGTTCTTATTTGGGTTAAAGGAAATCTCATACCTTATGCACCTTTCAAATACCTACTGTAAATGCATGATGTGGTCTTCCCTATTTTTAAATAAAATAGTTTTATCATCCATGTATATAATTATTCATTTACCTACCAAACCTTGGAAAACATGATCCATGGATCTTTGGAATTTTACTCCTATGTTTATCAGTCTGAATGGCATCCTCTTGTATGCAAACAGGCCCCATTTGGTAGTGAAATTAGTCTCCATCTTGTCTTCTTAATTCACCAATACCTAGTTATACTTGAAAATCAACCAAGAAAGGACATCATAGTAGAACCAAAAACACTTTGTATAACTAGGTACTGATGAAAAGCCATCAATAAAGGACATCATAGCAGAACCAAAAACACTTTGTATAACTTGATCTAAAGAAGGTAAAGCATAGTTATCTTTTTTAGATGGCTTATTAAGGTTCCTAAAATCAATAAACAGCCTGATTTCTCCATTTTTTTGATTGGGACCAAATTGGTGACCAAGGTAGAATTCCTAATGGGAAATACAATCTTTACATCTAGCAATTTCTTGACCTCTTTGAAAATCATGGTTTCTAAAATAGGGTTGATATGCCTCTACTTTTTTCTAAAGGGTTTGTAGTCTTTCTTCAAATGTATGGTATGAGTGATGAATTTTGGATCAAAAATCTTCAAGTCATCATAAAACCATGCAATTATGTATTTGTATCTTGTCAGTAAGTCTTTGGATTTCTTATCTTCAATGCTTGTGCATGCCATTCCAATATTAACTAGCTAAGGTTGATCTTGAGGTTAGATATCAACCACCTTGTAATCCTTCCCACTTTATTTTGGAATATTAGTGTCCTCAACCAACTTATCCTAGTCAAATAACCTCTCCAAGGCAATCATGCCCTTTGGAATTTTTTTATCATTCAACTAAATGAATTTACCATCAAATATATCATCTTCTTCAAGGGTATTTTCATCAGCCTCATCTATTATATGTGACTCAAATACTCCTAAATTAGTCATGAAATCTAGGATCTATTGTTCATCATTAAAGACCTACGTATGGTTCACATTATCTAGGATAGAGGAGCATGAAACCGGTTGAATACTAAAGTTTTGAGAGTCATGGTTTGGCATAAGATTGGTTGTATTTGAGGCAAGCTCATCAACAACCTTGTTATTCTCCTTAGGGATGGAAACAATGTTAAAAGCATCAAAGGACTCAAATAAATCCTAGACTCTAAACTTATATATTTTGAGATATGATAATTTGGACTAGTATCTACTTCTTACTTGATCGACTACTAGTTCTGAGTCACCATGAACTAGCAATTTTTCGACTTTGTATTTCATGAGAAATTGTAGGCCTAAGATCAGTGCTTCATAATTTTCAAGGTTATTGGTGTATGGAAATTAAAGTATATAGGAGTCATGATATATCTTACCAATAAGGTTGGTTAGGACAACTCCTACTCCAAACCCAAACTTACATCTAGCCCCATCAAAATGTATCTTCCATAACTGAGGCATAGTATGAGAAGGTTTAGAATTACTTACCTTAACAATTTCAAAAATGAAAATTCCCAAATCAGAGTCAAATATATTCACCTTTTCATTCACAACATTGTATTCTATGATCATATGTTTCATCCTTAGTACTCTTTCCACTCTGATTTGATTCAATACCCCTTTCCATGGCAACCATGAATAAGAATAATCAATAGACATGTATCCATTTAGGGCTTTTTCCCATTCTCTACTCAATAATAAAACATAAACATCAAGAATGTCAACAACTTGGATCTAAACATTTAATAACTCCCTAACTACCCTGACTCTAGACTTATCTAACTGAGTGACAACTCTATCAGATTTGATAGGAGTCAAGCCAATCTAGTTACAAATACCTACTGGCATAATGTTTGTGGATGCATTAGAATCCAATAAATAGTTATATAAATTATTACCAAACATTCTAATAAGTAGGCAAAAAAGGTGGGGACTCTATCTTAGCCTTGTATATAGCAACATTTGATTATCAATTTTGGATGCCTTGCTTGATTTCTTAAACAAGGAATCTATCAGTAGATCCCTTTGCTCAGTGATGTGTATCAATTCATGCAACTTGATATTACCTTTTATTTTATTTATATCCTCTACAATATTACATCTAGTCTTATTTGAAGAAATAAATGCATCAGTACTTTGTTTAGAAGTACTTCCCTTTGGAGGATCTAGGTTATTATCTGATGTAGTATCTAGAGGAGTGCCAAAGTTATTTAGAGGTGTTGAAGTAGTGAAATTTTGCCTCTACTCTCTATACCTTACATGGTACATCTTCTTCAGGAACTACCAAAAAGTATGAAATTATTCAATAACATCATCAAGTTCATTATCTTCTTAGAAGGGGAAGTCAAACATCTCCACCATGAACACTTGGTCGATAGACTTAGATTTTGATGTACCTACACCATTTTATTTGTTAAGGACTACTTTAAATGTGTCCAATTCTTCCTAAAAGGATTCAAAACCTTTACATGATTTAATGCAGTCTATTTCACCATGCTTAGTAGTATAATGAACTCTACAATAATTCATTAATTCAATATCAATAAGATTAATGTCCATGTTCCTCTTATTAATAGATGATTCATTATTCTTATTATTATGGAAACTATCATTCTAGAATCTATTATTGGGTCTGTCAAATCTTTGAAATGAGAAGTTCCTACCTGAGCTTTCACTAGTATGACTAACTTATTTTTATAGATAAAGGAAATTAGTGCTAAGCTTTTGTACCATCTTTAAAAAAAGTCACTCTCACTTTTGGGAGCTTCAAATTTGTGAACCTAGTTGGCAATAGTGGTTGGTAATAAAGCCTTATGATCATTTAGATTGAATCTAATGGTAGTATGGCTCATGAATCCTAAGTTCTGTTAGGGGTAGTGTGGCCCAAGGGTAACTAGTTTAACACTGATATCTAATTCAAGGCTAGCTTATTTTGATTTTTGTTAGGAAATATTTTCAAGGTGGGCATATGTGGATTAACGTTTGGGATAGAGTAATCCATTTACCTTTGAGGCTAAATTTGATCATTAATGATCACTACTTTAGAATAGGCATAGGCTAAGGTGGTTATGACTAAAAGAGATATCTTCAGAAACACATAAGTGATAAGATCTACTACATCCTTATAAATTTCTAAAATCAGAACATCATCAGGTTTGTAGGGATCTATGTTATAGCTATGCATCTTCTAAAACCTAGAATTAAATGCTCTTATGTACTCACTAGAATCTCTTTTAATTGTGGTAAATTGTTGGTATAATATACATGGACTAATCACCTTGTCAAATTTGTTAATAAATACATTGTTAAAATAATCTCAACTGGTAATGTAATTGTGAGGAAAATTAAGAAACCATTCATATGAAACAAATCTAAAGGTAAAAGGAAATAGCCTACATAATACATCTTCATGGGTAACATTTAACAATCTTAATGTAACTTTGAATGATTTAATGTGTTCTTCTGTAGTTATAATAACATTTGGACTAAACATTAGCAAATATTTCTCAAGATTACAGGGGAGATCATGTGCTACAACTAGTATTTTGATGGAAGAATCACCTAACCATGCCATACCTTGATAAATTTCTAATGTAGGAGTACCTTGGAGTGGTGAATTTTTTAAAGAATTAAAATTTCTATGCCTACCTTTGTCTCACATAGCTTTCTTATGGATCTCTAGTTCAAGTAGAGGTTCCCTTATTTCTAAATGTGACATTGTTTTGATTCTAGGAAATTCTAGCTTGAGAACTTTGAATTCTATTTTAATATGATGTGTCAAAGTAATCTCTACAAAGGATAAAGATTGAACTTGTATATTAAGCAAATTTTGCAAAGATTCATGTAAATAATAACAAAGGACTAAGAGCTTCAACTAAACTAGCTCAAACATATGTCTAAATATGTAAATTTGAATGATCTTTACAACCCTAAGCTTAAATGAACTCAAATTTGTAAAGGATTTATTAATCTTTAACCAAAATAGCTATTACTAACTTCAAACCTATTTAATTGAAAAAGTGAAAGCTATCTTTACCACAATCATGTGTATACTTTCAAAGAACATTGATCTTTATCTAAAGGAATCACAAAGATGGGTCTGAAACCATGAAGATCACCAACCTTTACACAATTATGCTAATATAAACACAAATATGTAAAGAATAGAATTATCTTTGATCAAGATACACCAAAACTAGTAAAAACCCTACAAATTCACAAGGATGTCCCTAATTTTAGCACCAATGAAGCTCCTCATATTGATGCCTCTATGTGTATCATAGGTTTTATTAGTGTTTAAAGAACACTTCTAATTTTAGAATTCAAAGAATTTAGAGCATGATTTGTAGGTTGTGGTGATCTAGTCACCTATGATGAAATAGCAGTAGAGCAAACAAACTATTCCACAATATTTATACAACCTGGCGGTTAGGAGCCACCTTGGTCCTCAATAATTTTTTCAAAAGATGTAGTAACCTATACTGATATCAGTGGGTTTTGATCAAATTTTGATCTAAAACTGTTCTAAAATGAGTATTCAAAATGGTTTTAAGCTACAATGATTTGATTAAAAAGGAGAAAAGGGGAAGGGTAGGCCAGAAAGAAAACAAGATGTTGATCTTTATCTCAAACATCATGAAAATTTTAAATTCTAATTAGACATACATTTAACCAACGCATAGCATTAGATAGCATATGCCCAAATATTACCACAAACTAGGTAAGTATCTAAGGGTAGTATGAAGAAATACAAGTAAGAACTAGCTTTACTTTAAAGATTTACTACTTCAGTCAAATACCATATGTACATCCTTATGTAGAGTAAATAAAATGAAGTAAACCTAAGAACATTCAACCAATATAGCATTTTCATAAATTAGCAACCCTATATTAAAGATGCATGTCTAGAATTCTTAAAAACCATTCAAGCTTGAGATCTATAACTGATAATTGAGAGAGAAGCTAAATAAAAATTCATACAAACAAAATGAGACAATCTTCTCAAAATTCTCTGAATATATTCATTTCTTTAAAGTTTACACCAATTTTTATTGATCAAAATCTCCCTCCTCTTTTACAAATGACAATGCTCCTTTTATAGGCTTCAAAGAAGCATGTCGGTTAGTTGCCTCGAATCACAAGTGTACAAAAATGTAAAGGATAGTTTTCATTTCTACAAGGTTTATAAAATCCACTAATTTTTTTGAAATAGACTGACCCTTAGGCAATGTTCCTGATAAAATGCACGCGCATTTATAAAAGAATATTCTATTTCCAAAATTTACAATGTTTTCTCAAAAGAGAATATCCATAACCAATTGGTGGACCTTGTGTTGATGAAGAACCCTAGCTCTATTGAAGTAACCTCATCACCTTTTGATTTTTCTCATCAACTAATTTCAAGTTGATAGTTGGCTCAAGGAGGAGTTCATCTTCTTGATCTACCAACTCATCTAGGTCCCTATAATTTCTTTCCAAATCCTCTTTAATGCTTTTTACCTTGGATATCTTATTTTATGTAGTTAAGATCATATCCATGATCCTCTTGTTATCACCTCTAGAATTACCTTGGCTCTTATTTCTCACCTCTTGCATGACAAAGATGAATTTGTGCTTGAACTCATCATCTACCATGATGCCCATGGAGGTGAGCTTTGGAAGCTTTTTAATCATGGTCCCTAGGAGTTTCTCAATTCTATTCAATAGTTCTATATCATCTTTGATGAGCCTCCCCAAGGATTTGGGCCATGTACTCAAACTATTGATTTTATCCAAAATCAAGCCCAATATGGTGTTGAGGTAAGTAACACTGATAGTCTCGAAACTAAGGATTTTATCCCCTATCAAGATGTTAATCAAATCCTTGATTTTGTCCCTAGAAATATACCATTGGGTTATTAAACCCTTGTATATTATATCCTACAGGTATAGTGCACTTTGCCTCAATTTTTTTGACTTTATATAGAAAACATGTCATGGAATGATTTCTCAAAAATTTCAATAATGGAGTCAAGAACTGATAAAACTACTTGCTTCTCCAAATCCTCATTCTATTTTTGAAGGTTCTTTATTCACTGTTGTAGGCCTTTGATGCTAGTTTACATCTAGGTACTTTGAGCTTCAACCAACCCAAATATATCCTCCTCATGGTTGGGGTCCTCTCTTGGTCTTTGGCCTCCTATTGGAGTCAAACTAAGAAATGGCTCCACCTTTTTAAAATTGGATTCCTCTCTACCCACCATATCTCTCTTTATTATTACTCTTTCTAATCTAATAGTGGTTGGGTCAAATTGGACACTTAATAAAGAGTGTTCCATCTTTGGAGGTTTTGGGGCTTCTATTTGGGTGCTACCTAAAGATCCAAGATTAGCCATTTATCTTTATTTATATTTCTATTATAGAGCCACTATCTAGGGCTTAGGTTCCTCATAAACTATGATGTTGGCAGACTTTATGATGGCCCATTAATGGTGTAGTATTGGAATATTTTTTATCTTTACATACATAAAACATTTATGAATGGTTGGAGCATTAACTGGATTCTCATCACTAAATAGATTAACTTCACTCAAAGGGTGAGTGAGGGTTATCTTAGGTTTATTAGTTCATGTAGGGACCAATGCTAATTCAAATTTTCTCTTTTAAGGGGTAATAACTAGAACTAAGTCCAAAGTTATCTCCTTCCCCTTTTCCTTTCATGTTTCCTCAACTTGGGGTTGAGGTTCTTCTTCTTGATCTTCCTCTTCATCTGACCCATAAGCACTATCCAGTGCTTCTAAGGCATCTTCCACTGTTTCCCTAGGATGCAATGCTATCATGTTAATGTATTCAATTGGAGACTCTAGATTTTTAGGTTGGGAAGAAGAGGGTGGACCCTCACTAGGTCTTTATTCAATATTATCTTATCCTATACCTTGTATAATTGGTGCCTCTGGCTATTCTGGAGGAGACCTAGTAGATGTTCCTGATAACAAATAGTAATACAAAGGATTCATCTACCATATTTCACTAGCTAGATTCTTATATCTCTTAATATAGCCTTGATCTTGATATTGTGCCTTTTCAATCTTGTTAGGACCTCTAAAAATGAATATTCTTAGATGTACATTATGTCATGAACACTAAGACCCTAGAGAGAATGGAAGGGTTCGATTTAGGATGTGTCATGAATATCCATGAGGGGATGGGGAGGCATGAGGAAGACTCTTATACATATAAATTGTGCCCTCACATGAAGAATTTTCATTACATAAGAAGAGAGACAAGATTTGGGCTCATCCTTGGAAAAGAGGATAAGAAAAAAATAATTAGGAAATACTTGACCTACCCCCAACAACCTTCCCACTTGAGCATAATCTTCAAAATTGTAAACTAGGAGTTGTGATAGGGTAATGACTAAATAAGTTTAGAAAATTAAGAGTGTGTGATATTTTTTTAATAATATTTATACTGGAAGATTTATGATCAAAAGAGTGAGAATGACACCCCATTTAGTTGGAATAATACATAGTGGATCAACTAGTATTGGTGGCATGGTCGTTACCCCTAAGCTAACACAAGTAACAATCAGAGAAGTCATAGTGATTGTAGTGGGAATTAGTAAAACCAACCCAACCACACAATGAGTTACTCTTACCTCAATGGTGAAAATCATCTATGATATGTATCTCTACTTGCCAAAGTATCAAGGAATAGAGAATGTTGTTGAGCATGTCCACAAGTGTGATATCATATAACCTTAAAGGGAATCATGCACCTAAATCCAAAGGCGGCCCAATTTGATACAAATTTTCAAGACTATATCCACAAATGGATAGAAAGTATGATCTGACCCAAATCATTGTGTATTATGTTATCTTAAAGCATTATCTATGAAAGACTTATATATTCAAAAGTTTGACCAACAAAACGTTACATAACTAAAGGAGATTAGACATGTCTCATCTGAGAATGTATGTGCTTATGATTATAGATTTAATAACCTCATATCAAATTTATCTTATGTACTTCACCCACTAAAAACTTTCTAGTGGTTTATCAATAGAATAATTTCTCCTTATTGATGCACCTTATAATGAGAAACATCATAGATCCATAATAAGCCTTAGACATTACACTAAAAGTTGAGATGGTAGGAAATGTTAATTCTAGGGTTAACTAACCTTAGAAGAATAAATTACATATATGAGCATGATGCTATAAAAGGTGATGACCAATGGCACATTGGATAATCAGAGTGGGTTATGGTGCACAGTCTATGGGGTAGAAGAGAATTCAAGCCTAAATTTTCCAAGGAGAAAAATGCATGCACTCATAACATCTTATAATATATGTGGAGAGGTCCATGATGTGTGTAATTTACATCTATTTCCCTAAGCAACTCAACCAATATTTATGACTTCATATAAGATCTATAACACCTCCTCACACAACACAACTAATTTCAAAGTAGTAAGCGACCTAGGGGAGTACAATGCAAGGCATGAAATAACTAGAACATCTAAATAAATTTATGATGAGTACAGATCACCACAAGGGTAATTAGGTCATGGTGATGGAAGACTATCTGGTGGAATGTTTCCACCTTAGGGATGTTACAAGTGTGGGTCACCATATCACTTTTAATAGGATAATCTTATGCATCTTAATTTAAATTATTACCTAAGGAATCATAGGGTCAAGGATTACCCATCAGTATACAACAAAACCACCAAAAAGACATGACCTAAAAGATATGTTGAAATTATTAATTTTAGACCAAAATCTAAACAATGGGATCCAAAGAACTAGGTGAAGAACACTCAAGCTCTATAATTTAAGGTCATGACAAGAAGTGGCTTGACCACCTAACATGTTTTCAATCCTGCTAAGAAGGTATAGTTGGGATATGAATCAAAAAGAGATGAAACCTCAAAACAACATCTAGATCTTTGTGGAACACCATACCCAAATGACATGCAACATAATTTAGTAATCTAAGTATCATTGGAGGCCATCCACAATCTACAAGGTGAGGTTAAATATGCTCATGATCTAGAAGATAAATAAAGGTATAATTCCCAACCTATAATAGGTACCCCCAGGACCAAAGATGATTTTTTTGAAGTATTATCCCTATTACATCTAGATGGGATGCTACCTATGCTTAGGGATTTTTTCTCTAAGTACAAAGCCAGACATCCCATGAATGTATAAATACCAAACATGTTTAGGGGTGAGATATTCAAGTGATGAAAAATTATAAATATGATCAAGAATTACTATTAGATGTAGACATTAATATATGGTTGGTTTGTGATATCCTATTATATACTAGTGATAAGGTTAATTTCCTGATTGGGGAGGATTAGTAGAAGATGGGAAGTCCACCTTTGTGACCTTAAATACACATTTTATTCATGGCCAATAAGGCTAAGGGCCAGTCATTAGGTATACTTCTTGATGCCTTCATAGAAATCATGAAATTCAAGTTTCAAGATGACTTTGAAGTGTTTAAATTAGTAGAGTCTAATAACTACCCTACCCTACTTGGTAGGATTTTGTGTTATGTTAATAATGTATACATTCACTTTGAGAAATGCTACATGATTTTTGAGAATGGAAAGGAATGTGTGGTCATTATACTAGATACAAAGATTGGGCATACATATGTTGAGAGTAGATATGGAATATGAGATCAAGAAAATATATAATGTCACTATTAAGGAACTAGATAACCTCAAGTAGAATATATAAGGTATTTTTCACTAGGATGATGCCTAATCAATTTATGATACCACCACCATAGCCTATGACCAGTGGGTTCAAGAGTATTATAATGATATTGGATGAAGTTGTCACATCATTAAAATAAGACCCCATAAGAGAGATGTGTATTGGCTAAGGCATGGTAATTTATAGAATATTTATCAAAGAAAAATTTGGGTCCTATGCATGGGGAAAAAAACAAAGTGGGTTTCATACATCAATAAAAGGTATCTCACAAAACTATCCCCTTTCAATATAATAGGTGATATTGAGCTATATATTTAGTACTTTGAGGTGGAAATTCTAAATGAGGGAGAGCACATAGATACTATGGTATATACATTAAATAGTACTATTGTTCCCCTTTTGGGCATCAAGGAATCTATTTTCATTTGGTTTAGGCCAAAAACCATTACCAAAAGTTACATCATATAGTGGCGACTCAAACCCAAGCATACACATTTAGGCATGTGATGAAACATGGGTAAGAATTCCATCATGTATGCCTATTAAACTTTGGGTCCATGCCTTATTCTAGAGGTGCACACATGGTATATTATAACATAAATATGAAGAGATATGACCACATGGGAAATTTTGAAATAATAGTTTGTGTATATAAATAATATTTTCAGATTTTATTAAATACTGACACTTTTTATCTTGTAGGGATCCATCGAGTCTCAATATCTTTGAGTACACACCTTAAGGGGTGAAACAATAAAGGGGTGGGTATACAATAGGTGCTTCACAAGGTTATTGTCCCTTATTTCCATATTATTACCAATCTAACCAGCTCTTAAAACCATTCCCTAAGATATTACTCCTTTGCAAACTCCTCTAATCTTTTCCACTTTCCATCCCTCTTTTCCTCACCTTAATTCCCTTTTGTTATTTAGTTGTGCTAGGTAAACTAGGTTAACCTTATATAATTTTGAGTGATTTTCACTTAGGAACTAGTTTGGCCTTTAGCTGACCTAGGTCATGACCTAGTGAATAATTATCCAAAATTATGCTAGGTCAACTAGGTTGACCCTATTGGATGAGATTTTTAGAAGGGATTAGGGTTAAATACAACTATATATACAAGATAATTTCATCATTATTTCAATATGAAATCAAGATTTATTATTCATTTACACTTATTTACAATCTACTCTTCCACCATTCTACTTAAGGAGTCTTAGATTAGGGTTTCTATTGGGAGAATCTAGTCTTGTGGATAAGTATTGGATGCTTTAGCCTTTCTTAATGATCTTTACATACCAAAAAAACCTATTTTAAAGCCCATTTGGCTAAGGGAAAGATTGTGTCTTGATGGGTTCATCATTTAGGTAAGTATTCTCTAACTTTGTTCCTCTCTTTAGTAGATAGAAGTTGCATAGGTATTGGATTCAAATAATACTAATCTTTATATTCCATGTATTAGGGTCTTACTCATACATAGATTAATTGAGATTCTCTTATACATGTTTTGATTTTTTACTAACCCATTGTGTTGTGCCACAAGATTTGGTGAGCACAATATTAGATTTACTTTACTTGTTATTAGTTTAGGTGAAATATCAAAACTCATGACTCCTTTAAGGTTATTTTATGATTATGCTTGACTTGAGGCTTTGGAACCCTCCCTAGAACCATGTATTATGATAATAGATCCACTAATTAGGTCTAGTGGATCCCCATATTGGTCATGTTCCATCTTAACAAATGTATCCCCAATTGAAAGTGTATGGTATGATCTATCTTCTCTGAGTTAGGATTGATTTATAGACATGATGCATTTTTTATTGCATACATTCTTGTGAACCCAAAGTGAATCTAACCCTTACAATTTTTGCTTCACTTATTTAATTATTTTATCATTTTATTTTTCATATATTTGTGATTTTGGGTTGATAACATTGATATAGTACTAACTTCTATGTGTAGTTTTAACACATAGTCACATCAATACAACTTTGTTTTGTCTATGCAGACTCTTATTTAGGTATAGGATACTAGGTTGACCCAATTGAAACAGTGTATTTTTTTAGGCTTTTAGACATCTAGTTCAACATACTAGGTCAACCTAGTCAAACCTATACATTTTTAGGCTATCAATAATAGGTTTTGCAAAATTAGGTCAACCCAATCAACATAATTAGAAAGATTTAGAAGTATTAATAAAGGTTATTTAACAAAAATATTATTTTCCTTTTCATCCTCCAACCCACCAAGGTTCCTTTCTATCCTTCTTGATCATTTTTAGCATTTATTACAATTCTATTTTTCATAGTTTATAGTCTCTAAAACTGCCCCTGTATAGTCAACTAGGTCAACCCTATTGACATAATTATATATTTTGTATTTTATATAGAAATATAGGTTAACCCTATCAATTTGGTTCATTTTTAGACCTTTTCTTCCATAATATAGAGGCAACACTGTCGACCCTATTCTATATTCTCTACATATATTATCGACTACAACAACACTGTACTATGTTTCAAAGTTGGAATTAACCCTTATATGCTAGTAATTAGATCACACTTTCATTTCTTATTGCTTGAATTATTAGAATAGATCACATAGTATAATTAGGTGATTTTTCAATATACCATTTAGTTTCACTATTTTCTCTTTTATATACACACTATCAAATTACAAAATCTTAAAATACATTTTAACAATTGTCTACCCAAGGCCTACCTACTTAGATTTCATAACCAAGGGAGAAGTTGACTTGGTTTTATGGCCAAGTATAAACATGTGGTTAATGGTATATTTTTGTTAAGAACCCAACACCATTATGATTTGATGTGTGAAGTGAGGCGATAGGCCCCAATACCAAGATGGTACCATTACTAATATAAATACTTTAGCCCAAATTTCCTAAAACCATCCTTAAATTGATTTCTAGTTCCTTGCTTAAAAGCAACTTTAGATCACATATTAAATTATATTCTAATAATCTAACAAAATTTAGGTTGACCACTTAGTTAGCTTTTAATTTCCAAGTTGATTGTTTGCTCTTTGCTCAATTATATGTTGTATTGTAAAAACCTGCATTAGCTAGTGTTGATGCAAGGTTTTATGTTGTGTGCCTCAATTAGATCAACCTAATTGATCCAATTGATTGTGTGTTTCATTTTTTATTTCCAAAAATACTTGAAAAATTATTATAGTTTTAGTACACAGTTATTCCTATCGACACAGTCTCTTATAGACTGTCTTTTTCTTCCCCTACTTACTGTAGTAGGTTGACCCTGTATAATTCCCAAAACTTTTTTCTATAATAGGTTAACCCTATCAACTCTATACATTTTTTAGAGACTATTTTATCTACTAGGTCAATCCAATTGACTATATACTATTTTTTGCCTTCCCTATTTATCATTCTTAGAAGTTTGTTCATTTCTCTCCAAATCATCATGAAGTGTCCTACAAAAATATTCTTAGATAGTTTTAATCCATTAAGATACTATATGGGATGTTCATTTCTCCCTCTCTTTCCCTCCCAAGAGAAGCATCACTCTTATGGCACCTCTTCCCCTCCTTCATCCATGAATTGTAACATGGTTCAAATCACACCTCAAGATGAAGTTGATGGGTCTGATCCTTGATATACCTACCAAGATAATTCTCATCTTAAAAACATTCAAACTAATGTGGGAGTAATTGACAAAAATTTAATCAATAATATTATTAATAATCCATCTTCTAATAACCCTCCCCATAATACCAATTTAGGGAGTATTCCTACCAACACCAACCCACCTCTTGATACAGCTCAACTTCTTTCCTAAGTTATCTAGTAAATGAACATCATGCAAAAATATAACACCAATAAAATGATGAACTTCAACATCATTTTATTAATATGCATAATAAACTAGCTATTCATCCTCAAGATAATCCTATTTGTATTCCTCTACCTCTTAGAGATGCCTCAGGTAATGCTATTCCTTAACCCATAATGAATAACAAGATGCTTCAAACTATTTAAAATGAGCCTTTATCTCCCTTAATTGTATCCATTGATATTGGTAACATATCTCTAACTATCAAGTATGATGGGAATAAATACCCTACCTCATTTCTTAAAGCCTTTAACAACCTTTACAAAGAGTGGATCCAAACTAATACCTTCATCATAACTAAACTATTAGTCAAAACTTTTACTAAAAATGTCTTAGAATGGTAAAACTAATTACCTAGACATTCCATTTGGAAACTCAAAGGTTTATTCAATCCTTTAGTTAAATAATTTCAACATAATGATCTTGCTAAAAATTATCTTAGCCACTTCTTCAATGCTAAGCAATCTCCCACTAAATCAACTTATGACTTTATCAAAAGATGGAAATCATTGGCCCACAAAACCAACCATAACATGATTGATGATAACTTATTCAAAAAATTTATAACTACTTTGACTCCTTCTCTTCAATATAAGGTTTGACCCTTTGCTCCTCAAACACTTAATGGAGCTCTTGATTAAGCTAAACGTCAAGACTTTCTCATGAAGCAATTCAAACCTAATCCTAAACTTTTAAAAGGATATTTTAAAAAATATACTAATGCTATTACTAGTAACACTTTTCAAACCAAACCCAGAGTTAAAAAAGTTGGCATCCCTTCATATTATCACATACCACTATCTATGCAGTAAATGAAACAACTTTTACTGCCTTTTAAACCTTTCACTTATCATAACAATCCTCATATGTGGTATGACCCTAATCAATTTTGTTGGTTCCATGTTGACATTGGTCATTCCTATGAATCTTGTAGAGGTCTCACTAAATTTTATGTCTCCTATGTTCTTGGTGACTCATTTAATCATGAATCCATGATCAACCTTCCTCAGCAAGAGTACACTGCTACTTCTAAAAATGATAGGTTTCTAAAGCTTTTACCTCAAATAACTAAGAATTTTTTTCCTTAAACCAATAATGAACCCAATACCAAGGATGTTTGTGCTATTGATGTTGATTATGATTAATATTATAATAATTATCAATATTTTAACACTACCAAGGTCAACTATCATCACAATTTGGCTCACAAATATCCTGTTACCAAACCTAATAAACCATATTTAGAAGAAAAACGTGTCAAGGATACTATAACTATTAATGTATATTTAGAAGCCCATGAGGAACCACTTCCTCTTTCTGAAACTCCAACCACATATATTCCTTCAAAATCTACTTTACCTCATAAACCTCTTCCTAATTCTTCTTATAAATCTCATTGGAACTTTATTGAAGAACTTAACTCTATGCCTTGTAAGATTCCACTTATGGATTTGGTTCATACTTCACCCTATCATCGTAAGTTCCTTATGAAACAATTACAATAAATTGAAGATTAATCCTCTATAAATGAAGAAACACCTTCTCTTGAACCTCAACCTACCAATGTAAATAACATTGAAACTATGTGTCCTTCTTCTAAGCCTCTTCTATTGAATTTATTGAAGAGGACATGATCAATGATGAAATTCTTTTTCATGCTAATGATATACCAATTTTTATTAAAATATCCCTAAATAGTACCCTTATCCATAAATTTCTAGTTGATGAAGGCTCTAGTATGAATGTGACATATTTGTGGCTAATCTAATAACTTAGTTATAACAAGGATCATCTCAAGCAAACCTATCTTACCTATCATGGTTTTGATAAGATAAATAAAAAACCACTTGGTTAAATTTGGCTTCTATTAACCATTGGACCTAAGACCATTCAAACTAAGCTTATGGTCATTGACTTACCCTTATCTTATAATATACTCCTTGGTCATCCATGAACACATAGAGTGAGGGATATTGCTTCTTTCTGTGGCCAATGAATTGAATTCTTACATAATGTTAAATGATGTAAGCATGAGGTTGATCCTAACCCATGGAGTATTCAACTTCCTAATCCCAAATCTCAGTATCATATTACTACCATTCCTAAGATCAATAGTGTTCTTTTACCCAAGTTTATCAACATCAATCCTGATTTACAAATCACTCTTGTGGATTCTAATGATGATGAACCTATTGACTTGAAACATACTTTCAATACTACCAAGTTACCTCCCAACATTTTGTAGTGGCTTCCTCCTTTATTACATCAGGATTGCATTATTTCTCTTCTTGATGAGATCACTGATTTCCCCCTCCATGAAATGCTCAGGAGCCTTATTTACATGGTGATGCCTTCACTTTCAATGATTTTGAAGTGGCCAAATTAATTTAATATCCTCTCATCATGTCTCCACGTACATTTAGTAATATTAGGATTTCACCTTTTGAAACTCCCCCTGACTCTCAAGCATGTACAATTTCTCCAACATATGATGATAATTGCATAATTAACTAAGCTCAATCTCAAGACTTGGATGTCCAACACTATCAAAAAATCTTAGCTCAAATTCATGATTTTAATGGGATGTTCATACCATTTCCATGGATCATGACTTCGATCCCAAAGGTTATGTGCCTCCTACCAATTATTTGCTTCTTGATACTCCTTGGGTGGTAGAGCAAATTATGCTTTCTAAACTTTTAAAAATTCTAGCATTTTCTTTACCACTTATCGATCCAATCATTATTTTTTATCCTTCCCCTATCGTCAAAACTAATACACTCCAATCCCTTCTGATCCATCTACTTCTCCTACTCCTAAGATTATACTAGATTCCAAGGAAATTGAT
This sequence comes from Torreya grandis, assembly GCA_037957365.1. Lineage (NCBI taxonomy): Eukaryota > Viridiplantae > Streptophyta > Pinopsida > Cupressales > Taxaceae > Torreya > Torreya grandis. The sequence continues at coordinate 2,052,405 of JARHVA010001118.1, read as the reverse complement.
TTCCATCAGTTACATTATAATTATGATGTTCATGGTAATAAAATTGTAGATCTTAAAGTAGTTGTGTATTGTGGTCCTCTTCCTACCTTGCCTAGTGATGAAGCTATTCTTGAAATACTTCATGGCTGAAAACCTCAACTTCATCGGCATCATAAACTTGGAAATTTTAAAACCAAAACTTATTATTTTAATAAATTCATTACTAGCATTGATCCCAAAACTAATAAAATATCTTTCTCACCTAATTCACCATACCATTTCCAAGATGACAATGTCATGCTTATCAAAGAAACCACTTGCATTGAGTACATCACTCCATCTTGCCCTTGACCAATTATAGTTTCTCATGAAATCTCACCTACCAAACATGATAATTTTATCTTATTATTTGATAAATATCATGATATATTCACTTGGTCTTATGAGGAAATGCTTGGGATTTACCTTAGCATTATGGTGCATAACATTATTACTTATCTTGATGCTAAACCTATGCATCATAATCAAAGTAAATTTCCACCTAAGCCTTATTTCATAATTAAATCATCAAATTAATTGATGCCAAATTTATCAAAGAAATGAACTATTATAAATGGGTTTCTAACATTTTTCCTATTTAGGAAAAGGTCACTATGGTCATTCACATTTTTATTGATTTTCATAATCTTAACCTTGCTTATCCTACGAATAATTTCCATTTACTTTCAATAGATGCCATCATTAATTCTATGGTTGGTTATGAAATGTTATGTCTTATGGATGGCTTCTCAAGTTAAAATCAAATTCACATTTCCCCCAAAGACCTATACAAGACCACTTTCACCATGGAATGGGGTAACTATTGCTATGTCAAAATTCCCTTTGGCCTCAAAAATGTTAAATCCACTTACCAATGAGTAATAAAACATATATTCCATGATCTTATCCATAAAATTATTAAAACTTATATGGATTACCTCATTGATAATTCCAAAATTCATAATACTCATTTATTATATCTTTTTGTCATCTTTGACCATCTTCTTAAATATTAAGTTAGACTAAATCCTTACAAATGTTTCTTTAGTGTCACATTTAGAAAATTGTTGGGGTTCCTAGTCTCTCTCTATGGCATCAATGTTGACCCAACTAATATTAGTGATATCATCAATATGTCCATTCCTCGATCCATTTTTGACATTCATACTTACTTAGGTAAACTTGGGATAATTAGACAATTTGTCCCTAAAATGGCTTATTGCATCCATTCCATCAATTATCTTCTCAAGAAAGGTAATGATCTAGAATGGATGGACCCATGCCAAAAATCCTTTGATAATATGAAAGAGTCATTGTTTCACCCACCTACACTTCATACTCCTAAAAATCTCCCTTTAATCTTATATACTTCTTCCACACCCATATCAGTTGGGGTAATTCTTGCCCAACAAGATGATACTGGAAGAGAGTATGCCATATATTACATTAGTTGAGACCTCATTGACTATGAGACACATTATACCAAATTTGATTGTGATTGCCTCGCCATCTATTTTGTAGCTAAAAAGCTTTGAAACTACATGCTTTACTAGACCACTTATGTCATCATTCATTATAACCACTTTCATCACTTTTTCTCCAAAGCCTTTCTTCTTGGAGATAGAATTGGAAAATGGATGGTCCTCTTTATGGAATTTGATCTCTATATTATGACTCAAAAATCTATCAAAGGAAAACTCATAGCTGATAAATTTGCCACAGCTCACATACTAGCTACCAATCACTTTCAAGATGGTCTTCTAGATGATAATATCTTTTACATCAAAGGTCTTAATCAAGCTATCTCTCTTAAATATTAATTTCATAACTTTATGATTGATCTTGAGGCAAGTAATCTTGATGAATCCTTTATTCCCTCTGATACTACTAAACCTAATGTAGTTATCGAGGAGATTGCTTAAATTAATGTTGACTTGCACAAGGATACCTAGACCCTTCACTTTAATGGTGTTAAATGCCTTCAAAGAGCCAAGGTAGGTTGCATTCTCATAAGTCCTCTTGGAAAAATCATTTTTTTAGCTTTTTTCTTAACCTTTGATGTCAATAATAATATGGTTGAAAACAAAGCCATAATCTTAGGCATGGGAGCTGCTCTTGATTTAAAAATTCAATATTTGCATACCTTAGGTGATTCTCAGCTTATTTACCACCAAGTCAATGGTGATTACCAATGCAAAAGCAAATACCTCATTACCTATCATCAAATTACAACTACTTCGTTAGGGATTTCATCTCTTTCACTATTGAGCCTATCCCTCATGATTAAAATTCCATTATTGATTCCTTGGATTCTTCAGCTTCTCTCTTTCATCCATACCAAGTTCTTTTTGATCTCACCTTTCTTATATAAATACAAAAATATCCATATTTAACTCAACCACTAGATTCACTTATCTACCACATCAAGGATATCACCATTTAACAAAACCCATGGTATAAAGACATCATTCAATTTTTGGAGCATCAAACTTATCCTCATAATTTAGATTCTCACAAAAAGACACATATTTATAAGCAAGATTTCAAGTATGTATTTTGACATAACATTTTTAATTATCACAATGTTGAAGGTACCTTGCTCCGTTGTGTTATGCAAGATGAGGTCCTTCATCTTCTTGAAAAAGCACATGGGAGCATTTGTGGTGGCCACTAAAGTGGACATGATATAGCATGAAAATGCCTATGTATGGGTTATTTTTGGCCTACTCTTAAAAATGTTTCAATTAAATTTGTAAAAAAGTGTACTTCTTTCCAAATTTATGATGATCTAATTCATTCACCTCTAGCTGAGCTTCAAACTATTGAATCTCTTAGCCATTCTCCATTTGGGGATTAGATCTCATTGATAAATTACCTTGTTCTCAAGATGGGCATGTCTTTATCATCACTACTACTTAATATTTTATATTTGGGTTGCAGCCATGCCTCTTGTTAATGTCACTGGTAACACCATCACCAAATTTATCCTCAATCCCGCTTTGGTGTTCCCCATAATATCATTTTATTACACAATGGTGGCAACTTCAAAAATAAGGATGTTAGACAAATTTATGCTAAATTCAATATCAATCACAAATTTTCTACACCTTATAATCTACAATATGATGGTCAAGTTGAGGCAAATAATAAAATTCTCAAAAAAATTCTCTAAAAGACAATTTGTGAAAACCGTACAGATTGACATATTCACATTTATCCTACTCTTTGGGCCTATCAAACTAGCATACATACTACCACTAGGGTAATGCCATTCTCCCTAGTCTATGGTCCTAATTTAATTCTTCTGTTAGAAGTTGAGCTTCCATCTCTTTGTATATATATTCATGGTATCATTCTTGATGAAGAATTATGTAGTACTTATTTTAATTCCCTTGATCTCTTTGATGAACACCATCTTTCTGCTTTGGAAAATAACCACCAATACAAGGCTCATATTGCCAAAAAATATAATAAACGTGTTAAAATTTACACATTTAATGTTGGTGATCTTGTCCTTAAATTAGACTACACCCATGATAAATAAGGTAAATACAACCAAAAATGATGAGGTCCCTATTTAGTCAAAGATATTCTTGGTCTAAGTATCTACTGCCTTCAAACCAATGAAGGCCATGTTTTAAAAGATCCCACCAATGCACAATTCCTTAAAAATTACTTTGGATAAACATTTCCTTATTTTAATTCTTTCTATCTACCTGTGTGTGTGTGTGTGTGTGTGTGTGTGTGTGTGTGTGTGTGTGTGTATATATATATATATATATATATATATATATATATATATATATAACACTTTTTATAGGTTACTCACATGGGTCTCTCCCTTTACAATAGTTCTTCCTTTTCACAAATCTTTAGTCCTTCCTATTTAGTCTTTTGGTTTCCCCTTTCTCTCATGAGTTGCATTATAAAACCACGGATAAGAACTAGTCTTCCTCATGATGTACCATAGTCTTCCTTATTTTCATAATCTTTTTTACACACTTTTTAGTACCCCTTGGGTTTCTCTTTTTGTGAGTTGCATTGTAAGACCATGGATAGGACTTGCCCTTCCTTACAAAATACCATTTATTTCTCATTTATTTTCACATGATTTTTGGCACCCTCATGGGTTTTTATTTTATGATTTGTAGTATAAGATCATTGATAAGACATGTCCTTCCTCATAAAATTACCATCCTATCATTCCTTTTCTAGAATGTGTTTTACAATAGTTACAAGTTTTTGATCCTTGTTCTCAACTTTAGATTTTTCTTCTTTTGATAGATGGAATTTGCACAAATAATGTATGTTAGCATGTTTTCATCCATTTGCCTCATTATTATGATAAGTAATCACACTTTACTATCATTATATCCCTTTTCACCCTTTATCATATTTTTTTCAATTTAAAGTAATTCAAATTTGTTCCATGTGTCATCCCTCTTGACTTCCTTTCCTTTCACTTCATATTGGATAAAATAAGGTCAAAGTCAAGATAGTAATTTTATTTCACCTAGACTTATGAAAATCTTAGACCCCATACTCTTTTAACTTCTCTCTCTTAACAACCAAATCCTAAATATTCAAATGAAATTCATCTTTAACACCCACATTTGGTTTTTCAAATCCATATGGAGGAGGTTAGAAAAATTCATCAATAAAGTTAAAAGACAAATCATTTGAAACAAAAGGCAATGATATAAAAAAGACAACATACAAATATCAAAGGTCAATATCATACCAAAATACATGATTTCAAGCACATATCTTATCTCCATTCAAATCTCAAACTCCACAGTTAGCCTTACATAGAGCCATGGTCCATTGCGGTGCAGTAGGCCAGTATATTGGAATAGGAGAATTCAAAAAAATCTATGGTTCTACCTACTTTATCATACAAGTACCCAATCTTCATAATAGATCAATGGCTCTATAAGGGGTCCTAAAGAATAGGAAACACATTATGGGAAGGTAGGTCCATTTTAATTTTCATGCATATAGCCTTCATGGGATGATCTATATACTACATTTGTTGACTTAAGACTTATGTAGTTAAGAGAATTTATTCAAAGTCCTTAAAGTTGAAAGTCCTTTTTTTTAAAAAAACTTAATTTGAGTGTCTTGACTTTGATAAAGAGTTCCTCTACCTTGATTTTTACTTCATTCTCCCCTCCACCCATTTCATTTCCCCCCTAGGTAGGCAACTTATGATTCTAAATTTATTTTCCCTCCTATATACTTACCTTATTCTTCACCTCTTAAAAACATTCTAACACTACTTTTTTTTAGTTTTATCTATCCATGCTTGAGTGACTATGGATTACTTTCTTTGCACCATAGATTTACATTTTTAGACTTATTTTGATTCCTTTTACCATTTATCATTTGTTGTACTACCCTTCTATTATGGGAACCTAAGTCCATACCCTTTTCCATTATTGTGTGAGGTTGGATTTTTACTTCTCACTCAATAATTTTGTTTCCCTTTTTATGCACATTTTTCCATTATTGTGTGAGATAAGGATTGTTATTACTCACTCATTATTGTTATTGCTTTCACATCACTATTTGATTACCATCCTTTTTAAATGTATCCTTGGTTTGACTTGGTGAGTTTGAATTTTTTACTTAAGGTTTACTTGTTTGAGTTTTTTGATCTTTAATAACCTTGGCTTTTTAGTTACCTAATTTACTCTAAGTTTTGACTTGGTCATTTGGTTTGACATAAAACTTATCACCCCAGCTAGCCAAATTCCATCCCATCCTCATAACACTAGTTATATTGGCTTTCTTGAGTTTATTTGTTTTTAATATTTAGTTTTGTATTATTATGTTTGTCAAAAATAGTCTTTATGCCCTACATAATTAAAACTAACAAACATAGTAGACAACCATCCAATGATAAAGGTAAGTCAAGGTATGCATCATATTTATTTTTTTAGTTATTTCCCTTTCAATCATTTACTTTTAGATATTTTTTATTTAAAATGCTACAAGTTTTTTTATCCTTAGCATTATGTGTTCCTATATTCTTTATCGAAGCACCATCCCCTATTGCACCTTAATGACACATGCTGAGCTTAGAGTGGGGCATATGTATACACATAATATTTTCAACTTTTATTAAATGTTGATGATTTATATCTTTAAAGAACCCATCAAGTCTCAATATATCTAAGTTCAATCTTTAATCGGTGTACCTAAAAAGGGGTGGGCAAACCATTGGTGCTTCATAGGATTTTTGTCCCTTATAGCCACATTATTACCAATCCAACCATCTCCTAAAACCATTCCCTAAGATATTACTCTTCCTTTTCACACTCCTCCAATTTTTTCCACTTTCCATCCCTCTTTTCCTCACCTTAAGTCCATTTTATCATTCAGATGTGATAGGTTGATCCTGTACAATTTTGAGTGATTTTCATGTAGGAACTAGTTTTGCCTTTGGCTAACCTATCTCATAACCTAGTGAATAATTGTCTAAAATTATAATAGGTTGATTAGGTCAACCCCATTTGTTAAGATTTTTGGAAGGGATTAGGGTTAAATACACCTATATATACAACATAATTTCATCATTATTTCAATATGCAATCAAGAGATACTATTTGTTCACACTTCTTTACAATCTTCTCTTCCACCATTCTACTTGAGGAGTCTCAGCTTTAGATTTATACTTGTAAAATATAGTCTTGTGGATAAGTCTTGGATGCTTTGGCCTTTATTAGTGATCCTTAAAAACCATAATAACCTATTTTAAAGCTACTTTTGATAAGGGAGAGATTGAGTCTTGACGGGTTCATCATTCAGGTAAATATTCTCTAACTTTACTCCTCTCTTTAGTAGAGAGAAGTATCATAATTATTGGCTTCAAATAATAATTATCTTCATATTATATGTATTAGAGTTTTACTCATAAATAGCTTCATTAATATTATCTTATACATGTTTTGATTATTTACTAACCCCTCATGTTGTGTCATAAGATTTGGTGAGCACTATATTAGATTTACTTTAATTTTTATTAATTTAGGTGAAATATCAAAACTCAAGACTCCCTTAGGGTTATTACATGATTGTGATTGATTGGAGGCTTTGGAACCCTCCCTAGCACTGTGTATTGTGATATGATATCCCCTTATTAGGTCTAGTGGTTCTCCATATTGGTCATGTTCCCACTTAACAAATGTGTCCCCAATTAAAAGTGTATGGTATGATCTATCTTCTTTGAGTTAGGATTGATTTATATACATGATGCATTTATTATTACATATAGTTTGTACATGTCTTTACATTAAAATCTAAATATACAAGGTTGAATAATCCCCTACAATAAATCCATCATGTCATATTCAAGAATGAGACAAAAATGGAAGAATAAGTATTACACCTGTATAAATAGAAAGGGGTGGGACTATTAAAAAAATGAATAATTGGAGCACAAATAATTATTCAAGTGAATAGTATGGAAAAATATAGAAAGATAAGAACTAACATTACAAAAAGGAAAAAGATAAAATTATACACAAATTTGAATAAGAACTCGATGAGGGTGAACCAAATCATATACATATTGAGACCACTCAAGGTGAGAGGAAAGTAGTATACAACCTTAAAAAAATACCACTCTTATAAATATATCTTGAATAATATTAAATCAAAAATTGACAAAGAAGAGGAACATAATATTTCCACCATTAAGGAATACTAGTTTGATGTAGAACTTGGCTGCATTGTTTAATTACTTTGAGAATTATAGGACCTATTTCCAAGAAGCTTCATATAGGTGAAAAGAGTGAAATATTAATTATGAAAATTGAATATCATATTTTTTGATAACACATGGCCTATCAATAAGTGACCCTACCAAATGAATCCTAAGCTATAGGTTATGGTAAAAATTAAAATTGATAACTTGTTGGTTTCATGTGTTATATATCCCATATAAGAGTTTAAATGGGTAAGTCCCATGTTTATCAACATAAATAAGAAAGGGTACATTCATATTTGCATTTTTTATCATCATTTACATGCATATTACATCATATACCCCTTTCCCACTCCCTTCACTAAATAAATTCTTGGAGTGGTAGGTTGTGAGATTATACACATTCACAGACAACTTCTTAGGATACCATGAGGTTTGGATCAAGGAGGAAGATAATATCAAGACCATATTTATAAATGAGTGGGGATAATTTTCATACAATGTCATGCACTTTGGGTTAAAAAAATCCCTTGACACATTCTCATGTTTTATGATAACATTTTCAAAGACTTTGTTCACCAATATATCCAAGTGTACATGGATGAATAGATAGTATATGGGCTTATGAAGGACCACAATGACAATATATGAATCATATTTGAGTGGTTATATAGATATATAATTCTCTCAACTAGAATAAATGTGTATTTTCCATTCCATTTGGCACCTTTCTCTACCATGTCATTTGTAAAGATGGACTCTTGGTGGATACCATAAAAGTGGTAGTCATCCTTAAACTTGAGGTGCTTGGCAATCAGTGTGAGGTATGTGTATTCTTGGGACACACTAGGTATTACCAAATTTCATCTAACATTATTGAAAGATATTTGAGCCCCTAGAAGAACATTTGTAGAAAGATAAGCCATTTAGATGGGGAAGAACATAATAGTAAGCCTTTAAAACACTAAAGCAAAAGTATTCCAATTATCCTATATTATAGTTATTAGACTGGAATAACCCATTATATGTCCATATTTATGCTTCTAGGATGTATATTGGTGATATTTATCCCAACATAGAGAGAACAAGATTGTTCATCCAATTTTATTCACTATTCAAAAGCTTGCCTCTATAGAAAATAATAATACAACCACTAAATAGGAAATGTTGGCTATGATCTATGATATAAAAAAGTTTTAGTAGTACCTCTTAGACACCCCATTTATGTTATTTATAGATCATGAGGACCTAAAATATTTTGTTAATAAACCCATCCTTCATGGACACATCTATCAATGAATAATACTATTTCAAGAATTTCATTTCATAATAGTGGTACAATTGAGCAAATAAAGTCTAAGACTTGATTAATTTTCTCATTTCATCATTGGAGAAGTTATGAAACCTATTAAGGATGGTATTCCTAACACATAACTATATAAGGTACAACACATAATATAAGAACTTTTTGATATCACAACATTACTTAATTAAGGGATCACACTAAATAATATGACTAGTAAAGAGTCAAAGTAACTAGCCCTTTGTGATACTATATATCAACTCAATGATAAAGAACTATATAATTGAGGATGTGATGAGGTGTTGTAGTGATGTGTACTTACCCATTAATGCACAAATATCTTGTGAGAATACCATAAAGGAATCATTAGATGACACATCATTAGGGAAGTAACTATTTGAAAGATACTCTTTTCAAGACTCTAGGTGATAACTATTTTTAATGATGCCAAGGAATATACCCAAAAGTGTGATGTTTGATAGAGGATCAGAAAGTCAAACCATTGAGATGAAATTCCACTTATCTTATTCTTCACATAGGTCCCATTTAAGAAATGGGTTATTGGTTTTATAGGGATTACTGCACTGTCACAAGATGGATTGACATGAGAAACATCATTATCATCACTGAATACTTCACCTAATGAGAAGAGGTTATACCCACCAATAATTACACTGTAGCCACAACCACCTAATTCTTATGGTAAAATATTATTAGTAGATATGTATGTCTCCTAATCCTGATTAATGACCAAGGCACCCATGTCATTAACTAGATAATATCGATCCTCTTATCATAATTCATGATCTCCCATCATAACACAACACCTTAACACATAAAGGTTAATAGCACTATAGAATCCTTTAACAAAATACTAGGCCATTACCTCATAAATATATATGATGTAGGATGCATGGAATAGGATGATTGAATATCATTTTTCCAAAAGACATACAATACCAAATATAAGTGACTTAATAAGTCTACTCCTTTTCAATTGGTATTCGACATGGAGGTTGTACTTCTTATTGAGTTCCTAGTTATATATATTTACATAGTCTTGATTGGTCACCTGAGTGACCTCAATTTCATCACAATGTGTTTTGAAGAATTAAAAAAAATTGATGAGGGACACACCTTTTCCAAATGGATCCAAACCATTGAGAAGGCCTAAAAAAAGCATGGCATGATAGAAATATCAAAGGAAAAATACTGATTTAAGGTGATTAAGTCCTTATGTATGATTCCAAATACCTTAAACATCCTTATAAGCTATGAATCTATTGATTATGGTCATATATAATTGGTATCATTTTGGAATTGATGTATGAAGGCTTTATATTCTCAATGCAAAAGTGTTTTTTGGGCATTTCAAAGGTAATATGGTCAAGCCATATCATGCCTAATACTAATCATGTAATTTAATAATAAGGCATATGCCACTTATTATTATTATTATTATTATTATTATTATTATTATTATTATTATTATTATTATTATTATTATTATTATTATTTCCTTTGGGTTATTTTAGGCTCATTTTGGCATTATGATTAATGCTTTATTAGGGGTACTATCTAGTGCACTCTTATTAATTTCCAATCGAGCAAGATAAATAAAAACTTTCTTTGGAATTCCACCACACTAAATGTTTAAGTATTTCTAGTGAGGAGATTCATGTGCTAGGTTTTTATGAATCTCTCTTAATAAATATTTTTGAAATCAATATTTTTAATTTTTCCAAGCATCATCCTCTCCTTATACTTTCTAATTACTTACAAGTATCTCAAGTATTTATATTTCTATGTTGGAGGGCCAGACACATGATTTAGTGTGGGTTAAGGAATGGAAATGACAAAATAGGATAATAAATTAAACCACCTTAGCAAGGTATAGGTGTCAAATAAATTTTCAAATTATAAAACCTCAACTAATCCAACAACTAACATAAGTATAATGAGGATGAAATACCACACATGGGAAAAGTCAGAACCACTACATCAGCTACGTAGCATAATTAAGAGGGGAATCTTATAAAAAGTGGAAAGGATAATAAAGAGGGAAAAAATCAAAGGTTATCCCATAACATAAAAAATAAATCTAGTAAAAAGGTACAAAGTAAAGGAGTGCAAAATATTGAATCTAGGGTTGAATAGGAAGGTTGAGAGTAGAATTTGAAAATAAATCTAGGAATGACTAGAATCAAGTATGAGACCAAAGGAGAAAGCATAAAAGAATAATAATCACACTATAAATATATGATTTGGGACCTCCAATATTAGAGGATATGGGAACTACCTAAGGAAGATCAAGGGTTGAAGATCCCTAGGCTACAAACAAAGGAACAATAAAAACCAAAAGAGGTGATATGAATTGGATGGTAGGATAAAAGGCCAAGAAATAAAATGAAGTTGTAACCACATCACAAATAGGATAATTTATAGGACCACTAGGTTAGATACATTATTTTTAAGTGCCAAATTATATCCAATGAGATGGAGGGAGGAAATCAATCAAAACTACCTATATATAGTGCATGAAATGGAAAAGGGAACCCAATTCAATATAGCCAAATATGTGGTGGATTTAATCATTGAGTCATAAAATTCACATATGGGGGAAATAAATTCCATGTTTAATGTTATACTCATGGTGTTAGTGTTTGATGATATTAGAATCCTTAAAGGGAGAGATGCGGGAGATGGTCATACTTTCCCCGACCACCAAGAATACCTTGTGGTCAATTATCAAGAATTTACATTTCTAGGAATGATCACCTTAAGATATAAAGTATCACATATTGGAGTACATAATTGAGATAATCCATATGGGAAGAATGGAAAATCCTTAACATGTTACCTAAAATAGTGAAGGGCCAAGCATAATTCATTATGATGTAATATTTTTTCATGGCTTAAACCAGGTTGAATTATGGGAATATGTCCCTTTGGATTAAGTTACCCTATGATTTTATGACAAAATACTTCATGATTTAGTCAATGGCATCAGAAACACAAAGAAGGCTATAGTATATTCCCAAACGATTGATGTTGGCATCCATACTATGTATGCCAATTATGTGAAATAGAGAAGAATGTCGATGAGGGAAGCTAAAAAAGTTGAAGGATAAAAGTGAGATATTATTTAGGTTATCCATATCCATGGTAATCCTTATTGGCTACACTACTACCTAAATCCACTAAAATGGTGTGATTATATAAAGGCCAAAATGTTGAGAATACTTTTAGCCTCCACATATCCACCAAGAAGATCAAGCGCCCACACAATCCATGAAGAGGATAATGAAATGAGATTAAATCAACCATCTTTGGCTAAACTATGTGGCTCAATAAAAGGGGAGCTAGATGAAAGGATCAAGAGAAGAAGAAGAATATAAGAAAGGAATGCCTCTAGAAAGGATCTAGAGGGTAGGGAAGAATGAACTCCCATGTTGACACCCAAAATATTAGAAGAAGTAGAAGCTATGGGTGAAGCCTAAAATTGAGAATAGGTATAAAGATAGAGATCTAAGAATTTATAGGAATTGCCAATTCCCATGCCTAAGTTAGAGGATCCATATTCAAAAGAGGTTCCTCTAACCAAAAAGAGAACCAAGTGATAGGAAATTCATAAATCACCCCATCATCAAGATAAATGGAAACTAACACCAGAACCTGAGGGACGGGCATCATCCCCACTAATCATAGAATAAAAAGGAAAGGATGTAATGAATGTAGATATTAAAAAAGGGCCATTTGGCCAATAAGAAGACATAGACAAGATTTAAGAAGAAGGTCATGTTGGGAATAGGATATATATGTATAATGACCTAGAAAGATCCCCATCTAGATAAAAGGATGAAAATATATTGGAAGAACCTAAAGGGAAAGTGGTTGAGCACCGATACGAGGAGATTAATATCCTAAATAAATTTGAGGATGGGAAGTTATAGGATAAATAAAGTGATCATAAATGGGATAAATTGGGAAGAGAAGGAGAATAATGAGGTCCAAATAAAGATGAGTCCATCCTCATCAAAGATATCCCCCATGGTAGAATGTGTAAATAGAGAATGCAACAAAACATTTGGGATCAGCTACAAAGTGGGGTGTAAGATGAACACCTATATTTTTTGGATGCCTTGACATCAGATCAAGCCTCCTTAATAACTTGATGATTTTTATATTTTACCTTAGAATAATTTAGGTATGATCACATTAATGAGGTTACTAATGAAGCTAAAATATCATATACTAGAACTAGCCATCTAGTATCTATAATGTTCCTCATAAACCCTAAAACTTTCACCAGGGTATAGGTTAGCAATGCTCTCTTGAAGCTAGCTACCAAAGTAACTCATTATAAATTGGTAAATTCAAATAATTATCTATAGTAGTAATAAATTGTAAGAGATCTAACTAGTGCCCTTGAAGAATAATAAATGAAGCACCTACTTGTTGAGAAATCCGTTGAGTAGGCTAAGAAAATATAGGCTAAGGTTGAACATATGTTGAATTAGGAGAGAGTATAATAGGAAAGTGTTGAATATCAAATTTAATAAATACAGGTTAGATCCATGAACCTATGTAAAAATATTGTTGAAACCTAGCCTATCCTCCTATAGATGATTAATGTCATGCACCCCAATCTAATGATGAGTTTAGAGGTCTTAGTTGATGTGATAATTGAAAGGGATAAATAGTTTAAAAGGCCCCATGAGAAGCTAGAGGAATACCATATCAAATTCACTAATCAGTTTAAATATTGATATGATATAATAAAAACCCTTTATAATTATGCACCTGATGGAGAACACTCGTTTGGAAATTTTTTTGAGCAAGCTAGGATAATCCAAACATGATTGTCCTTCTAAGAATATGATCAATTTTTTTTTGTTGTACTAGTCTACATGAAGAATAACAAGGAGGATTGATTCTCCTTGATTAAATAGGTAGAAGTGTTGGTCCAATAAATAGGTTATACAAGGAGGGATTTAGATTTGTATATTTTAGACCTTCAAGGAATAACTTTGGATTAATAAACCCTTCTATAAGATGCCCTAAAGGATGGGTTGGAGAAGCTTGGTGAAATAAATCAATAGGTTAAACCCCTCCAAGCCTTATATAATAAGCCTTGAATGATAGGTTGGAGAATATTGGTGAAATAAAAAATAGGGTTGAACCCCTTCCTACAATGACCACTGACATCCAAAGGATAATCATAGAGTCCTACAACACATGAGACTATTCAAATTTCCATGCACTAGTGGGATGAGTTATAGAGAGAGTTGTACAAAAGTATTCTAGAGATTTATGCTCACCCTCCTAAATTTTAATCCCCAAAAATAAGGATGAGTTGAACAATAATGTCTAACCATGATAGAGTGGGGTAGATGTTTACCATGAGTCAATGGGATTTGATATTGATGGTAGTCACATTATACATAAAGAATATGTAGAAGTAATATTAGTTAAATACCACTAAAATCCTTTAGATCATAATATGTTTGGAAAGGTTATGAGATATGAATATATCATATCCCAACTACCCCATGCCCATGATAAGGGATTTGAAATAAGATTCCATATAGGAAATGGTAGAAGAAATAAATATAGGTGACAGAGGAGATGGAATTGAGATTGATTCCATGAAAATGACAAGATAAGTAGGAGAATGAGGAGGGAGTAATAAAATTTTAAATAGGTTTAATTCCAATTATATTCTCAATTGACCTGAGCTCTATAAATTACCATCTCATTACAATAATAAGTTTTTATTTTTTTTGAGAGGATAATATTTGGTTAGCTAATTAGCAAATCAATAAGATAGGTTGGTTTTTATTGGTGTCAGTGTTGAAGTAGAGAGATGAATAATAATAGTGACATGCTACTTGAATTAGGATTTTATAAATTTACATGTATCACACCCTAGTGTAAATATCCTTTACTTTATTATTACTACAATCATGATTCTATTTTATCAATGTAGCTTGGTATTCTTATTTTATTTTTGGTTATGATGATTATGTGGAATGAGTGTATGTTAACCTAGTTACATTTCATAATTTAATTAAATATATATTTTGATAGGATCAACCAAGTTTTTAGGTTAGACATAAGTGATATTAATAATCTATATTAATTTATTTGTCCTTTCATTGATAACAAAATTTTCAACTAACTACAACCCAACCTAGATACTTTGCTTTGTGCCTTGGGTGAATGTGGGGGATTATTTTCCCTATGATATGATATCACAAAGAATATTTCCATTGGGTGAATATATTGGTGCATTTGTCCATAGGTATCACAAAAAAGTGCTAACAACAACAAAATTATTTTGAACTTGTATATATGAACCCCTCTACAACAAATTTTATTCAATATATACATATAATTTTAATGATTTATATTTCCTTAGGAAGAGGGACTAAATCTCAATTATTGTACCTAAGCAAGGAACCATATGCCTCTTTAATATAAGTATCCCACTTAGAAGTGATAGATGCCTCACAAAATGATCTTTGATAAAAAATATATGTAATGAATGCATGTGGGATGTTTTAGAATTATGAACGTGTCCACTCAGTTTATTTATAGTGTTTTTATAGCCTAAAGAGGAATATAAGTTGAAGAGTTAGGAGGAGATTACTCATCCTCTTAAGAGTTTTTAAGAGAGGGATAAGGTGAGTCCCCATCATTACTCTCATCATCAAAATTATAAGAATAATCTAGATCATTAAGAAGCTACTCAGGTGGATCTAAAGTGTCATAACTACCATCAAATCCTAGTGAGTCTAAGGAAGAGGGATGAGTGTCAAGTGTGGAGTATAAAGGACCTTATTGAAAATGAACACTTATCTTAATGAATAACTCATGAGTGGTGGGATGGAGAAGCTTGTATCCTTAACACCCTCAAGATATCTAACAAAGATGTAAGGTAAACTTTGAGGTTCCATTACCTTATATTACTTCTTAGGAATGCAGGCAATCATAAGAGATACAAATACTCAAAAGTGTTTAACTTTAGGTTTTCAACCATTGTATGCTTTAAAAATAGTGAATGCTTTCAATTATTTATGAGGATCTCAATTTTGGATATAAAAAATATTGTCAATGGTTTTTTTGGGCCCCTTTTTGCCTAAGTATAGACCCACACCAACTCAGTAGATATCTTGATGTGAGGCAATCATGTAGAATGATTGTTAGTTTGGTATCTTTTATGCCAGTTGGAGGAATCAACTCTCATATTACACTAGTTATTAGGAAATTAAATGGTGCCCAGATTTTGTGGGGTATCTTCATTAGTATCTACACATGGAAATAAGATCATAAAGGGCACAAGGTGATGGAGTGGGTAGAATGATCAACCAAGGATCCAGCTCAGCACCCAGTGTGCACCTTCCACCCTGGTGATAAGATGCCCATGATATTATAAAACTAAGCTTGATCTAGTGAGTAGAGAGACATGACTTGGATATAGTAAAGATCTTTAGAATTGGTTCTAGGCATAGTGAAGCAACCACCATTAAAACTTAGTTTTAGCATGGATATTTGTGAAGATCCACCTTGTAGTGCCCAAGCTCTCCTGTGAGCCTCTAGGTTGATAGTTATTTAGATGAGCATGTGCTCTATTTCTATTAATATATGAACTCTATTATTTGAACCTTGGTAATTGAAGAATGACATTACACCTATTTATGTATTGATCTATTTTATATGGTTATGACAAGGTTTTTTGAATGCAACTTGAATGAAATAGTTACAATAGTGTAATTTAGATATATGAATGTGTTTTTAAGCAAAGTTATATTCTAATTCATTAATGGTGTCTTTATGCTAAATAACGATGTTGACCTAAACCAAAAAATAGCCTTAAGTATAGGAAAGGGCTTGCACCCAACCTTTGAAAACTACATTGGGAGCACTAGCTTAAGCATGAATCATTGACATAAATTAATTCCATTAACTCATCTTTGTACCAAATGGTGCTAAGACCAGTAAGATAAAATCTTTCACCCTTGAGACCATAGTAGTAGCCTAATATAGGGTTGATCTCCTATGACCAGAATAAGTTCCCCAAATAGGATTTGTGCCTACAAATAGTCAGACTCCACCTAGAATAGCTTGTGTTAATGAAATTTCCAATGCCATTATTACAATGATGAAGTCCCTTGAAGAATGAGTTGCACCATGACATGACTAGCCTAATATAGGCTCTAGTTCTTTTGTTATATTATTTAGGTGTGTGCATAAGGTGTGTGCCTTATGTGAATTGATGTTGTTACAATCAAATGATAAATGTTGAGTGCTATAGGATTAGTCTAGGTTTGTGCCTAGTTGTAACAAGTCTAGAACTGACCTAGATAGCTAGATAAGTACTTGACAGAATAAATGACTTAGATAACTAAACCTTTTCAACAACATTTTGGTTCCATCACCAAGACCCATGTTAAATTTTGTTGCTAAAATGGTGCAACAGAACAATTCTCCAACTCTCCCTCGATAACATCAAGTGTTGGATAGAACAAGTGGAAGATAGATTTGTGCTGAAGCATCCCTCTTGAAAAAGACATAAACTAAGTAAATGGGTCTAGAACAACCTATATGATACTCTATATGAGGTCTTATTTTGTGAACTACCTGAGTATATATATCGATGGTTGGATACTTATGTGACCCATATAATTCAAAGCTATAAACAACACCTTGAATGGACAAAGATGTGCTTAGAAAATATTTAGAACCTTGATGCTCCTTGGACTAGAGCTATAGATAAATGGTGTCAAGGTGCACTGAATAGTTACATACTTGAGTTTGTATTATTGATATACTCTTGCCCTAAGTAAGTAGAGTATCAATTTTTTCATGACCCTAGAGGTGCATTTGTGAAAGAGTTCATCACAAAGCTTAAGAAACTAATGGTGAATTATGTGTTTGAGACTATGAGAATGGAAGGATAAAGTCATTTTACATATAAGCAATGTAATAGGGAAGAAGGGGAGGTATAGGTGAAGTTTAATGAAAGGAGATAAGCATATGGACACCCAAGAGCTCAAGAAATAGAATTATAATAAGAGAGGGCATAGGTCGATAGAAGATTTAGAACTTGAAATTACCAAGAGAACCCATAATAAATGAGAAGGGCATGGGGAAAGATCTCTTGAATTACAATAGTGCAAAGAAGAGAGAAACAATAAAGCCATAGACTAAGATCATCAGTTGATAGGTGTAGAATGTTTTAGGTTCCTATATAATTTGACCATTGAAGATTCATCAAAAGTGCCTACCCCCTTTGAACCTATGATGTAATCTCATGTACTAGATCCCCCTCAATAATAAATAAGAGTGATAATTGAACTTATTATCCATATTGACTTTGATCTATTTATAGAATTAGATTATAATTTTATGATTGAAAAAGTTATTCCTTACAAAGAACTAAGTAAGGATACATTAAGACCTTTGGGCACTAACTCAACAACATTGAATGTAAGCACAAGTAATCTAGTTTAGAAAATGTCAGCTTCACAAACTAGGCAATAGCCAATAGGAAGTGTTCCAGTACCAAAAATTAGTAGTAAAAATGCCTTCATCATCTTTAGTGCTGGTAGTCATAACAAGGCCATTGCACAACACACTAGTAGGCATTGGAGGACAACCACCAAGGCAAGTACCAGGGGGACAAGTACCTTAGATGTTAGTGCCCCCCTATAGTAAATATATTATGAGATGGAATTACACCTACCAAAATACCATGGCATATAAAATGCCATAGATCATGTGTTAGAATGTGAGCTTAAATGGCATGCTCAAGGTATAACCTAGTCTGAGTGCAAGGTAACTCAGTTCATGATAATTATAATTGATCACACTCATACCTGGTATAGTAAATTTGATCCTAATCATGATATGATTGACTATGACATGTTGAAAGAAGACTTATTAAATGAATTTTATATAATCAAATTTTAATAGTAGAGCATCATCATGCTCAAGGAAATTAACCAAGGATTATAAGAGAGTGTGAGCTTGGATGATGCCACATTCAAAAATATCCTTTTAAGGCTTCCCTATGACATCCACCCCTCCTAACATGCACAATGGTTTTTTGGAGACTTGTTAGTACCCTTCAAAAGAGAATTATCTATGAAGACATTCATAGACCCCCACAAAGTGATAGAAGCCATGTTCCAAGATGAGGTAGTTGGGAGTGCCAACACAAGAATTAACCCTTTCATAAAGGCATAAATTGATTTCATGGCCTCTCAACTATATAAATTAATTTATAGTTCATTAAAAGATGCTCAAAATGGACTATGGTGTGCCAACTATAAGATTAAAGGCCAAAATAGAAATAATTGCCCTCAAAGGAATGTGTGCAAATTATTTATAAATTGTGAAGTTTGTCATGAGGGACATGATGTTTTTAATTTACCATTATTAAAAAAACACTAACCAATTTAACAAACCCCTCTATTTTAATTTGTATGATGCCTACACTCATGTCATAATTGATTGTTACGTAATTGATGAGATGCACAAAAACATGGAAAGAGGTTCATGATAGGCAACTACAATAGCTAGGGGGTAGGCAAACCAAAGAAATGAGGGATATGGCCAAAAAAATGATATCTATGAGATGCAAAGAGGATCCAAAGGGTGAGGTGGAGGACATGGTGGAGGAATATTCCCACCATGACCATGTTACAAGTACAACTCAATCAAGCATTATTAATGTAACTACTTGATGCATCCAATGTGTAGGTATTGCTGAGGACCACATCTAGTTGAGGAATGCCTTGAACTATATAAAATTTGACGTAAGGATAGACTAGTGAAGAAAAAGGCACATGAATGATCCAGCATGAGCCAAAATTATAGAAATAGACTCTAGAGGCACAATCGACCCACACAGAGCCAATCAAAGTGTAGGTAACTACTCATAGTGGATTTACCACTCAACCACCAATTATGATAGTACCATAATTGCACTTATAATATGGGTAAATTAGTTACACTAAGTGCATCACATGGTCAAAACCTAAATCTATGCCTTACCCTAACCCTACACACTAGAAGGATGTCTTGAAATAGGCTATGAGAGTTATTCAAAACCTACAAGGAGAACTCCAATTGACATGATATCTCAAGTTATAAGTTACTACCTCCCATAAGAAATAATATAATTAGAAGGCTAAGGTACAAAATCTAACAAAGATCATATACATCCTATAGATAGAAGATATGTTGCCCTTATTAAAGAATTTTATTTTAGAACATGCCAGGCATAAGCTAGTTGAAATTGTTGTGCTCCATATAGTTGAAATTGTTTTCCCATGCATGGAAAGGGTGTGAGAGGTCAAGTATACATAGAAAATAGAGTATGATCAAGATCTCCTAGTGAATGCCACCATTGATGGATGGTTTGTATGTGAGGCCCTCATGGACACATGCACAAAGGTCAATATCTTGACAAGGAATGCATGGGAGAAGATGGGTAGGCCATCCTTAAGGCCTTCCCCTCATGTGATTTTCATGGATAATAAATATAATATTTAATCAATTATAATTATAAAAGGCACTATTGTATAAATTATGGGTTTAGAGTTTCATATTGACTTCAAAGTGATTGAGTTGGCTGAGTAAGATAATTATCTAGTACTCTTGGGCAGGCCATAGTGTTATGCAAATAATGCCAACATGCACTTCATGAAGTGCCATATGACCTTTTAAAATGGAAATGATAGGGTTTTGATCCCCTTATCAAGTAACTAAGGACCCCCTTATGTAGAAAGTGTTGATCTTGAAAATGAGATCAACCATATCTATAACATCATGGTGTAAAGAATTAAAACTATCAACCCTAATGTCCAAGGAGTACTTTCTTAGGATGACAGACATTTAGAATTGGAAACTACTAATATAGATTGTGATTGATGGGTCAAGGAATTTTATGAAACAACTAGTCAAGAGTGCTTCATAGTGAGTGATAAGGTGCCAAAACCTATGAGGAATAGTTGGGTTTAGATTGATCGTACTTCACAAAAAGGGGTCCCTTGCAATAGGAAGAAAGGAAATAGGGTTTTTTATTTAATCAAAGGTAAAATTTTATCACTCTCATGATATGAGGGAACCAATCATGTTGAAGCGTATGTCCATGACATAAAGTTATGCATACCAAAGGATAAAGATAGAATGGGTAGACTGGTGTATACTTTAAGGAGCTAGTAGATGAGATCAAAGAGTTAGAAGACATCTTTTCATAACTAGAAGAAGGTACAAAGGTAGCTGATGCCATCTTCATGAACTTCTCCAACCAAGTGTCAGTCATTGATGCATGCCTCAAGTAGGAAAAGGGAAGAGGGAAGAGATGATGGTAAAGGTATACACTATTAGTAGGACTGAGCATGTATAGATCATGCCAAAGGTCAATACCTTGAGCACTCAGATCAAGAACTAGGATTAGAACTTGGAATAACTCTTCCATACCTTGCAAACAAAGGCTAATGATCAAGGGGCAATCTTAGATGGAGGAGTGATGAGGGAAAAGGAAAGGTTAGAGGCCTTTAGAAAAGAGTTAGATTAAACTAATGTGCTCAAACTTAGAATTGATTTAATAGAGATTGACAACACCATTGAATAAATCAAGCTCACCATCAAGGGATTTGAGGATTTTAGTGTTGAATTAAAGGAGAACATGTCAGATTTCTATGCATGTAGGGAATTGAAAGACTAGTCTAAAGATGAACTAGAAATTTTGTATGGGTTAATGTTGGGCCCCTTTTTGCCTAAGTCTAGATCCACACCAACTTAGTAAACATATAAACATGAGGTAATCAGGTGGAATGATTTCTAGTTTGGTATATTTTGCACTAACTAGAGGAATTAATGCTCATTTTACACTAGATGGTGGGTATTTAAATGGTGCCCAAATTTTATGGGGTATCTTCATGAGTATATACATGTGAAAACTAGAGCATAAATGGCACAAGGTGATGGATCCATTATAATGATCAACCAAGGCTCCATCTTAGCACCCAACATGCACCCTCCACCCTAGCAAGAAGATGCTCCTGAGTGCTATAAAACTAATCTTGAGCTTGTGAGTAGAGAGATACAACTTGGAGATATTGAAGCTATAGAAAATTAGTTCTAGGCATAGAAAAGTAATTGCCATTAAAACTTAGTTTTAGCATGGATATCTATAAAGATCCACCTTGTAGTGCCCAAGCTCACCTATGAGCCTCTAGGTCAATAGTTTTTTAGATGAACACGTGCTTTTTTTATATTAATGTGAACTTTGTTACTTAAACCTTGGTAATTGAATAATGGTATTGTACCTATCTGTGTATTGATCTAGTTTATATGGTTATGGCAAGGTTCTTTGAATGCTGCTTGAATTCAATAGTTACAGTAGTGTAATTTTGATATATGAATGTGTTGTTAAGAAAACTTTTATTCTAAGTTGGTAATAGAATCTTTATGTTAAATAATGATGTTGACATAAACCATAAAATAACCTAAGGTTAGGAATGGTCAAGCACCCAAACTTTGACACCTGTGTTGGGATCACTAGATTAAGTATGAACCCTTGACATAAATTAATTCCCTTGCCTCATCTTTGTACTAAATGGTGCTAAAAACAATAAGACAAAATCTTGCACCCTTGAGATCCTAATAACAACCTAATATAGGTTTGCTCTTTTATGACCAGAATAAGTTCCCTAAATAGGATTTATACCTATAGTTAGTTACACTCCACCTAAAATGACTTTTACCAATGAACTTACCAATGGCATTATTGTAATGATCAAATCCCTTAAAGAATGAGTTTCACCATGGCATGACTAGCCAAATAAAGGCCTTGGTTATTTCTCTATTGCACTTTAGGTGAGTTCATAAGGATTATGCCTGATGCGAATTGATGCTAGTGTAGTCGAGTGACAAATGTTGAGTGCTATAATATTAGTCTAAGTTTGAGCCTAGTTGTAACAAGTCTAGAACTAACTTTGATATATAGATAAGTACCTAACAAAATAAATGACTTAGATAACTAACCCTTTTTAACAATAGGCTTTGGCCCAATATTGAGGTGCAAGAGATTTGGAGTGTAACATACATTTTTCATTTTCATTCAAGGACCTATTATTTCATTAAATAACAACATTCTAATGAGTATTGTATGGAACTATACATTATAGTTAAATTCCTTATTAAGTGCAAACTTACTCAAAATGATGGTTGACATACCACCATTGTCCTTGTGCAAAATATTGATGGATTTATCTAATTTTTTTCTACAAGGGCCTTGAATGCCTAAAAGTGATAAAGACCTCAAAATTATTCTTAATAAAATACACCTATGTATACTTTTAATAATCATCAATGAAGGTAATAATATATCTAGTATTATTAAATGAAAGTTGTAGAAAAGGACTATAAATATCACTATAGACTAGCTCAAAAAAATATGTAGCTCTGCATAATTTTCCTTTGTCATACTTATATTCATGATGCTTACCAAGTATATAACCTTTGAAAACACCATTATAAAAAATACATGAGGCAACCTTGAAACTATGTCATTATCATTGAGTTTTTCTTGATAGTAATAGTTAAGATCACCAATATCTCATGTCATAATTTACTCATGCCATACGTATGATTGAGTATAACAGTAGAGAGTTGATCAAGAGAAAAATGTGAGATGCTATGATGGTGATTTATATTCCCAACTACAGTTGTAGAAACACTGTGCAATTCCCTAATAAGCACAAAATCAGGGGTGAACTCAACTTCCTTCCCTAAATCAATGTGAATGACCTGATAAATAGTTAGGAGATTAGTTGATAGTGAGGGAGCACATTGAGCATCCTAAAATTTCCAATCACTCACTTTAATAGACCCTCTCCCACAAACTTCTAGGGAAGAGTCATCATCCAAAAAAATGGAAGGCATAGAACATGGCTTCAAAGATGAGAAAATATCCTATGAGGAATTAATGTGGTGCAAGAAATCATAATCAAGTACCCATGAAAAAATTTGGGATGCAAATGCAATAAGAGCCTCTGCCTCACCTTTGCCCTTACTAGTGTCTTTTGCCTTAGAAGACTCATGTGTTGATGAATTTTTTTTGACTAAATCAAGAAGATTGATGTTATTTTTCTCAAGCATCTTTATTAGTTGGTAATTTGTGTCTTCATACATTTGGTTTCATCATGCCTAATTTTATTATAATAGGCACATGTGAGCTTCTTTTTATTGGGTTTCCAACCTGAAGAGGAGGTCTCAATTGACGCTTTGGACTTAGCATAATTTTTTTGACCATTTCTTTGTTATTAGTCCTTCTTATTCTATTTATTACCTTTACTATTGTAATCCTTATGTTTATCATGACTCATAATTAAGGCATGTGCTTTAGAGAACTTAATTACACATATGAATAAGATTATCTTTCTTTTGAGTTAATTTAATAAAAAATCATCCAAGGATGACATTTTCCATATAGCTCCAATGTCACACTTAGTGGCATGGAAGGTAGAAACAAAGATAAAATAGTCAAAACTGAACTTGGTAAGGATTCAAAGTATCAATTATACATCTTTTTTATCTATGCCACATAGTTTCAATTGTAACTTGAGTGATTTGAATTTGGAGAAGAATTCTTGTATGGTGTCAAAGTTTCATGGACTCAAATTGATGAGTTTATTCTTTAGCTCATGACCTCTCATTACATCATAATTCCCAAAGAGTTTTTTCAATATGGTCTAAACATCATTAAGAGTATTTTTAGATTCAATGTGAAAGAGAAAGTTGAGAGAAATTGTTAGGCATAATAGACCATAGGCCTTATCACATCTGTTAAACCACTTTACCTTCTCTACATCAGGTGTTGGTTCTATTATGGTACCCATCATGAATCATTATAATACTTTACTCCTCAGGTATATTTTTACTTTGGTTTTCCACTCATGATAGTTGAATGCAGTAAGAAGCTATACCATATTTTGATCCATGGTGTAGTAAAGTTGTATTACAAAACTGATAGTTTGAAAGAGATAAAGAAATGTAATGCCCCTTAAAATTATAGAGGTTATTATGTCAAGTAATTTCAAAATATGGAAAGTATCTAAGTAGGCATCAGGTTATGATGGGTGTCTACATAGGGGTCGTATTCTATTAAGTGTCATAGTAAGTGGTAGATTCTGATGGGTGTCTGTGTAGGTTTCAGTTCCACCAAGTGTAAAAGTAGGTGTTGGGTTCCAAAAAGTGTTTTCATAGGCATTAAGATTCAATAAATGTATACATAGGCATCATATTCCATTAAGTATCTATGCAGGTGTCATATTTTTCCAAGTGTCTACACATGCATCATATTTTGATAAGTGTTTATACATGCATCAAATTTTGAGAAGTGTCATTGCAAGCATTGGATTTTGCCAAGTGTCTACATAGAAATCATATTATACCATGTGGCTATGTAGGTGTTATATTTTGAAAATTTTCTACATAGGCATTGAATTTTGGAAAGTGTTTGCATAGGCATCAAATTCTACCAAGTGTCTACACATGTATCAAATTTTGATAAGTGTTTGTGCATGCATTAAATTATGATAAGTGTCCAATAAAGGGCCATAATCAATCAAATTTATAAGCAAGGTAATAATTATTTTTAACCTTTTAAATTCCCAAAAACTTCAAATCTAATACCCAAATGAAAAAAACATATAATACCCACTAAGTTTCTTGAAAAACCAAGAAAAATCTACGAATTGTTTTTTCCTTTAAGTTTCCTATCATGTGGATTTGTGAAAAATTTTAAAACACCACCAAATCCTCCAAAAAAAGGTTGAAATAATGTCATGAAGTAGGTTTTGGCACCTTTTAAATTTAATATCACATGTCATTTTTAGTGAAAACTAGTCAATAAATGATGACCTAAATATGCCTTTTCCCTCGTTATTTTTCTAAATCTCAATATTTAAAGGACTCCATAAGAAGAGCAAAATATAAAAAATGGTGAATATAAAATATGCAAGGTCAAATAATGCTTGTTCTGTGGCATGAAAACTAAAAAAATCAATATTTCACAATAGAATCTATGGCATTCATATACTAAAATTACTTTGATACCATTTCAAAGTAGGCCCCAATTGAGGATTGGGACTAGGTAGACACAAATGTACAAATACCTATAATATACAATAAAGGAAAAATTTAAAATAGATAGCCTATTATAGAAGTGAAATCAAACATGATAAAAAATAAATATCATTATCATTCATTAGATAAAATATGTTTAAGAAAGGCACATTTATATAGAATCCAAAAAGTAACACTAAACTAGAAAACATGGTTAAGCCATATTTTCCTAATGACCTAATATGACACCTAAGAAAGTTATACAAAATGTGAAGGAAAAAACCATATAATGGTATAAAAAACCTACACTAAAAGAGATTTCACATGTCATGGATCAACAATTGATCCAACCTAGTAGAGAGGGGATGATTTCAATTGTAATCATTTCTTATCCAAGGAAATGAACAATCCTTCAAGTAGTAATGAGAGAGTAGTAAGTCATTGTGTGTTGTTAGATCATAAACATACTAACTTTATTAACTAATATAGCTCTAATATTATACCCAAATAGAAAAGGACCCATTATGAGTTCTCTATAAGTAATTCCAAGGTTTTTGGGTGTCACTAGACTTAAACATACATTACTCATAATAAAACAAATAACACCACTACAAATGGATATAAATTCTTGATTACATGATCAAAAGGGAATGAAGAATATCCATTCCATCATCATCAACCTAATTCCAATAAATTTTAAATAAAGTTACAACCATTTTTCATTTAACCCATGAACTATATTTTATTAAATATGCATGAATCGGTATTAGGCCTCTTCATTATTGAGAAGTGCATATGTGTGCATGAACCAATATCATTCTCCTTGAATTGTGCCAAATTTTATAATGTTATGCATCTATATTTTCAATCATAACTATATATGTAAATTTTTAATTTTTATTCTTTTAACTATTTGAGTATGTCCATGGACATGAATCTAAGTGTGTATGATTAAGTTTGTGAATATGCATGGCATATGCCCCCATAAATTGTATCATTATGAAAATATACGTCTCATATATGGTTTTTGAATCACTTTAAATCTCTAAAAAAATTACTATGTACATGCATATGGCTCTGAATATGTATAATATTACTAATATTTAGTGATGTGTATTTCTTATATTTATACAATAGATACACCTACATAACATATGCACCTACAATCTATACCAACATGTATGATCTTACACAAATCTTTAAAATACTTGTTACAGTTATTTAGATAATCTGAACCCTTCTCAACAACGTATAATGTATCAAAATCAAGTGATCCCAAATATTATCTATGCAAGCTTTACTTCTATAATAATTAAATTAATAGAGAATGTTGATGAGCATGTCCATAAGTGTGATATCATCTAGCCTATGAAGTTAATCACAGATCCAAATCCAAAGGCAATCCAGTTTGTTACAACTTTTCAAGACTATACCATAAATAGATATAAATTATGATTTGACCCAAAGCATTGTGTGTTATGTTGTCTTAAAGGCATTATTTATGAAATAATTATATATTCCAAAGTTTGAGCAACAAATCATTATGTAACTAAAGGAGATTAGACATGACTCGTCTATGAATGTATGTGATTATGATTCTAGATTTAATAGCCTCATATCAAATTTGTCTTATGTACTTCACCCACTAAAAACTTCCTAGTGGTTTATCAGTAGACTAATTTTTCCTTACTGATGCACCTTGGCAATGAAAAACATCACAAAGACATAAGAAGACTTAGATGCTACATTAAAAGCTAACATGGTAGGAAGTGTTGATTCTAGGGTTAATATAACCTTGGAAGAATAAATTAGATATATGATCATGATGCTATAGAAGGTGATGAGAAATGGCACATTGGATAATCAGAGTGGGTTATGGCACACAGACTATGGGGTAGATGAGAATTTGGGCCAAAATTTGTCAGGATCGTAACAAGAACAATTGATTACTCTTGTATGCAACTAAACACGGAATTAAACTAGAATTGAAAGCAACTAGAAATCATAATTAGAAAAGAACATGAGATACAAGAAACAATGAAAAATTGTATTAAACTCTTCCAGAAAGAAATACAATTGAAGAAATCTCTCTTTCTTTTCACACTTCTCAGATGTACAAATCTCTTTCCCTCAAGAGTTCTCTCTCACAATTACAAACACAATTCAGCTACTTGAATTGATTTCTACATCATACAAGCTATGAAGATCTATCCCCATTATATAGAATTAGGGATCATGAGCTATGCAATATCAACCATTAGATACACCTCCTAATCTAAGGCTTAAAACAGTCCTACTAAAGATAGAGATGCGGACTTAAGACTAACACTTAATATTATCATGCAAACAATCGATTCCATCCTCAAAAATAGACTTTCTGGATGTACAAGTGACCGACGTCAGTCCCTGTCAGTCTGCACATGACCGACATTGGTTAATCCATAATCAACATTGACAACCTCCAGTCGATCCCTGACCGACGTCAATGACTATGTAAATCTTGTAACTTTGCATTTGCTCATCCATGAAGCTTTTAGCTCCACACCTCAACAATCTCCCACTTGGAGATAAATAGCTACACCTGTACCTATACAACAACATCTTCTAGCTTCTCCTCCATCTTCAAGCTCAATTTTGAAGACCAACAAAATTTGAATGAAGATTCAACTTCTCCTTTGTTACCAACTTTGTTAACATATTTGTAGGGTTCTCATCTGTATGGATCTTTTCCAGCTTCAACTCACCATCCTCCAATACCTATCTAATGAAGTGGTACCTAAGTTGTATATGTTTGGTTCTTGAATGAAAGCTTGAGTTCTTAGCCAAATGAATTGCACTCTGACTATCACTGTATAATCTAAAACTCTCTTGCTCCTTTCCCAACTCTTCCATGAACTGAGTCATCCATATCATCTCTTGCTAGCCTCTGTGACTGCAATGTATTCTGCCTCTATAGTATACAAGGCAACAACCTTCTGCAACTTTGAAATCTAGCTAACCGCCATTCCACCAACAATGAAAACATAACCTATGGTGCTTCTCCTACCATCTAAGTCACCTACCATATCCAAATCTAAATATCCATGTAGAGAAGTATTTGACCCTCCATAGCATAAATGCCTACTGCTGGTCCCTCTCAAATATCTGAGAATCCACTGAACTGCTTTCCAGTGTTCCTTCCCTGGATTGGCCATAAACTTGCTGACAACTCCCACTTCTTGGGTAATATTTGGTCTAGTACATACCATTGCATACATTAAGCTCCCAACTATGGAATCATATGGAACTCTACTCATGTACTCTACCTCATCATGTGAATTAGGACACTATTCTTTACTCAGCTTGAAGTGTCCAGCCATAGGTGTGCCTACCGGTTTTACATCCTACATATTAAACCTCTCCAACACCTTGTTCACATAATCCTCTTGAGACAAAATCAACCTATGATTTTTCTTGTCTCTCTTAATACTCATGCCAAGGATTTTCTTTACTGCTCCCAAATCCTTCATAGCAAATGTGTGAGCTAATTTTACCTTAAGCTCAAAAATATCCTGCATGTGTGAACCTGCAACCAGCATATCATCTACATACAACAAAAAGATAATATATCTACCATTATCCAATATCTTAAAATAGACACAATGATCAGATTGACATCTACTATAGCCATGCTTAGTCATAAACCTATCAAATTTCAAATACCATGTCTAGGAGCTTGCTTAAGACCATATAAGCTTTTCTTCAACCTGCACACAAGCTTCTCCTTACCTTTGACCTTAAAACCCTCCGGCTGATCCATATATATTTCTTCATCCAAATCTCCATAAATAAATGTTGTCTTAACATCAAGCTACTCAAGATGCAAATCCTCAATGGCAACTAAAGACAATATAATCCAAATAGAAGTCATTTTTACTATAGGAGAAAAAATTTCACCAAAATCAATACCTAGTTTTTGTGCAAATCCCTTTACTACCAACCTGGCCTTATGTCTCATCTGTCCATTTTCACCTTCCTTTAACCTGTATACTCATTTATTTTTTAGTGTTCTCTTTCCTGCTGGTAACTCAACCAAATCCCACGTTTGGTTCTCTTTCAAGGAATCAATCTCCTCATTCATGCCAAGCTCCCACTATTTCAGGGTCTCTACCTACATTGCCTCATCAAAACTCTCTGGTTCTCCACCATCAGTGAGCAATAAGTAGAATAATGAAGGGGAATATTGAATTGGAGGTTTGCTTACCCTTGTTGACCTCCTGATGAGTGTCTGAGACTCATTTACCACTTGTTGTCCACCCAAATTCTCTGACAGTGACCAATCTTGGTCATCTCTAGGTCTCTGCCTGACCAACATCGGTTCCACCTAACCGATGTCAGTTCCTATCTGACTGATGTCGGTCACTGTCTGACCAACATCAGTTACTTTTTGACCTATCTGATCGATGTTAGTTCCTACCTGATCGACATTGGTGTCTATGTTTTTTTAGAAGTGATTTCCTGCGAGCTCATTTTGGATCACAATCTCGTCCAAATATCCATTGCTCTGCTCAAAATCATTCAACCTCTTGAGCTGATCCCTGTACATCACTTTCTCATTGAAAACAACATCATGACTTCTAATAATCTTGTTAGTTTCTAGATTCAACAACTGGAATCCAAAATCTTTAGAGCCATAACCAATAAAAGTGCACCTCATAGACTTAGTATCCAGCTTCTTTCTATTTTCCTTATCAATGTGCACAAAAGCTTCATAACCAAAAACTTTGATAAATGAAAGATCTACCTTTTTACCTATCCAGGCCTCTTCTGGAATTCCACCATCTAGTGTAGTACAAGGTCCTTTGTTAATCAGGTAAACTACAGTGTCTATAGCTTCTACCCAAAACTATAAGGGCAAACCAGCATGCAACCTCATGCTCTGTGCACGCTCCATTATTGTTCTATTCATCCTCTCAGAAACTCCATTTTGTTGAGGCATCCTTGGAACCATCTTTTGCCTATGTATTCCATTCATAGAATAGTACCTATTGAACTTATAGCTATAGTACTCACCACCATTGTCAGATCTAAGACACTTCAATCTCAAACCTGTTTCATTCTCAACCAAAGCTTTCCATTTCATAAATGTGTCAAATACATCAGATTTATTCTTTATGCAATAGACCCATACCTTTCTTGTAGCATCATCAATGAAAGTAACATAATACTGTGATCCTCCAATAGAAGCTACCTGAGCTGGTCCCCACACATCTGTGTGAACAAGCTCCAACTTGTGCTTCCTCCTTGTTGACCTAGTTTTGAGAAACTCACTCTCTTCTGCTTTCCAAAAATACAATGCTCATAGAAATCTAGATCTATGCTTTTCAAATCTAAAAGCTTACCTTTTGACTTAAGGACTTTCATTCCCTTCTCACTCATGTGGCCGAGCCTATAGTGCCACAACTTTGCATCCACATTTGAAGTAGATAATACAGAAGGAGAATAATCAGTAATACAATTACATAAATAGAAAGTGCCTTCTCTCTTACCTTTGGCTAATATAAGTGCACCCTTGGTAACCTTCCAAGATTCAGTTGTGAGAGTTACTATGCAACCCTCATCCCCCAACTTTCCTGCAGAAATTAGATTCCTCTTCAGGTTGGGTACATGCATGACATCCCCCAACACCCATGTGTTTCCATTTTGAAATTTCAGTTCCACTTTTCTTTTGCCAACAATTTTACAAGGCTCATCATCCCCTAAATAAACTTTTCCAAAATCTCCCTGGACATAATCATTGAAAAATTCTCTATTTGGGGTAGCATGGAAAGAAGTACCAGAATCTACAACCCAAGATTCTAATCTATTATCCAAAGAAAGTGTAAAATCATCTTGTGCAACAATACCTACAACTTTTGCTTCTTCTTTACCTTCATGCTGATTTTCTTCTTTAACCGGCAACCAGCAATTTTTCTTTGCATGTCCTATCTTTCCACAATTTCAGCAGGTTATTCTTCTTCCATTTCTAGATTTGGATCTTCTTCTCATCTTTGACTTAGACCTTGATCTCCCTTGCTTGCTATTCTCTCTTTGCCTTCCCCTACTTTCAATACTTAAAGCATTACCTAATGATTCCCCTGTGCTTTTCCTACGAGTCTCTTCTTTCAAGATTACACTAACAACATCATCTACTTTCAAGATATTTGTAGTAGATGTAGTATTACTAACTACCATTACTAACCTATGCCAACTTTCAAGCAAAGAGCATAATATTAAAAGAGCCTTAATTTCATCATCGAAAACTATTTTGACTAAATTTAACTGATTTACAATACCATGGAAATCATTAAGATGACTAGATACAGATCCACCTTCCCGCATTTGCAAATTAAATAATTGCTTCATAAGATATAACTTATTTAAAGCTGAGGGATTTTCATATAAATTTGCTAAAGTGTCCATCAAATATACCATTTTTTTTGCCTATGACAAGTTGGAAATCATAGAAGATGCCAGGCTCAATCTTATGGATCCCAGAGCCTTTCTATCAAGAACATTCCATTCTTCATCTTGCATATCTGTGGGCTTGCTTGAAACCCCACCCAATGGTAAGTACATATCTTTTTGATATAGATAATCTTTTATCTGCATCCTCCATAATTGATAGTTCTTGCCGTTAAACTTCTCCATTCTTAGTTTAATTTCTTCTACCATTGCTATGCTCCCACTCAAACAAAAACCCCTGTGAGTGCCCTATAATCAATACACACTAAACAGATCTGAAACCACCTATTAGTGAACCCAAGCTCTGATACCACTTGTCAATTGGTATCACTTGGTGAACTAGCAACCTAGCTCTGATACCACTGTCAGGATTGTAACAAGAATAATTGATTACTCTTGTATGCAACTAAACACAGGATTAAACTAGAATTGAAAGCAACTAGAAATTAGAATCAACAAAGAACATGAGATACAAGAAACAATGAAAACTTGTATTAAACTCTTCTAGAAGGAAATACAATTGAAGAAATCTCTCTTTCTTCTCACACCTCTCAAATGTACAGATCTCTTTCCCTCAAGAGTTCTCTCTCACAATTACAAACACAATTCAGCTACTTGAATTGATTTCTACATCATACAAGCTATGAAGATCTATCCCCATTATATAGAATTAGGGA
Source organism: Torreya grandis (assembly GCA_037957365.1). Lineage (NCBI taxonomy): Eukaryota > Viridiplantae > Streptophyta > Pinopsida > Cupressales > Taxaceae > Torreya > Torreya grandis. The sequence goes on along the minus strand of JARHVA010001118.1, from coordinate 2,019,071 downwards.
TCATGAGCTATGCAATATCAACCATTAGATACACCTCCTAATCTAAGGCTTAAAATAGTCCTAAAGATAGAGATGCAAACTTAATACTAACACTTAATCTTATCATGCAAACAATCCGTTCCATCCACGAAAATAGACTTTCTGGATGCACAGGTGACCGACATCGGTCCCTGTCAGTCTGCACATGACCGACATCAGCCAATCCATAACCGACATCAATAGCCTCCAGTCGATCCCTGACCGATGTCAGCGATTGTGTAAATCTTGCAACTTTGCATTTGCTCATCCGTGAAGCTTTTAGCTCCACACCTCAATAGAATTGTCTAAGGAGAAACATGCATGCACTCATAAAGTCTTGTGATATATGTGGAGAGGTCCATGATGTGCATAATTTACCTAACCAACTCAACCAATGTTTTTGACTTAATGTAATATCTATAACACCACCTCACACAACATAACTAATTTCAAAGTATTAAGTGACCTAAGCTAGCATAATTTAAGGCATATAATAACTAGAATATCTAAACAAATTTTTGATGAGTATAGATCACCACAAGGGAAATGAGGTCATGGTGATGGAGGACTATCTGGTGGGAGGTTTACACCTTAGGGATGTTAGAAGTGTGGGTCACCATATCAATTCTAACAAGATTATATTATGCATCTTACTTTTAATTATTACGTAAGGAATCATAGGGTTAAGGATTACCCATAATTAAATGACAAAATCACCAAAAAGACTTGACCCAAAAGAGATGTTGTAATGATTAATTACGAACCAAAATATAAACAATGGGATCCAAAGAACTAGGTGAAAACACTCAAACTCTATAATTTTGGGTCATGATAAGAAGTGTATTGACCACATAACATGTTGTCAATCCTACTGAGAAGGTCTAGTTGGGATATGAATTGCATAGAGATGAAACCTCAAGACAACATTTGGATCCTTGTTGAACACCATACCCAAATGTCATGCAACATAATTCACTACTCTAAAAATCATTTGAGGCCATCCAAAATCTACTAGGTGAGCTTAAATATGCTCACGATCTATAGGAGAAATAGAGATATAAGTCCCAACCTAGAATAGGTATCCCTAAGACCAAATATGATCTATTTGAAGTATTATACCTCTTACATCTAGAGGGATGGTACCTATGCTTAGGGAGTTAATCTCTAATTACCAAGCCAAACATCTCATGAATGTATCAGGACCTATCATGTTTAGGAGTGAGATATTTGGGTGATGAGTTTTTTTGGATATTACCAAGAATTACTATTGGATGTAGATAGTAATAAATGTTAGGTTTGTGATATCCTATTGTATACTAGTGTTAAGGTTAATATCTTGAATGGGTATGCTTGGAAGAAGATTGGAAGGCCATATTTGTGGCCTTCATTACACATTTTGTTCATGGACAATAAGACTAATGCCTAGTCATTGGGTATACTTCTTGATGCCAACATGGAGATCATGAGAGTCAAGTTTCAAGATGGCTTTGAATTGATTGAATTAGCAGAGTTTGATAACTACCCTACCCTACTTGGTAGGCTATGGTGTTATGCTAATAATGTATACATGCAATTTAAGCAATGTTACATGATTTTTGAGAATAGAAAGGAATATGTGGTCATTATACTAGATACAAATATTTGGAATCCATATGTCAAGAATATATATGGAATATGAGATTAATACAATCTACAATATCACTATTAAGGGAATAGATAACCTCAAGCTAAATGTATAAGGTAGTCTTCACTAGGATGATGCCCAATCAATTTATGATACCACTACCATATATTGTGACCAATGGGTTCAAGAGTCTTACAATGATATTTGATGAAGTTTTGACATCATTAAAATAGGACCCCATAAGAGAGGAGTGTAGTGGCCAAGGTGTGGTAATTTATATAATATTTATCACAGAAAAATTTGGGTCTTATGTATGAGGAAAGTAACAAATATGGTTTGATACATCAATAAAAGGTGTCTCATAAAACTATCCCCTTTCACTAGAATAGGTGATATTCATCCATATATTCATTACTTTGAAGTAGTCATTCTTAATGAGTGAGAGCACATAGATACCATGGTATATACATTAAATAGTACTATTGTGCCCCTCTTGGGTAGGCATCAAGGAAGATATGTGTATTTGGTTTAGGCCAAAAACCATTAGAAAAAGTTACCATCATAGAGTGGAGGCTCATACCCCAACATACACATTTAGTCATGTGAGGAAACATGGGTAAGAATTCCTTCATGTCTACCTATTTAACTTTGGGTCCATGCCTTCTACTAAATATGAAGTAGGTAGGTGCACACATGATATATTATAACATAAATATGAAGAGAGATGACCACATGGGAAATTCTGAAATAATAGTGTGTACATGTATTTGCATTCAAATCTAAAGATACAAGGTTGACTAATCCCCTACAATAAATCCATCATGCCATATTCAAGAATAAGACAAAAATGGAAGAATAAGTATTACACTTGTATAAATAAAAAGGGGAAATCCTATCAAATAAATAAATAATTAGAGATCAAACAATTATTCAAGTGAATAATATGGATAAATATGGAAAGATAAGAACTTGCATTACAAAAAGGAAAAGATAAAACTATACACAAAGCTGAATAAGAACTCGATGAGGGTGATCCAAGTCATATACATATTGAGACCACTCAATGTGAGTGGAAAGTAGTGGAAACAAACTTAGAACAAAATTACTATTATAAATATCCCTTGAATAATATTAAATCAAACATTGGAAAAGAAGAGGAACCTAAGATCACCAACATTGGGGACTACTAGTCTAATGTATAACTTACCTGCATTCTATAATTGTTTTGAGAATTATAAGACCTATTTCCAAGAAGCTTCTTGGAGGTGAAAAGAGTGAAATATTCATTATGAAAAATTAAGATCACATTGGTTGATATCACATGTCATATCAAGAAGTGACCCTAGCAAATGAATCCCAAGATACAAGTTATGGTAAAAACTAAAATTGATAACATGTTGGTTGTAGGTGTTATATATCCCATATAAGAGTTTGAATGGGTAATTACCATGGTTATCAACATAAATAATGATGGTTGCATTCATATTTTCATTTATTATCATATTTTAAATGCATCTTGCATCATAGACTCCTTTCCCACTCCCTTCACTGAATAAATTCATGGAGTGGTAGGTTGTGAGATATACACTTTCACAGATAGATTCTTAGGATACTATGAGGCCTAGATCAAAGAGGAAGATAATATCAAGAAAATATTTATAAATGAGTGGTGATAAATTTCATTCTATTTGTGTTAAAAAATATACCCTTGCCATATTCTCATGTATTATGATTGTGACTTTCAAAGACATTGTTCACCAATTTATCCAAGTGTACTTGGATGATTAGATAGTATATGGGATTGTGAAGGACCACCATGATAGTTTATGAATCATGTTTGAGTGGTGTGTGTGTGTGTGTGTGTGTGTGTGTATATATATATATATAATTCTCTCAACTATAATAAATATGTATTTTCCATTGCATTTGGCACCTTTCTCAGCCATGCCATTTGAAAATATGGACTCTTGGTGTATACCATAAAAGTGGTAGTCATCCTTCAAATTGAGGTGTTTTCCAATCAATGTGAGGTATGTGCATTCTTTAGAAATAATAGGTATTACCAAAATTCATCTGACATTATGAAAATATATTTGTATCCCTATAAAAACATTTGTAGAAAGATAAGTCATTTAGATGGGGAAGAACATAGGATTAAGCCTTTAAAGCATTGAATTAGAAGTTGTCCAACTCTCTTATATTATATTTATTAGACTAGAATACACCATTTCATGTGCATATTTATGCTTATAGGATGGATATTGGTGATATTTTATCCCAACCTAGAGAGAACAGTAGTGGTTATCCAATTTAATTCTCTATTTGAAAGCTTACCTCTATAAAAAATAATTATACAACCACTAAATAGGAAGTGTTGGCTATGATCTATGATCTGTAGAAGTTTTGATAGTACTTATTATCCACCCCATTTATGTTATTTATATATCATGAGGACATAAAATATTTTTTTAATAAACCCATCCTTCATGGATGTATATATCGATGGATAATAGTATTTCAAGAATTTCATTTCATAGTAGTGGACAAGTTGGGAAAATAAAAACTAGGACTTGACCACCTTTTTAATTTCATCATTGGAGAAGTTATGAAACCTATTAAGGATGGTATGCCTAACACACAACTATATAAAGTACAACACATACCAAGGGAAATTTTTTATATTTCAGCATTCCTTACTTAAGGGATCACACTAGATAATATGACCAATAAAGATAAGAAGAAACTAGCCCTTCATGATACTCCTTATCAACTCACCATTAGAGAACTATACAATTGAGGATGTGATAAGGTGTTATAATGATGTTTAATTCCCCATGAATGCACAACTATCTTGTGATAATCCCATAAAGGAATCATTGGAGGACACATCATTGGGGAATCAAGAAAGATACTCTTTTCAGGACTTTAGGTGATAACTATTTTTAATGATGCCAAGTAATATGCCCAAAAGTGTGATGTTTGCTAGAGGATCAAGAAGTCAAACCATAAAGATGAAATTCCACTTGTCTTATTCCTCACATAGGCCCCCTTTGAGAAATGGGTTATTGATTTTGTAGGGCCTATTATACCTATCACATGATGGATTGACATGAGAAACATCATTGTTACCATTGACTACTTCATTTGATGGGAAGAGGTTATACCCACTAAGAATAACATTATAGCCATAACCACCTAATTCTTATGGTAAAATATTATTACTAGATATTAATGTCTCTTAACCCTTAGTAATGACTAAGGCACCCATGTCATCAACTAGATAATATGGATCCTTTTATCATAGTTCATGATCTCCCATCACAAAACAACACCTACCACCTAGAGGCTAATGACACTATATATGCATTCAACAAAATATTAGGCCATTACCTCATAAATATCTATGATTTAGGATGCATAGACTAGGATGATTAAATATCAGTTATTTAATGTGCATACCATACCAAATGTAAGTGACTTAATAAGTCTACTCCTTTTTAGTTGGTAATTAACATGAAAGTTTTACTTTTTATTGAGTTTCTAGTTATATATATTTACACAGTCTTAATTGGTCACCTAGATGATCTCAATTCCATCACAGTGTGCCTTTAAGAATTAAAAAACTTTATGAGTGATGCACCTTTTCTAAAAGGACCCAAACCATTGAGAAGGCCCAATAAAAGGCATGGCATGATAAAAATATCAAAGGAAAACTATTGATTAAATGTGCTTAAGTCCTTATGTATGATTTTAAATACCTTAAACATCCTTGTAAGTTATGATTCTATTGGCTAAGGCCATATATAATTGGTAGCATTTTGGAACCAATGTATGCAGGCTTTGTACTCTCAATGTGGAAATAATTCTTGGGCATTTCAAAGGTAACAAGGTCAAGCCAAATCATGCCTAATACTAATCATGTAATTTAATAATAAAGCATATGCCACTTATTTTATATTATTATGTGTATTTCCTTTGGGTTATTTTAGGCTCATTTTGGTATTGTGATCAATGCTTTGTTAGGGGTACCATCCTATGCACTCTTATTAATATCCAATCAGGCAAGCCAAGAAGAGACTTTATTTGGAATTCCACCATGCTAGGCATCTAAGTATTTATAGTGAGGAGATTAATGCACTATTTTTTTATGAATATCTCTTAATAAATATTTTTGAAATCAATATTTTGAATGTTTCCAAGCATCATCCTCTCCTACTTTCTAATTCCTTATAAGTATCTTCATTATTTTTATTTCTATGTTAGATGATTAGACACATGATTTAGTGTGGTGTAAGGAATGAAAATGTCAAAATAGGACAATCAATTAATCCACCTTATCAAGGTATAGGTGTCAAATAAATTCTCAAATTATAAGACCTCAACTAATCCAATAACTAGAATAAGTATAATGAGGATGAAATACCACACATGGGAAAAGTTAGAACCACTTCATCATCTACGTAGCACAATTAAGAGGGGATCTCAAAAAAAGTGGAAAGGAAAATAAAGTGGGAAAAAATAAAAGGGTAACCCATAACATAAAAAATAGATCCAAGAATAAGGTACCATGTAAATGAGGGAAACATATTAAATCTAGGGTTGAATAGGAAAGTTGAGAGTAGAATTTCAGAATAAATACATAGATGACTAGAGTTGGGTATGAGACCAAAGGAGAAAGAATCAAAGAAGAAGAATCATACTCCAAATATCTAATTTGGGACCCCCATATTAGAGGATATAGGAACTACCTAAGGAAGAGCAAGGGTTGAAGATCCTTGGGATACAAATAAAGGATCAATAGGAACCAAAAGATGTGATAGGAATTAGCTGGTAGGATACAAGGCTAGGAAACATACTAAAGTTACAACCACATCACAACCTATGAAGTGAACTATTTAGAGATGTAATATCTAGATAGTGTATAAAATGGAAAAGAATGGGATTTAAGGGTAGATGCATGAAAAATAGAGGATGTCAACCTCCTCATCATGGATCACAAATACAAACTATTTATAGATGATCTTTTAGACACTAGGATAAGAATTAATGAAGGGAGTCGAAGGTGTCTTGAGGAATTTGGCACATTTCAAATATAAAAACTCCCCTTATTTGGAAAAGTATAATAATTGATAAGGTCTCTTATCTCCTAGATTCATCAAGACAAAATGTATTTTATATGGAGAATGATGCAAATCATGGTGGCTTAGATTCATAAATCCATAAGGTTGGCTTAAACCAAGTTGAGATAAGGGAAAATTTGGGAAACTAGGAGGAAATTGACCTAATGGCTCACCATTTTAACTAAAACAAGGTAAAATATGATTACCCTATCCCCAATATAATTTATAGGACCATTAGGGTAGAAAAACATTTGGTAAGTGCCAAATTATATCCAACAAGATGGTGGGAGGAAATCAATCAAAACTACCTATATATAGTGCAGGAAAAGGCAAATGGAAACCAATTCAATATGGCCAAATATGTGGTGGATTTAATCATTAAGGCATAGAATTCACATATAGGGGAATGAAATTTCATGTTTGGTGTTATCCTCATGGTGTTAGTATTTGATGAGATTGGAATCCCTAAAGGGAGAGATGGGGGAGAGGGTCATACTTTCCTTGACCACCATGAATACCTTATGATCAATTATTAATAATTTACTCTCCCATGCATGATCACCTCAAGATATAAAGTAAGTATCACATATTTGAATACATATTTGAGAGAAGCCCTATGGGAATAATGACACATCCTTACGATACTACCTAAAATGGTGAAGGGCCAAGCTTGATTCATTATGATACAACATTTTTCATGGTTTAAACCAGGTTGAATGATGGGAATATATCCCTTTGGATTAAGTTACCCTATGATTTTACCACATAATACTTCATGATGTAGTCAATGTCATCAAAAACCTAAAGAATGTTAGAGTAGATTCCTAATGGATTGATGTTAACATCCATAGTATGTATGCCAATTATGTGAAATAGAGAATAATTCCCATGAGGGAGGATAAACAAGTTTAAGGATAAGAGTGTGATATTATTTAGGATATCCATATCCACAGTAAGTCTTATTATCTAAAATACTACCTAAAGCCACTAAAATGGTGTGATTATATAAGGGCAAAATGTTGAGAATACCTTCAACTTCCACATCTTATCCAAGAGGTTCAACCACCCTCATAAGCCATGAAGAGGACAACAAAAGGAGAGGAAATCAACCACCTTCAGCTAAACTAGGTGGTTCAATAAAAGGGGTAGCTAAATAAAAGGCTCAAGAGAAGATGAAGAAGATAATAAATGAATTCTTCTAGAAAGGATATAGAGGGTAGGGAGGAATGAAATCCCATGTAGACACCCAAAATTTGAGAAGAAGCAAAATCTATGGGTGAAGCCTCAAATTAAGAATAGTCATGAAGACAAAGATCTAAGGAGTAGGAAATGCCAATCCCCATGCCTAAGTTAGAGGATACATATTCAAAAGAGGTTTCTCTAACCAAAAAGGGAACTAAGTGATAGGAAGTACATAAATCACCCCATCATCAAGATAAATGAAAACTAACACTAGAACCTAAGGGAAGGGCATCATCCCTAGTAATTAGAGAATAACAAAGAAAGGGTGTGATAAATGTAAATATAAAAAAGGGAGATTTGGCCATTAGGAAGAGATAGATAGGATGGAAGAATAAGGTCATGTTGGGAATATGACCTATATGTATAATGACCTAGAAATATCCCCATGTAGCTAAAATGTTGAAGATATATTGGAGGATCCTATAGGGGAAGTGATTGAGCACCCATAGGAGGAGATTAATATCCTAAATGAATTTTAGGATGAGAAATTCTAAGATGAAGAAAGTGATTAGAAATGGGATGGCTTAGGAAGATAAAGAGAATAATGAGGTCCAAACAAATATGAGTCCATCCTCATAAAATATATCTCACCATGGTAGAGTGTAGAAATAAAAATGTAACAAAACATTTGGGAGCAGCTACAAAGTGGGGTGTAAGATGAACACCTATATTTTTTGGATGTCTTGGCATCAGATCATGCCTCCTTAATAACTTGATAATATTTATCTTTTGCCTCATAATATTTTAGGTATGACCCCATTAATGAGTTTCCTAATGAATCTAAAATATCATCTACTAGAACTAACCATATAGGATCTAGAATGTTCCTCATAAAACCTAAAACTTTCACTAGGGTACAAGTTAGTAATGCTCTCTTGAAGATAGCTATTGAAGTAACTAAATATAATTTTTTAAATTCAAATACTTATCTAAAGTTGTAATAAAATGATGGATATGTCTAGTGCCCTTAAATAACAATAAAGGAAGCACCTATTTGTTGAGCAATCCCTTGACTAGGCTAGGCAAATGTAGGTTGAGACTAAAAATATGTTGAATTAGGAGAGTATAATAGGAAATGGATGAATATAAACTTTAATAAATAAATTTTATATCCATGAAACTATGTGAAAATATCATTATAACTTGGCCTAGCTTCTTGTACATGATTAATGTCATGCACCCCAATCTAATGGTGAGTTTAGAGGTCCTCGTTGATGTGATCATCAAAAGGAATAAATAGTCTTAAAGTCCCCATGAGAAGTTATAGGAGGACCATATCAAATTCACTAAACCATTTAAATATTTATAAGATGTAATAAAAACCCTTTCTAATTGTGCAACTGATGCAAAATGCTTATTTGGGAATTTTTTTGAGCAAGCCATGATAATCCAATCATGATTGTCTTTCTGAGAATATAAGCAGAAATTTATTGTTTCACTAGTCTACATGAAGAATAATAAGGATGATTTATTCTCCTTGATTAAATAGGTGGAAATTTTGGTCTAAGAAATAGGATCTTCAAGGATTAATTAGAATTTTAGTTTTTATATCTTGAATGAATAACTTTGGATGAATAAATCCTTCTATAAGAAGCCCTAAAGGATGGGTTGGACAAGCTTGGTGAAATAAATCAATAGGTTGAACCCATATAAGCCTTATATAATAATCCTTGAAGGATAGGTTGGAGAATCTTGGTGAAATACAAAACTGGGTTTAACCCCTCCCTACAATGATCACTAACATCCAAAGGATAATCATAGAGTCTTAAAACACATAAAACTATTCAAATTTCCATGCACTAGTGGGATGAGTTCTAGAGAGAGTTACACAAAAGCATTTTGGAGATTTATACTCACCCTCCTAAATTTTAAGCACCAAAAGGAAGGGTGAGTTAACCAAGAACATCCAACCATGCTAGTGTGGGGTAGATTTTGACCATGAGTAAATGGGACTTGATATTGATGGTAATCACATCACACATAAAGAATATGTAGAAGGTATAAGAGTTAAATGCCACTAAAATGCCTTTAAATTAAAATATGTATGGATAAGTTATGAGATCGAGATACATCACATCTAAACTACCCCATGACCATGATAAGGGATCTAAAATAAGATGACATATAAGAAGTGGCAGAAGAAATAAATACTTGCAATGGAGGAGATGGAATTGAGATTGATTACATGATAATGATAAGATAAGTAGGATAATGAGGAAGGAGTATTAAAATTTTAAATAGGTTAAATTCCAATTGTATTCTCACTCCACCTGAGCTCTATAAATTACCATCTCATAGAAAGGATAAGTTCTTATTATTTTTGAGAGGATAGTAGTTGGTTAGATGATTATCAAATCAACATTATTAGTTTGTTTTATTGGTGTCAGTGCCGAAGTAGATAGATGAATAATAATAGTGACATGCTACTTGAATTAGTATTTTATAAGTTTATATGTACCCCACCCTAGTGTAAATATCCTTTACTTTATTATTACTACAATTATGATTCTATTTTATCAATGTAGCTTTGTATTTTTATTTTATCTTTGGTTATGATGATTATGTGGAATGAATGTTTGTTAACCTAGTTACATTTCCTAGTGTAATTGCAGATGTTTTTGGATAAGATAAACCACGTTCTAGGTTAGACATAAGTGATATTAATAATCTAGATTAATTTATCTATCCTTTCATTGATAACAATATTTCCAACTAACTACAACCCAACCTGGGTACTCTGATCTATGATTCAGGTGAGTGTGGGGAATTATTTTCCTTATGATATGCTAGAATGAAGAATATTTCCATTAGGTGCATAGATTGGTGCATTGGTTCCTAGGTCTTATGGAAAAGTGCTATGAATAACTAAATTATTTTAAAATTATATATACAAACCCATCTATAAAAAATTTTATTTGATAGATCAATCTAATTTGAATGATTTATATTTACTTAGGAAGAGGGACTAAATATCAAGTGCTGTGGGACATTTTGGAATTATGAACGTGCCCAATTGGTGTCTTTGTAGTGTTTATCTATCCCAAAGATAACTATAAGTTCAAGATTTAGGAGGATATTCCTCATCCTCTTAAGAGTGTTTAAGAGAGGGATAAGGTGATTCCCTATCATTACTCTCATCATCAAAATTATAAGAAGAATCTAGATCATCAGGAAGCTACTCAGGTGGATATGAATTATAAGAACTACTATCAACTCCTAGTGAGTCTAAAGAAGAGGGGTAAGTGTCAAGTTGGAGTATAAAGGACCCTCTTGAAAATGAACACTTATCTTAATGAACAACTCGTGAGTGGTGGGATAGAGAAGCTTTTATCCTTAATACCCTCAAGATATCTAACAAAGATGCAAGGCCAACTTTTAGGTTCCATTACCTTACATTACTTCTTAGGAATGTGGGTTATAGTAGGAGATACAAACACTCAAAAGTGTTTAAATTTTGTTTTCCAACTAATCCATTCTTTAAAAAAGTGAATCCTTTCAATTCTTTATTAGGATCTTAGTTTTGGATATAATAAGCATTGTTAATGGCTTGGGCCCAATATTGAGGTGCACAAGATTTGGAGTGTAACATACATTTTTCCATTTCCTTCAAGAACCTATTCTTTCATTATATAAAATAATTCTAATGATTATTGTATATAACTATGCATTGTATTTCAATCCCCTCTTAAGTAAAAAATTACTCAAAATGATGGTTGACATACTCACTACCATTGTCTATGAGCAACATATTGATGGATTTTCCTGATTTTTTCTACAAGGGCCTTGAAGTCTTGAAAGTGATAAAATAACTCAAACTTATGCTTAAGAAAATACACCCATGTATACCTTGAAGAATCATCAATGAAGGTAAAAATATATCTGATATTATTGAATGAAGGCTATGGAAAAGTACTATAAATATCACTATGGAATAGCTCCAAAAAATATGTAGCTCTCCATAATTTTCCTTTGTCATACTTCTATTCAGGATGCTTACTAAGTATATAACCTTGGCAAACATCATTAGAAAAAATACACGAGGCAACCCTGAAACCATGTCATTATGATTGAGTTTCTATAGGTAGTGTTGGCTATTTTTGGCCCACATACCAATCTTTTGCCTAGATGGATCAGGTTTCTAATGAATGAGTAGATGGACAAATTTTTTGGATGAAATGAGTGATCTAAGGATCTCATTTTACCCATAAAGCTTTTGAAACACTTTAAGTTTTTTTAACTAAAAGAGGGGTAAAAATATATTAAAAACAAGAAAAACCATAGTTACATAGCATTGTCCTGGTCCAACAATTGAGCCAGTTGCTGATATAAACTTCTAGGGATCATAGTACTATCCGTAATATTCCAAGAGGGGCCGTGTTCCGACGCCCATTTGGCAAGGCAATCCGCCACAGCATTCCATTCATGAGGAATGTAATTAAAAGAAATCGACTGCAGAGAAGAACTTGATTGAAGAATCTGCTGAATAAGCTCATTAAGGTGCCACTCAACTTTACCAGACATACCTTTATTCAAAAGATTAACAACAATTTGCGAATCAGATTCACAAACGATGTTGCTCCAGCCATTCAGACAACACACCTTCACCGCCTCCAAGATGGCCTCGGCTTACATGAAGTTGTTAGTATACTGACCTTTATAGACTGAGAACAGGAACTAAACACATCCAGCACTATTCCTAGCAATGCCACCTATGCCAGCGGCACCAGGATTGCCCTGAGAGGAGCCGTCGGTGTTAATTTTGATGAAACCATCCACCGGGAGCAGCCACCGGCCTTCTCTACAAATAGGGCACAACTTCTGACTACAGCCACGCCCCAAGTGATAGCTCAGATCTCCAAAGTGTCTCAAGTTCGGTGCCAGCCCAAGGTGCAAACACAAAGTCATAGCTTCAGGGTCGATCCCCTGCTCCTCAGCACACTTGACACTTAGAGTTTCTTGGATCGATTGGATAACCTTCGCCCACAGAGTCTGCATATCCAGTTGGATGCCTCTAAAAACTCTTCTATTTCTTTCAATCCACAGGTTCCATAAGATAAAGGAGGGACCCACAGACCAGGTGCTAAGTAAAAAGGAATTCTTAGTAGGAGCCTGACCCCATCGACCCCAAAAGTCCATAAGAGACGAAGCATGCCAACAAGGCAGCCTCCACGCATCCCACCAGCAATGCCATAGCTGCAGAGCATACTTACACTAGAAAAAAATATGAGCTCCATTTTCATCACAGTTATAACACAAGACGCACCTGGAAGGTCCCTGAAAACCTCTCTTGCAAAGATTATCCCAGGTGAGACACCTGTTGTGAGTAAGCAGCCAAAGGAAAAAATTGCACTTGGGCCACGAGGTCTGATTCCAAAATTTTTTGCCCCAAGCAAATAGACCACGAAGTGGGAGGTGTCTAGTCAAAGCGAGATATCCAGACGCCACAGAATAATGACCAGTAACATCCCCTCCCCACGCCAGAACATCCCTACCCTGCAGGGAACTACAACCTCTGGAAGCTAGGATACACACTAATTCCTTCCTATCTTCTTCGGAGCCCCCAGGCGGCCAATCGGAAGAGTCCTTCCATCTACAACCAACAGTAGTTCCCAAATCGAAAACCTCTTTATAATGTTCCACCTTATGCCAACCAGCCGAGAGAAAAGCAGCTCTTAACTCCTGTAAATGCGGATGCGACAAAAAAAGTGGAGGTTCACCATCCCAAGAGTCCTCCCAGAAGAAAGCATCCATACCACTCCTGCAAACCCAAAACAAGCTATCTTTTACCAGCTGCGCTCCCCGCTTGAGAGTGTTCCACACCATAGACCCTCTGGCTTCAAGCGGGAGCCTGGGAATCACATGAGGATCCACTCCCGAGAAATACTTAGTCACCAGAACCCGGGCCCAAAGAGACGAATAGCTGGAGCACCACCTCCAATAGAGCTTGGCAGCAAGGGCTTGACTGGCCAAGATAGCAGAGCGTAAGCCAAGGCCCCCATCCCTCTTCGGTCTACAAATAGTATCCCAATTAATGAGACTCTACTTGTTATTCTGCAAATTTTTGCTCCAAAGAAACTATCTCAAGAGGGAATCAAATTCCTTCAGGAAATAAGCTGGGGCAGCCTGCACCATACTACGATATATCGGGAGCGCCTGGATGACCGATTGGAGAAGAGTCACATGACCCGCAGTAGATAGCCATCTATGAGTCCAGTGACTCACCTTAAGTCTCAGCTTATCAAGAATATTCTGCCAAAACAGCCTAGGCTGTCTTCCCACCACAATGGGAATGCCAAGGTAAATAACCGGTAGACTCTGAGTCTGAAAGCAAAATATAGTGGTGATCCTTCTCTGGATAAGCTTCGGGGTGTTAAAAAAGAAAATAGAAGACTTATGCTCATTGATTTTTTGCCCAGAAGCTGCCAGGTAAGTGTCCAAAGTGTGTCGGAAAGCCTCCGCCTCACTTATACGAGCACTCCCAGTCAAAATAGTGTCATCCACAAATTGTAAATGGGTGAGAGGAGAGGAGCCCTCCCCCCACCTCCAACCCTATATGACATTCTGAGAGACACGGTATTTGAAGAGCCTGCCAAGGCCCTCCACAAGAATGATAAATAGGTATGGAGACAACGGGTCCCCCTGGCGAAGACCCCTGGAGGCACCAAGAAGCTCAGAAGGAGTCTCATTGATGAGGACCGAAAAGGAAGGTGACGTGATACAGCTCATCACCCAACATATCCAATCCCGCTGAAAACCAAATGCCAAAAGGACTTTTTGCAAAAATCTCCAGCTAACTCTGTCATAAGCTTTAGCAAGATCAAGCTTAATAAACATTCCCCGCTCCTGGGACGTACTCATAGAATGAATAGCTTCCGAGGCTAAGACAACTCCGTCCAGAATCTGCTTACCGGCCACAAAACCCCCTTGTTCCTCCGAAATAAGCCTGGGAAGATAAATTTTAAGCCTCAGCGCTATAAGATTGGTGATGATTTTATAAACCACATTACAAAGTGCAATGGGCCTATACTCATCAAGCTGAAGAGCCTGCTCCTTCTTCAGAATCAGAACAAGAAAAGTAGCATTTAGAGCTTTGAGCATTTCCTTATTAGTGTACGACTCCTGTATGACAGCCATCAGGTCCTACTTGATGATGCTCCAAAAGCTCTGAAAAAAGTCCACCGAAAACCCATTCAGGCCAGGAGCTTTGCCTCTCTTCATGCTAAAAACTACCTCCTCCACCTCTGCCATCCCAATGGGCCTCATGAGACAATCATTCATATCCGCACTCACCACCTAGGGAATGCAAGAAAGGACAGCCATTTTCGCTTCATCAGTAGGAGCCAAATCATCAGCAAAGAGAGCCGAAAAGAAGCTAACAGCTTCCTCACTGATAGTTTGTGAAGAGGTCAAACGCCTCCCATCCTGGGCAACAAGAGAAGTAATAACATTTCTATTTCTCCACGCTTGAACCGACTTGTGAAAAAAAGCCGTATTCTTATCTCCTTCTTGCAGCCAGTCAATACGTGCCTTTTGCTTCCAATAAATTTCTTCACGTAATTCCCATTCCTCCAGGGAGCTGGCAGCTCTAGCCTCCTCCTGACTCAGCGTTTCTGAGAGACCAGAGTCTCTAATTTGCCTTGTGATTGCAGCTAGCTCATCCTGTGCCCTCTTCCTCATGCCATGTAAATTACCAAAACAATTTCTATTCCAAATCTGCAATTTTCTCTTGACATACTGCAGTTTTTTCTGGAAGGAATACATAGCTGTACCGTGAGCCGGAGCACCCTGCCTCCACCACAGTTCAATGCACTCCTGGAGAGAAGAGTCACGGAGCCACATCAGCTGAAACTTAAAGGGGGGTTTTTTAGGTCCCTCAATAAGATTTATGGAGAGCCTGATGGGCCAGTGGTCTGACCCATTCCAATCCAAGATATCCGAGCTGAGAGAGAAGGCGCTAGACCTCCAGAAACAAGAAACAATAAATCTATCCAGACGCTCCGAAATGGCAGCAGAACCCAATCTTCTGTTGCTCCAGGTAAATAGTCCATTGGAGGGTCTAACATCAGAGAGGCGCAGAGTCTCAACATTATTGCGGAGGCACTCGGTGGAGGGACCCAGACGGGACAGCCCACCTCTTTTCTCCTCCAAATTCATAACAGCATTAAAGTCTCCCATAACAATCCACGGTAAGAACAGATGGCAGCTACGAACATAACGAATATGTTCCCAAAGCAGAAGTTGTCCATCTATGTCAACTGGCGCATAGACATTAGTGACAAGAATCAATTCCCTAGTGTCAAGAGATGAGGCAACCATGGAGAGGGCAGAAATGCAGGTAAACCAATGAAGGGGCAATATCTTTCTCGGGTCCCAACAAGTTGCTAAACCCCCAGAGCTTCCCAGCGCTCCCACACCTTGATAATGGCCAAAACACCAAATTTTTGGCAAACAAGCAAACAGTAAATCAATTGACACTTTCATTTCCTGGATACATAGGATATCCAGAGTATGATCCAACACCAATCTTCGAGCAGCCTTTTGTCTGGGGCAGCTGTTCAAACCCCTCACATTCCAAGATAAGACAATCATTGGGGAACATGGGGGAAATGTTCATCTAAGGTTTTAACCACCCCTAATTCCACCAGTAAATCACCAGTAAGTTTGATCTTTTATAAATCCTTTCTTCACCCCGCCTTAGAGAGAGTAGAGGAGTTAGCTTTCTTAAAAGGCCTCTGCACCAAGCCAAGCGTAGAAGGTGTACCCTTGTCTTTCCTGCCAGCATCAACTTCCTTGACTAGGTCAGCCCATTTCACTTCCTTATCAAGATTTACATTCTCTGTCTCAATTGCTCCTTCAATCGGCCCCAACGAGTGCTCTAGAGACGGCAATGTCATCATATCCTGATCCATAATAGGCACAGAAACTTGCTGGTCTATTTCAAGAGCTTCTCCCTGGTCTTCATCCGGAAAGCCATCCTCAATGGCCATGCTGTCTAGTGCCTCAAACCTGTTGAATCCCATGTCCAATTGCCTATCTATATTTTTGCGCTTCTGACCACCACCTCTCATACGTCGCCTCACTGTAGTGAACCCCTCCAAATCTGTACTAGCATGAGCAGCAGAGCTTTGTGCCAATCTATCATTAACAGCTGGATATTTCCCTTTGACAGCTCTATCAGATTGCATTTTTTCATGAACAGAGTTACCCTATCTACCTATTCCTTTACCAGTGGCTACATTTTTTGGTGTGGAAGAGTCATGATTTATCCCACTATCTTTGGCTGCTTGTGGACACTGTCTATGCAGATGGCCATATGCATGACAAATTTGACATCTAAAAGGGATAGCCTCATAATCAATCTGCTGGATCCAGGACGAGGAGGCCATACAAATCTCCATGGAATCCGGCAAAGGATTATTTAAATCAATGTCAACACACACACGGGCGTAAGAAATTACCTTTTTGTCCAACGATTGATGGGCAATAGCTGTCAGTGTTCCAAGCGTGGCAGCAATCTGCCTGAGAATATCCTCCCTCCAAAATTCCAAAGGGAGCCGTGGAAAACGGACCCAGACCGGCACACAAGCAGGTAATTCATCAGCTGAGTTGAAACCCGAATGCCAGGGTTTAAGAAAAAGCCCCACATGGTCATAGAAGTAAGGGCCCCCCTCAAAGACACAGTTACGGTCTGCAACTGAGGAAAAATTGACTAAGAAATAGCTATTTCCAGCTAACATAATGTCGAAATCTCCTTCAATATGCCAAGACCTGCGAATCCAGGCATCTAAGGCAGCCAGTGAGATTCTTATACCTAGGAATTTACAAATAAGTGTGTGGGCAGAAAGGTACTCAACATCATCTTTCACAGCTTCAGGGGATATGACCACCACTGGTCTGTCCTGACTTCTCAAAAGACAACCATTTACCTTACTGAGCTTTGAACGCTCACTAATATGGGAAGGTTCTGAGTTGCAAGAGTGTGCCCCAGGTAGAGATCCGTCCTTCCTGGGGCCAGTCGGCGGCCTGTTTGCTCCTACGCCACTCCCAGCCAACGCTCCCGCCATCGCCCAAAAATTTTATATCAATTAAGATACTTTAAGTATTGTCTATGAATCCCATTTCTTGAAACACTTTAAGTTCACTTAAAGTGTAAATTGTCAATTTTTAAAGGATAGGTATAGAGTTAGAGAGACCTTATGGGGTGTCAAGCATGCTTGGAATGACTATGGAGGTGCATATTAGTCATCTAGTTATTTATTGTGTTCATATTGACATTTTGGGTCTAGTGGTATAAATATTGAGTAGGCAGGTTGTTGATGTTATATCTCACACACATGAGGGTGTCAGGAGAAAATGGTCAACTAGGTTTATTCATTTTAAGCTTAGTTTGTTATGTGTTAAATTATAGGATATGCATCTAAGCATAATAGAAGATATGAAGACTCAAAGTTGGCCTCTCAGACAACATTCATTAATTTTCCATACTTAGCCAATTTACAAAGAAGCTCAAATAAAGCTAAGTGAGCATATTAATTAAGTAATATCTCACACATGTGGTAATCCCAAGAGAATTTTATCACATGGGTCTACTCAATTTTGTTCCTATAACACATGCACTAATTTTTAGGTTATCTAATGAAGTGCATCAAAAGACATGATGGTTCAAAGTTAACCTCCTAGGTAGTTTGAGACTATTGTTTGTGATAGGTACGTGGATGTCATGCAAATCACATAGGGTATATCACTTTAACATTTTTTAAAAACACTTAGAAAGATCTTAGAGCTAGTGTATCAAGTGGGCATAAATTTTTTGGTCTCAGGAACATCTCCATCAAGTTTGGTCCCTCCATGATTTTTGTACTTCAAATATAATTCTTCAAAGTTGGACCTACAGCATAAGACATTCTCACTAACATCAAGTTTAAGATCGATCAAAATAAATAATTTTGAGATTAAATTTTATGGTCATGAAAATGTCAATGAAATTTGCACTAACATCATTTAACAAGAGTGCATACATCATTTTTAAGCTCATGAAATAGCCATTAGTTTTCACATAATGGGTCCCAATAGATCTAACAATCCACTTTGCATCGTAAATCTAAATCAATGGTGAGATATGGGTTTATAATTCAATGATCCAAGCTAGTATTGATGAACAATACAAAAAGGTTGAGAAGCCAAGGACATTTTTTACTAAGGCAAACATAAGTCTTGTAGGGTTATTCTACCACCATTAAAACTTGTTCAAGCACCATTAAAAGGCCACATCCATGCACTCAAGTATAAATAATATAAAGGGACCACCATTAAAGCTTAATGTGGAACTCTGTTTCAAAATTTTATAGCTTGCAAGGTTCGTCTATGACTATGTTTACCATTATTAAAGGAGGACTTATGTACACATTGAACTCTTGGTTCTTGTAGAGATAGAATGGGTCTATTTGGACCTATTATAATCCAAAAAAAGGGATAGATAGTTTATAGGTCTATATTAATATGGTAGCTATAAGAAAACTAATAATATTAGATTGGTTTTTCATCTATAGGATAGACCTATGATCCAAACATGGAAATAGAGAAAATATGTGATTAATGCAAAGGGTCCTCATCCTTTAGCATGGCCATATATTTGACAAGCACCTATCTAAAATGCACAAAGCCATGTTTCTATCAAAACCATGATCATGAAGTTTTATCCATAAGTGAGAGATGGCATGAAGGATCAAATAAAATGTCTAGTGTTTGGAACTATATCTAGGGGCATTCAATGCATCCTCAGAACCTTTAGGGACTTTCTCACTCAATAAGCTATGAACAGTGTCTTGATTGATCAAAAATGTGTTAAAGCTTTCATTGGCTAAGGAAAAAAGGTGGCAGCTCAGATTTAATTAATGACCTAGGATGTGATGGTGTGCTCCCCCATTCTTTCTCTCTTTTTTATCCTATATATCTTGGTCTTATTCCTATTGAAGGGGTTCTTAGCTCTTAGGATTTATCATCATTTTTTAGGACAAGGGTACTCATTGTGACTCCTATAAAAGTTTGCTCACTTGATATGGTTAAACCTTATTAAAATATTATAAGAACTACTTTTTAAAGTAATAATATCAAATCTTTGCCTATCTCTTATCTTTAATCAATGTTTAGTATGCTTGTGTATGGTGAGTTTGTGAAGGAGATTCTTCCTAGTTTACCATCCTTCTTCTTGCCTCTTTAAAGGTGTTTTCAAGCTAACTTGTAGGGCTAGATTAGTGCTCTATTTAGAAATTCTTCTATGAAATATTTATACAACTAGTGAGATTGTAAGATTGTGTGAGTTAGAGTTATTTTATGCTGATCTAGTGTGTTTTCAAGCTTATATGAATGTCTATTTAACTTTGGTGCATAACCCTTTTAGATTTTTTAGGATACCTTAATCATATTTCTAACCCTTTTCCATATGAATCATTATTTTAGCATTAGTCTAAGTGAACATCAAGAGGAAGTCATCCTTCTTCAAAGGTCCAACCCCACCATAGGTAACCCACAACCTGGGGTTATTTCCATTATGTATCTCTATTGGAAGGAGCCTAAATAACTCTTTCCAAGGGTGAAAATTAAGCTTACAATAATTTATATCACACCTAGTGGGGCATAATCCAAAAGGAAGATTGATCAAAGTTGATGTTGGTTTGATCAAATTTGTAGTAGTTAAGCTACCAAATAATGAAATTTGGTGACTCCAAAAGGAAGAATCAACACTCTAGTGCAAAGTGGTAACTGTCTCTCTTTCCAAAGGTAACAACAAGGTCAAATTCAAGAGTTATTCCCTTTTAATCTATTAAACTACCTTTAAATTCAAAAAAAAGATTAAGGTTTGAAAATACACACCCATATCAGGGAACCTTTGCTCCTGGGTCATTTTCAAGGCCTACCCCTGTAATTAGAACTTTATTAAACCCTTTCATAGCCATTGTAATCCCTAGAGCTTTTATGAATTTTAATGGCCAAAGTCCTATGGACCTTGCCCAATATGATCATATCCCAATTGTAGCCTTTAAAAGTTTCCCTTATTACGTTGGTGACCAAGCTAAAACACCTTATGAGCACCTCATGGACAGCCAATTTTTGTAATATCCATAATGTCACTAAATAAAATATAGCTATTATATTATTAACTACTTCTTTTTTAAGGGAAAGGTCCTAGATTGGTATAGAGGCCTTGCTGCTAATTACATTCAAACACGGGACCAATTAGGAGAAGCCTTGTGTAAAATATTTGAGGATAAAAGTGACCATTTGTCACTTATAGAGTAACTAACTACCATTAAGAGAGTTCCTCATGAATTCATGCAAGACTTCAACAAAAGATTTTAAAAAACTTGGGATAGAATTCTAGTTTCGATTAGGCCAACCCCTAACTTTGCCTTTCTATATTATTTGAAAGATTTAAATAGTGACATAGTAGTGATGATCCAATCTATGGGTGGGAATATAATTTTAGATGCTTATAAGGTGGCCATCAAAGCAAAAAATTATCTAGTTCAAGCTAGTAAGCTTACACCTAGACCACCAATGCCCTTATTTCTTGAATCAGACCACCTCTTATTGTTATCCTTCCACTAGATGCCATTCCTCCTACACCAAAAATTAATGCAATACCTACACTAAAGTAAGAGAAAGCTTCCACAAGTGGATCTAGTAATTCCTAAGACCAAAAGAACTTCCAAGAGCTCAAGAACATGTTTCAATCTTTGGGAAATGAGTGAGTCAATGTTAAGAGATAGTAGGATTTTAATAGGCCTTATCAAATTTCATATCAACCTCAGTATTAATCCTTTCAATCAAATAAACCACCATATAAGGGGAACTACCAAGGTTAAGGTCAAAACCAAGGACAAGGGAAACATGGCTATAATAGGCAGAATAACTAAAATCCTAATTTTACTAGCACTTCTAACACCTTGGTACCATTTTAAAATTATTTGACTCAAGAAATAGAGGGTACCATGCCTTATAATCAATATTTTGGTTAACATATTTTTCCAAATTTTGACCTTAACCAAGCCTTTAATGATCAATGACAACAAGATACTAATTTTGGGTACAACCAAGCTCTCATGGCCTTAAATGTAGAGGTACCTATTATGACCAAGCCAGAAGATCCTCCATGATGTCAAGGGTCTAATCAGGGACCAAACTAGCTAGATGCCACCATGGCCAATTATGAGTAGGAAGAGTGATATGCATCTAACCAATAGGCTAGTTCTAGCCAAGCCTAGATACCAATGGAATCAAATACAATATTTAAAAGAAGGAACATGGATGGTAACAAGAAGTATGCAAAGATCTTCCTACCATTTCTCCTTCACTAACAAATCTAAACGAACCTATTATCACTCTAAAGGTTCCAGTACCTCTAAAAAATTAGAATCAAGGGAATATTTTTGTGCCCCAAGGCTCACAATTTCAACAAATAATAGTGGTGGCTCCTAAAGTACAAGTAAATGTTGGTGGCTCACCCATAAACATTGTTAAACAAATTAAAAAATCTAATGTGAGTGTGCCTATGTGGGATATGATATCCATGCCTAGCCAAGTGGACATTCTTTAGGAAGTATTGTTCAAGATTAATGTTACAATAGTTGTAGATAAGCCACCAATCAAGGTGAATAAATTTATCACTAATTCACCTAAAGGACCAAATGAAGAGAAATCAAGCCTCCTCCCTTCTATATTTTAGTGATCATTGGCAAATCAATAATACAAAATTGCTTAGTGGATAGTGGGACTAGTACCTTGATAATGCCAAAGTCCATAGCTAATTAGATTAGTTTGAAATATGATCCCTAGTATAAAAGAGTTTTTAAACTTGATGGTTCTTCTACCAATCCACCCTACATACTTGTCCTAGTGTCTCAGTGGCTTAAGATGTACTGATCTTGGATGTGTCTACTCACTTTGAATTATGCTTATCTAGAGAGTTCATATCAAATATAGGAGGCTATATTGTAGCATATTGGTAATTTATGGCATTAAAAACAAGGTATGGGGCCAAAGTGTTAATGAAAGCTAAGCCCATTACACAATTCCACATAGAGCCCTATGGACTAGATAATGTAAACATAAATTGCACCATCATTGATGAATATGAATTTACAATGGGGTAAGAGATGAAGACTCATTTATAAGAGGTATTAGACATGTTCTTGGATGAATTATATAATTAAATCTAATTGGTGGACCCATTAGAGTTTGTTGAAGAAAGGGACTTGGGTGTTTACTATTTGCATGAAGAAATTTAACCCATGTTATCCCTCACTAGGTCTCAAGAAGACCCTATTGGTCTATGGAATTTGTTCTTTGATAGATCAAGGAGCAAGCATGGAATGGGTGTAGGTGTTATGATAATATCCCCTTCAAATGATAATTACTTCTGTTCATATAAATTCCAATTTTGCTACTCTTGTAATGAAAAAAAATATGAAGTTCTCATCCATGGCCTTCAATAGGATAGCAAGAGAGGGATCAAGAAATTGCAAGTCTATGGGGATAGTGAATTGGTTATAAACCAAGTCAGAGATTAGAATGCCACTAAGAACCCCTTAATGAAGTCCTATAAACATAGATTATGGGACCTAATTAAGGACTTTGAGGCTTTCAACATTCAATCAGTGCCAAGAGGCCAAAATTAACATGTTAATAGGCTAGCAGCTATGGGGGCTCATTTTGACATCCCCAACAAATTGAAAAAGACCAAGGTATAACCACATGTAAAAGTGGTAAGAATACCATCAATGATAAATAATGAATTCATTGGTAGGTCTTTGAAAATGACAAATATATTGCATGTTTATTTCAACAAGAATTAGAGTTCTCCATCAACCAAGGAAAATTGTAGCATTAGTATGAGGTAGATTATTCAATTAAGGTCCAATAAGCTTCTTAAAGTGCTAGTCACATTATAAGTTCTTTTTCATGAAGGGGACCATATGAGGAAGGATAAATCAATGATGTCAACTAATGAAGATAACTATAAGAGAGTTATTATATTTGAAGACAAACTCCTCAAGTTTAGAAAGGTAAGCACTAAAACTAAAAGACATGCTTTCATAAATATTTTAAAGAAATTTGTAGACATCTTTTCTTTGAATTATAGTGACCTAAGGGGATTTGATCCTAAATTGGCCTAACACACTATAGAGCTAAAGGTTAATGACAATCCTATCAAGAAGAAGTAGAGGCCCATAAACCCCAATATTGAAGAGCTCATAAGAAAGGAATTGACCAGGCTTATTGAATCTAGGATCATCTTCCCAATTAAGCACTCCTCATGGGTAGTTAATATATTACCTATTAGTAAGAATAATGGGGAGATTAGACTATGTGTGGACTTCAAGGATCTTAATAGAGTCTCTTTAAAGGATCACTACCCTTTACCATCTATGGAGCAACTCCTAAAAGTAGTTGTTAGTTTAGAATACTTCTCTCTCTTAGATGGATATTAAGGGTATAACTAGGTGCTAGTGAGAGAGGAAGACTAGTACAAGACCGCCTTCACCACAAAGTGAGGCACATTTGCTTATCATAAGATGCCTTTTGAATTATCCAATGCTAGGGAAACCTTTCAAAGAGAAATGGATATGGCCTTTTAAGGGTTACTAAATTAAATGGTACTGGTCTACTTGGATGACATTAAATTCTTCTCCAAGAATTCTAGTGACTACATGGACCATTTTAGGTTGATATTCCAGAGATGAAAATAATATGGGATCTCTTTAAATCTTAAGAAATGTGTGTTCTCTATGCATGAAGTTAAGTGGTTAGGTCACATTATTTTAAAATAAGGATTATCCATTGACCCCAATAGACTAAGTGTTATCTTGGCCTTATCATTTCTAAAACACAAGAAATGGATCCAAAGCTTCCTTTGGAAGATCAACTTTGTGAGAAGTTTCATACCTGGTTTTGCAAACCTAGTCAAACCTATCGCCACCATGCTAAATAAAATATAATTATTTGATTGGTCTAATGAAGGTAAGAAATTTTTTGAAGCCATCAAGAAGGCCATTTCCAAAGCACCCTCACTCTTGAATCCTAAATTCTCTAAGGACTTCATCTTATACACCTTTACCAATGTTGATAACATATCATTTATGTTGATGCCAAAATGTTGAAGGAATGGAGCAACCAATTACATTTTTTAGTCAAGGGATGGAAGGATATGAGGTGGGGTACACTTTCATTGGGAAGCAATTTATTCTAGACTTAGTAAGCCTCAATAAGTTCAGACCCATGCTCTCTAATAGTAAGACTCATCTTATGGTGTCTCATCTTGGAGTTAGGGACTTTCTCCTTAATAAGGATTTGAATGAGAAGAGAGAAGGATGGATCACAAGGGATATGGAATATAATGTAGAGATCAAGGTCACCAAGCTGGTCAGAGGTAAGATCTTGTGTGATCACATGGTAAATGACCTCTAGGAAGACAAGGAATCTATTTTAGTGACCCAAGATAACTCACAGGTAGGTACACCTCCACTTCAAAAGAGTTGGCTTCAAGATATGGCTCACTTCTTGGTATCTGGAGAATGCCCCCAAGGTTTGGATAAATCCAAAATAAGGTATTTTAGGCTCCAATCTATAATTTATGCATTAGTTTATGGTGTTATTTTTATAAAGGACCTCAATGGGGTGCTCCTTAGATGCATAGATGATGAACAAGTGACTGAGCTTTTGGAGTAGTTACATGATGGAACTGTAGGAGGTCATTTTTTACCTAGAACCATAGAAACAATGATAATGAGGGCTACTTATTACTAGCCCAATATTTTCAAGGATTATCATGCATGGGTTATAAAATGCCAAAAGTGTCCCCTCATTGTAGGAAAGCAAAACTAACAACCCTTCCACTCCCAATTTAGGTGGATCAATCCTTCATGTAATGGGGGTTAAAATTCATAAGGATGATCACTCCACCATCAAGTGCAGGGCATAAATGGGTGACCACTGTAATTGACTACATCACCATATGGGTGGAATCCATTACTTTGAAGGAGGCAAGTGAAGGTGCTATTATGGATTTCTATGATAAGCTTATGACTAGGTATGATGTCTCAACCACCATAATTTTAGATAATGCATTAGCATTCCTTGGTATGAATACAAGTGAGTGGGATATCAAACTAGGCATCTAACTTAACACTTCTTCCAACTACTATCCTCAAGGAAATGGATTGGCAAAGTCTAAAAATAAGAATTTGTTAAGGATCATAAGGAGGACCAAGGAAGAGAGTCAAAGAACATAACACACCAAGCTAAAGAAAACCTTATGGGATGATAGGGTGACTCCTAAAACTACCATTAGAAATTCTCCATATGTTATTGTGTATAGAAGGGAAACCAAACTACCTATCTCCCTTAAGCTGCTTGCATTGGAATTGGCCCATTAGCTTGAGTTTATAGAGGATGAACCCATGAATGTGAGGATGGTAGAGCTCATGGAGCTAGAAGAAACCAGAGACTTTGCTATGAAAATTTTAGAATCACATCAAGCTTAGGTCAAAAAATCCTTTAACAAGAGAGCTACAATAAGGAGCTTCAAGGAAGGGGACCTATTCCTCAAATGGGGCTCAAATAAGGCCAAACTAGGAAACCATACTAAGTTTGATAGGTTATGGAGTGGTCCTTATTTGATCCATGGATGCAAGGAACATAATGATTTTTTAGCTTGTTCAACTGGATGGAGAGGTATTACCCATCCTATTCGATGGCATTCATTTAAAGCCTTGTTAATAGAGGCATTGCATCCATGGTAACATATTGTACATATTAGAGTAGATTTTATGCTTTCCTATAAGTTCCTTGTGCACATTTATTTTTTGATGTGTGCTTCCTTTTTCAATTGGTGCCTTGGGCACTTTTTTTTATATTTTTAAAATCTTGTTGCTTCAAGAAAGGTTCTGGATAGGGATAGCCTTGTGTTATCTTCATGATTAATTGAGGGAAGATTTGGGACTCCATACGCCTAATGGACCAGTCAAGGCAAATGGTTTGGGTTCTCAAGCATAGTAGGCATGCTTCCCTATGAGTCACCAAAGATTTTGGCCATTTTTTCCCACATACTAATATTTTTCCTAGATAGATTAGGTTGCTAATGAATGAGCAGATGGACAAAAGTTTTAGATGGAATGAGTGATCTAAGGATCTCATTTTACCCATAAAGATTTTAAAACACTTTAATTTCACTTAAAATATAAATTTACAATTTTAAAGGATAGGTATAGAGTTAAAAAACCCTATGGGGTGTCAATAATGCTTGGAATGACTATGGAGGGGCATGGTAGTCATCTAATTCTTCATTGTGTTCATCTTGACATTTTGGGTCTAGTGGTATAAATTTTGAGTAGGTAGTTTATTAATGTTATATCTCACACACATGATGATTTTAGGAGAAAATGGCCACATTAGTTTGTTCATTTTTAAGCCTAGTTACTATGTGCTAAATTCTAGAACATGCATCTAAGTGCAGTAGAAGATATGAAGACTCAAAGTTGGCCTCTTAGATAGAATCCACCAAGTTTCCATAATTAGCCAATTTTTAAAGAAGCTCAAATAGATCCAAGTGAGAATATTGATGAATAAATATCTCACACATGTGGTAGTTTCAAGATAATTTGATCACATAGGTATTTTTAGTTTTGTGCCTAGAACATATGCACTAAGTTTTAGGTCACAGATGAAGTGCATCAAAAGATATGAGGGTTCAAAATTGACCTCCCAGGTAGTTTGAAACTATTTTTTGTGATAGGTAAGTATATGTCATGTAAATCACATAGGGTAACTCACTTTAACATTTTTTAAAAACACTTAAAAATATCCTAAAGCTAGCAGATCAAGTGGGCACAATGTTTTTGGTTTCAAGAACACCTCCAACAAGTTTGGTCCCTCCATGATTTTTATGCTTCAAGATATAAATATTCAAAGTTAGACCTACAACATAATATTTTCATGCTAACATCAAGTTTGAGCTCAAGAGAAACCAATCCTTCTAAGCTTAAATTTGATGGTCATGTGAACATCAATGACAATCATGTGAACATCATTTTATGAGAGTGTAGACATCATTTTTAAGCTCATAAAATAGCCACTAATTTTCAAATAGTGGGTCCTAGTAGATCTAATGGTTTATGTTGCATCTTACATCTAGATCAATAATGTGAGATGGGTCAATAAGTCAATGATCTAATCTAGTATCGATGACTAATAAAAAGTAAAGATTGAGAAGCCAAGGCCATTTTTGACAAAGGAAAACATAAGTCTTGTAGGGTCATTCTACCACCATTATAAATCATTCAAGCACCATTAACTAATGACCTAGGATGGGATGACATGCTCCCATATTCTTTCTCTCTCTTTCTTCTCCTATATATCCTGGTTTTATTCCCATTGAAGGGGTTCTCAGCTCTTAGAATTTATCATCCTTTTCTAGGACTAGGGTACTCATGGAGACTCTTGAAAAAGTGTGCTCACTTGATATGGTTAAACCCTATCAAAATATTATAAAAACTACCTTTTGAAGTAATAATATCAACTCTTTGCCTATCTCTTGTCTTTAATCAGTGTTTAGTATGATTGTGTATGGTGAATTTGTGAAAGAGATTATTCCTAGTTTATTATCCTTATGCTTGCCTCTTTGAAGATGTGTTGAAGCTAACTTTTAGGTCTAGAATAGTGTTCTATTTGTAACCTCTTATATGAAATATTTATGAAACTAGTGTGATTGTGTGAGCTATAGTTATTCTATGGTGATCTAGTGTGTGTTCAAGATTATATGAGTGTCCATTTAACTTTGGTACATCACCCTTTTAGATTTATTATGATCCCTTAATCATCTTTATAACCATTTCCCTTATGAAATATTAGTTTACCATTAGTCTAGGTGAGTATCAATAGGAATCTGGCCTTCTCCAAAGGTCTAACCCCACCATAGGTAACTCATAGCCTGGGTTTGTTCCCATTGTATAGCTCAATTAGAAGGATCTTGAAGAACTCTCTCTAATGGTACAAATTGAGACTAAAACAAGTATAAATAGTTAATATCACCAATATCTCATGCCATTATTTACTCACACTATATGTATGACTAAGTATAATTGTAGAGAGTTGATCAGGAGAAAAATGTGAGAAGATGTGATGGTGATTTACTTTCCCAACTACAACTATAAAATCACTATATAACTCCCTAATAAGCACAAGATTAGGTGTGAACTCAACTCCCTTTCCTAAATCAATGTGAATGACTTGATGAATAGTTATGATATTAGTTGATAGTGAGGGAACATATAAAACATCCAAAATTTCCAATCACTCACTTTGATAGACCCTCTCCCACTAACTTCTAGGGAAGAGTCATCACCCAAAAAAATTGAAGGCATAAAACATGGATCCAAGGATGAGAAAATATCCTATGAGGAATCCATGTGGTGTAAGGCACCATAATCAATCCCCCATGAAAAATTTTGGGATGAAACTTCAACAAGGTAATTTCCCTTACCTTTTCCCATATTAGTGTCTTTTGCCTTAGAAGACTCATGTGCTTATGAACTCTATTTGATTGAATTAGGAAGAATGATGTTTTTCTCAAGAATCTTTGTTAATTGGTCAATCTGTGTCTTCATACATTTGGTTTCATCATGCCTAGTTTTCTTATAGTAGGCACATGTGAGCCTCTCTTTCTTGGGTTTCTAACCTAAAGAGGTCTCAGTTAACACTTTGGACTTAACATTTTTTTTTTTACCCTTTATTTTCTATTATTCCTTATTATTCTATTTCTTCTCTTTACTATTGGAAACCTTATGTTTATCATGGATCACAATTAAGGCATATGATTTAGAGAACATAATTATACCATATGAATAATATTATCTTTATTTTGAGTTAATTTGACAAAAAATCATCCAAGGTTGACATGGTCCATATATCTCCAATGGCACACTTGGTGGCATGAAAGATATAAATAAATATATAATAGTCAAAACCTAACTTGGCAAGGATTTAAATTATCAATTATAACCTGAATGATTTGAATTTGGTGAAGAATTCCTGTATAGTGTCAAAGTTTCATGGACTCAAACTGATGAGTTCATTATTCATCTCATGACCTTTCATTAAATCCTAATTCCTAAATATTTTTTCCAATATGGTCTAAACATCATTAAGAGTATTTGTAGATTCAATGTGAAAGATAAAGTTGAGAGAAATTAATAGGCATAATAGACCATAGACCTCATCACATCTGTTAAACCACTTCACCTTCTCTACATCATGTGTTGGTTATATTTTAGTACCCATCATGATTAATTATAATATTTTACTCCTCAAGTATATTTTTACTTGGGTTTTTCACTCATGATATTTAAATGGTGTAAGAAGTGGAACCAAATTTTGATCCATGGTGTAGTAAGGAAGTATTACAAATTGATAGTGCTAAAGAGATAAGGAAATGCAATTCCACTTAAAATTATAGAGGTTATTATGTCAATTAGATTCAAAATACGGTGAGTCTTTGAGTAAGAATCAGGTTTTAATGGGTGTCTACATGAGGGTTAGATTCTAATGAGTGTCATAGTAGGTGGTAAATTCTGACAAGTGTCCATGTAGGCTTCAGTTTCCACTAAGTGTATAAGTAGGTGTTGGGTTCCAAAAAGTGTCTGCATAGGAATAAGGATTAAATAAGTGTATACATAGACATCATATTCCATTAAGTATCTATGTAGGTGTCATATTTTTCCAAGTGTCTACACATGCATCAGATTTTGATAAGTGTTTGTGTATGCATTATATATTAAAAAGTGTCTTTACAAATATTGGATTTTTCCAAGTGTCTACATAGACATTATATTCCATGATGTGGATATGTGTGTGTCATATTTTGACAAGTGTATACACAAGCATAATTTTTTTGAAAGTGTTTATATAGGCATCAGATTCTACCAAGTGTCTACATAGGCATCATATTTTGACAAGTGTTTGTGCATGCATCAAATTATGCCAAGTGTCCCAGAAAGGGCCATAATCCATCAAATGTCTAAGCAAAGGAATAATTATTTTGAACATTATAAATGCCCAAAGAATTTAGATATAGTAATAAAATGAAAAAACCATAGAAGACCCACTAAGTTTCTTGAAAAAATAAGAAAATTCTAGATAATTTTTTTCCTTTAAGTTTCCTATGATGTGAATTTGTGCAGATTCTAAAAACACCACCAAATCCTCCAAAAAAGGTTGAAACATGTGTCACAAAGTAGGTTTTGGCACCTTATAAATCTAGTGGCACATGCCATTTTTAGTGAAAAATAAGTGAATAAATGATGACCTAAAAATGCATTTTCCCTTATTATTTTTATAAATTTGGATCTTTAAAAGACCCCATAAAAAGATAAAAATCTAAAAAATGGTGAATCTACAATATGAAAGGTCAAATAATGTTAGTTTTATGGCATCTAGACTAAAAAAATCAATAATTAACAACAAAAGCTATGGCATTCATATACCAAAATTTCTTTGATACCATGTTAAAGTAGGAAACAATTGAGGATCGAGACTAGGTAGATATAAATGCACAAATATATATAATATACAAAACAGGAAATATTTAAAAGAGATATCTTATTTTAGAAGTCAAGTCAAACATGATCAAAAATACATATCATTATCATTCATTATCTATAATATCTTTAGGAAAGGTACATTTATATAGAAGCCAAAAAGTAACACTAAATTGGAAAATAGGGTTAAGCCATATTTTCCTAATGACCTAATATGACACCTAAGCAAGTTAAACAACATGTGTAATAAAAACTATATTATGGTATAAAAAACCTACACTAAAAAAGAGTGGAGATTTCATGGATCACCAATTAATCCAACCTAGTGGAGAAGGGATGATTTCAGTCCTAATCATTTCTTATCCAAGGAAATTAACAATCCTTCAAGTAGTAATGAGAGAGTAGTAATTCATTGTGTGTTGTTATATCATAACCATACTAATTTGAGTAACTAATACAGATCTAATATTATACCCAAATAGGAAGGGACCCGTTATGAGTTAGATATAAGTAATTCCAAGGTTGTTGGGTATCATTAGACTCGAATATAAATTACTCATAACAAAATAAATAACACCACTAAAAATGGATATACATTCTTGATTACATGATCAAAATGGAATGAAGAATATCCATTCCATCATCATTACCCCAATGCCAATAAATTTGAAATAAAATTACAACCAATTTTCATTTAACCTCTGAACTATATTTTAGTAAATATGAATCAATCAATATTATGCCTCTTGATTATTGAGAAGTGTATATGTGTGCATGAACCAATATCATTCTCCTTGAAATATGCTAAATGTTATATAATGTTATGCATCTATATATTCAATCGCAACTATATATGTAAATTTTTAATTTTAATTCTTCTAACTATTTGAATATGTCCATGCACATGCATCTAAGTGTGTGCATATGCATGGCATATGCACCCATAATTTGTATTATTATGAAAATATGTCTCATATATGGTTTTTTAATCATTTTAAATCTCTAAAAAAATGTATTATGTACATGCATATGTATTACATATGCCTCTGAATATGTATAATATTACTGATATTTAATAATGTATATTTCTTATATTTATATGATAGAGTGCACCTACACAACATTTGCACCCAGAATCTGTACCACTGTGTATAATCTTACACAAATATATAAAATCCTTATTACAATTTTTTAGATAATATTAACCCTTCTCAATAATGTATAATGTTTCAAAATCAAGTGATCCCAAATATTATTTGTGCAAGCTTTACTTTTATAATAATTCTAACATATTCCCCCATTTCAATTTGAGGGATGATAATATTGAATAAATTATGTTGAGATGAGTGTAAAATAAGTTTAATTATTTTTATTATGTTTTGGGATCAATTAAATTTTTAATTTGATCATTTGGAATATTTGGATTTGATTAAATTTTTGTAATGCAAGCTGATAAATGTTTTGATGAGTAATATAAAATATTGTTGAAGATAGACTATATAGAAGAAGAATTTGGAAGTATTTCTCATGAAATAATATGTGACACAATCCATGTATGGGATAATAATCAATACATGTGGTATTATATAAATTTTTTATATGAGTAACAAAAAATATTATCATGTGGAAGAGCACATTGTGTGTGTTCCAATGCATCCAATAGGGAGTGATTTAGATAAATACCACTCAATAAATTATGTGGATAAATTTTTTAGGTATCAATTTGTATGTTTTATTTTTTGAAAAATTGAAAGATTCAAACCATATAAATAGGTTGAATAAATATATTTTTGTAATTTATTTGTATCATGCCAACTACAATTTTGGAGCTTTGAGTGAGAAAAATGTCATAAAGATGAGACATGAATTTGACCTAATTTGAGCAAATGGAGGCCATGATGTAGTTTAAGGATCACCTAACAAAGGTATGTTATAGGAAAATCTTATTTTTATAATATTATGATTATTAATTTTTATTATTTTTAATGTTTTTTTAATAGTGTTATCGCCATTCATTAGAGTTTTTATTTCAACTCTGATGATGTCTAAGTAGTTTTACTCTCTGTCATGGTGGTGTTTACAAAAATATATGCATGTCTAATATACTACATGATATATTTTTATGTGTAATATTGATAGTGTCATGCTTTTTTTTCCACATTTTTATGAAATTTATATAATTTATGACACATTTTTTAAATTTAGGGTGACATGTGGGCTCATGAGTTTCAATGAGGACATGCGACGGATACTGATCTAGTATTTACATTGATATATGTAGAGTGATATACTCTAGATTAGGGTAGATTGGGTTATATTGGATGTTTGTAATTGATGCCTTATGATTTTCAAATGATGATCACACTTGTAAAGTGATGGGATTTAGACACTTTTACTTTATATCTCCCCATGGGGGAGATGATCATTAATCCAAAGGATGTGCTGAGGATACTATGTCTAACCATAGTTAGAACCCATGTTATCTTGTGGTCTACTAGTAGTGTGGATCTTATAATATAGGTTCATTAGTACATGACTAATAATGAAAGGGGTTTGCATTATATGATTGAAGATACCACTATTTGATTGTATGAGATTGCATTATCTAATGTTCCATATCTGTAAAATTTTGTGTGTACTACTAAATTATTTTGTTGATTTTGATGGTGGTGATGTTATTATTTCATATAAAATTCATCAATTTATTTAGGACATTGAGGATCATAGTACCATGTACTCATAAGAATAGACCATGTTGGCACATATATATGGATCTACATTGAATTACTAGAGAGGGTTTCAATAGGGGACTATGATCAATGATATTGTCACATGGCTAGGCATATGAGCACATTTCCATAATATGCCTTATGTGTACACCATGTAGTGACTGGGAATATCATTATATGTTATATAAAATATGGGTTGGTACAACACATGTTGTGAAAATTGGGATCATGGAGTGTCATTAGATTCTTGATCAACTATAGGTAGATTCCATTATCTCGAGACCATTCTAAGGATTTACAGGGTGTGATGAGGATGGATTACAATTATGTCAAATTCATGTTAGTTTTTAATTAAATAATCAATGGCTTAGTGTCTATGATAATTTTTAATTTGAGTGTATTACATTTAAATTAGGCATTACATAGGATCTTCCCATAGCACTAGTGATGTGGGACACTAGACATGATAGTGAGTTAGGATAACCTATTATGACCAAGTTGACATTTATTACTTTGAATAAGGTGGATGCAATGAATGAGGTAACTAATGTTGATGAATCCAAAACACATGATGGTGGATTTGGCACTAGTGTCCTACCATATTTCTTGTTGTATTAGAGTGTGTACCTAAGGCACAAGGTGAGGGAAGAGGTGAGACTAAGGTAATAGTTTTAAAGCCTAATGTTCCTCTTATGGTTACGAGTATGTACATATGTTCTAAAATATTTTATCATATATTTATTATTTATTATAATAGTATTGTCATAGATATCCTATATTTTTTTATGTAGGAGGTGATGATTATTGTATGATGATCATTGAATTGACACTTCCAATTTTGACAAGAAACATGCTAGTTGAGGTAGTTCTTAGAGGTCTAGTTAAACATGTGACAGATAACTAGTGAGTATGATCCATTGTTTAATAGATCCACTATACCTACTATTGCATATGTGTTAGTGGCACCATAGCATCATAATTACATATTTAAATTTGATGAAATTATAGTTGATCATGACCAAATTAGAGATGAGTTATTGAGGTAATGCTTTCCCCTCATTTTCAATTCTAGTTTTTTACCTAAGTATGTTTTATTTTAGGGTGCACATGTGACTCTTTAGGAATGATTGGTCATATATGATGATTGGGAGAGGAGTATTTGGTCCTAATAATGGTATGTACATGAGGATTGGGAGAGGATTATTTGGTCCTAATAATTGTCTATACATGAGGATAGTGGATATTTTGCATCACCAAAGCCCATGTTGATTGATAGATATGTTGATGTAGATGTGGGTGCATATGGCCAAGGACTGATTATTGAGTGAATTTATGTATTGTTAACTTTTATTATCATTATAAAAATTTAATTTATATATGCAATTTTATTTTATGTTCTTATATTGTAATTATGTTTAATGACATCATTTTTTTATTATTTTAATTTATAGCTAAGTGATTGCATTATTACTTAGTGTGTAGATATAGTTTATGCAAAGTGATTTATTAATGATTTTTTTTTGATGCATGTGTATAAGTGAATATTTGATAAAATTAGAATCATATAACCATCTTCATATAAATATAAATTCATTATAATATTTTTAAACTTAATGTTGGAGGTTACGTGATTCCTTTTCTAGTTCTTGATTTGAAACATTATTCACTAGTTTTATTTTTTGTTCAGTTTCTAGTTGCCTTAATTTTTATACCCATAATTTCATTGGGGATAATCTAGTTGTATTTTGATTTGTGTTAGTCATGTAATTTTGATATGTAAGTAATTATTTTTTAAAAGGAAAAGAGATATTTATTTTAAATTTATCAAATATTCTTGCATCTACTGTAACCATGATTTTACTAATATGACATTATTTTATCATGGTTTGATGTACATGTAATAAATAACTAGTTATTTTATGTCATAAATAAATAAAAGTTGTAATATGTATTATGTAATTCCCTTGTGAATACTACAAATATCTCTCATTTTATCCCATACTTTTTATAAATCCCATCATGCATGAACTATGTTGTTGCATATCATCTACAATATTTTCCTCTTCATATTTTTATCTAATGAAAGTTCAAATGGCCATTTATTTTTGAATATAAATGTTTTGAGCTATATTGGTATTCATAGGGGGAGATGTGTACAAATAAAAATAAGGGGGTTTTATTATTCTTGTATCAACTTTTCCAAACATAATAAACCTTTTATCCAAAAGTGGTGTAATATTTTCTTGCAATGCATAATAATCATTATCTCATTTTTTTGTTAATACAATGATAATTTAAAAATGGATTGCCTTATAATTTTTCAAGATGATGAGGAGAATGGTAATAATTAGGAGTTAGTGGGATTAATTTCTTATATAATAATGTACGTAGAATATCATGTGGTTAATCTATGAAATGTCAAACTTAAGTGGTTGCCTCTTATTCAAATAATATGGTTTAATGGTAGGAGCTAATTTGTAAACTAATTAGTTTCCTTTATGGAGGTCTTTAACTTACTCTTTTTTGATATTTTTTATGTTGAATCATTTTTTTTATGAGAGACTTTAACGGGAGTCATTTATATAGTTTTTTCACTAAATTTTGTCTATTTTAAGTCTAAAGTAAAATAGAGAGAAGGATGGGGGATAAGTGATTAGAATGAACCTAGATTTGGTTTGTGCACCATATCCAAACATTGTGAGCACTCCTCTTTAGCTAGGGAGGACTACTTGAAAATAATAAAACACTACCACAAGATGTTTGTTAGCAGATAAATGAGTGGCTTGCCAAGCTATGTGCTTGTTCTAGGAAGTGTGAAACTTCCCTAGAGATGATAGTCCAATTTTGAGAGGCAAAAGAATAATAAATAATTGAAATAAAGGTAAAGACAGATAAAATTACCATTATTAACAACTTGTACATATCACAGAGTGATAGGGTGTAGGTGAGGTACTTTGTTGGTGTTTTAGAAGTTATCTGGGTAGGTTTTGAAGAGGTGAGGAAATTAACAATCATCAGTGTTTGTAGGAGTGTGACCAACATTATTTAGGCTATCGAGGTCAGTAGTGAAGTGACTGATGTTGGTTAGGATACCAAGATCGGTAGGGGAAATATTTGTCTAAAAGGTTGTAGAGGGTTTTCCCAAGTCTAGGAAATGGTTTAGATCAGGTCAGGGAGGTTAAGAGATTTAGGAGAGAAATATTATGGCTTGGTTAAGTCTGGTCAGAGGTCTAGTATGTCAGGTAAATGGGAAACAAGTAGGGAAGCTTTGTAACTCCCTCATGGGGGTACAGTCAGAAGTGCATAAAGTAGTGTAGGGTAGATATAAAGAAATAGGAGAATAAATATTTAAATGACCTATAATATCAATGATATACTTAGCTATGATGATCACTGAATGATAAGTGCCAAGTTGATGGTGTCTATCAAGGAGTCTAAATCTAAGTGCCTAAATAGAGAGAAAAAATAGGTGCTATTGGTCCTCAAGAGCTTAGTTGATAATTGTGATTGACTTGCGTAGGGTGATTGTAAGCTTGGATGTCAAAAATAGAATGCCTAGAGCCTAAATGAGAGTAAGAAGTGATTTTCTTAATTTCTACTAACTAGAACCATAGGTTAGAGTTTGGATTATATTATCGATGTCAGATATCCCACCTATGTCAACCATGATCCCACAGATGTTAGCCATGGGTTGATCGACATTGGTGGCCCTAGAATAGGTAAACCTTTCTATTTTTGGCCTATTTTCTATTGTTATGAATGCCAAGTGTGACACCCATTATAAAATGGTAAAAATAAGATGTTAGGAAGTAGTTGTTTAGGAATTTAGTTTGTAAATGGGAATAAGTCTTGGGTAGTAAGGATGAGGGGACCAAGTCTTGAGGTGACTCATCAGGGGAGAATTAGTCATAAGATGAGGTGGCTAGGTAAGGTGGAAATAGGGGTTTTTAATTAACTTAATTAATTATTTTAAATTAATTAAATGTGTGAGGGGTAAAAGTATGGGTTATAGAGATTAATTTTTATTATTAAAATAGGTTTAGGGGGTTTTGACATAGGGAGTTATGCATGTGTGTGTGTGTGTTTGGTGTCTACATTTTCCCCTTTTTGTCTTGTAATTTGTACTGACATATTGTAAGACAAAAATAGGAGTTAGCTACTTCAAGTATTGGATGAGGTATCCCCCCTCAAAATGGGAATCAATGGAGGAGAAACTAAAATTAGGTACCAGTTTGATAGAAAGGTAATTAGATGACTGGTGGAGAATTGAGCATCACTTTATATGTGTAGGCCATAATGAGATATAGTTGACAACGTCAATAATAGGAAAGGTTAGGGAGGACTCAAAAAGAAGTAACCAAAGCATAGATTGTAAGTGATAGTTGATAGGTCAAATCAATCAAATTTGTATCTCCAATGGTCAATGTGTCCTAGGTATATAAGGTAGGAAGCACCCATAGGAAACATAAAAGGGTTGAAGGTGACAATATGGGATTGGTTTCCATCCAAAAAACCTAAAATACATGTGTGCATAATAGCCAACTATAGTAGAATAACCTAAGTAGTCAGGACAAGTAATGCAAGGGTGGTGTAAAAGGGTCAATGAGCGAGGAAATATTTGAGATCTCCAAGAAAAGTAGTTGAGGTTGAAGATTTTAGTGATCTTCAATGTCATTGTGTCATGGTTAGGGGGAGATATATGTGATCTCTAGTTACCCCAATGTATGGGTAAGGTAATGCAAAGTTGGTGGTTTTATGTTGGAAAATAGTATAAGAATAGTGTTGACATCAGTTATATGTGTCGATATCGATAATATAAAGTGTTGACATTAGTATAACTAGGGAAACATTGCTGATGTTGGTAGGCATAAACATCAACATCATTAGGTTAGGTTAAGAATGCTAACATTGGTGGCTGACCAAACTTGATAAAAGGGGGTTTAGTACCTGACCAAAATCATTTACAACTTTGTGATTGGAGAAAACAAATAGATATTTGAGAGTGATTTGAGATGACAGTGCAAGGAGGGGACCTAGTGGGAGGTGCATGCCCATAGGAGCCAGTGGTGCCAGCCAAGAGGAGATGAAGAGATGAGGTAAGAGCCTACACTAGTTTGATTTGGTTTTTGAAAATTTTAGGCTAAATGAGAGGTGGGGTTATAGAAAATAGGAATGGGGGGTAGAAAATAGGTTAGATTAGGTGTAAGATAAGTTAGGGGGAGTTATGGGTAGGTTTTTAGGGGAAATGGGTAGGTTGGATTTTGGGTGGTTTAGCCCTGGGGCCAAACTAGTCACTAATGTCAGTGAGATCAACTGACATCAATCGACATGGCACCAAGGTTGAATAATGTCAACCAACACAACACTAAGGTTGGTAGTTTTCTATCAACATTAGCTATGGCATAGGTTGATAAAGCATCAATGTCAGCATTAATGTTGACATTGGCTAATATTGAAAAGTAGTAAATAAGAGAAAGGGTAAGTTTTTGATCTCCAGTGGAAGTAGTCACGTAGCCTAATAGTTGAGCTAGCCTTATAATACCCCTTATCATCTAAGTGCTATTGACATAGCTTGATTTATGGCCTCAGACCAATGTAGTTCTCCCAAAACCTAGGAAAAAGATCTAAAAAGGTGTGTTTTAGGGAAAAACGTAAAATAAGATAGTTGAGAGGTCTAGGTCTTAAACATTAGGTAATAGTGTCAAGAGTCAATAATATAGGTAGTGAGGCCTAGAGTTGAATAGGTGTGTAGGCCTAGGGTAGAGAGAGAGACATTGAAGCCTAGGGTAGAGAGAGAGAGGCAATGAAGCCTAGGCTAGAGAGAGAGAGGCAATGAAGCCTAGGGTGGTTATTAAGGTGGGTATATGGCTAAGCTAACCTTAGAAGACCCCATGTTGACTAAGTGCTACCTACATAGCCAAATTTAGGGCCTCAAACCAATGTAGTTCTCCCAGTGAGAAGGGATTAAAGTGGTGATAGAGTAGATTAAAAGGGATGTGACCTGAGTTATTTGTGTATGGATGCAGGTGAGGATGGAGCTTACATTATAAGATCATTTACTAAGGTTATTAACATGTATGAGGAGAGATGTTACTCTAGATGAGTGAGAGCATATGGTAGTCATTGATTTAGGAGTGTGATGGTATTGTCATGTCACATAGGATGTCTCACTGATGATAGCTTTGATTGAGATGTGGGATCATACCACCAACACCTTCCATCTACCAGCCAAAGAGTCACTAGTGACACAACAAGATGTCTATAAGATTTTATGACTACCACTCTAGGGTGAGGAGATTTTTTCATGATTGAGAAAGGAGCATGATATACACATGGTAATTTTATGTGGGGAGCATGTTAGTAAGGTGACCTACCACTCTACAATTTTTGCATATTAGCCACTCTACATGGCTGATGAGGAGCAACATCATCTGAGCATCCTAATGATGATTGAGATCATGATGTATGCATTAGCTAATGCAGATAGAGGGAGATTTATGATTACTTTGACTAGTGTGCTTATGCAGATGATTGAGTAGTGGACCATTTTTGCCTAGGGTCTAGTATTTTTGGCATAGTTATATAGAGATCTATGGGGTTTGAGGTTGAGATGGTGATACAGTCTATGTTTTAGCCATATTTTACATTTTTGGGTGTATGATCACATAATGGTGACATGACCACTAGGGCTACCTACCACTATCTTGGTTGGCTTTAGGGTTGGATTTAGATGGTAGAGAGATGGGATAGCATAGACCTAAGTGGATAGTGTTGTGTGAGACATTACCTATTATAAGAATATGATTGAGGGCTTGATCCTTATAGATATTGTGTAGAGACTATATCTAACCTATCTAGTTTTTAGAGGGCAAGCAAAGCAGCTTGTTGGTTTGCAGAGTACACTATGGGTTAGGGTGAGATGGGATAGTGAGTTGGAGATGGTACCCATGGCATGGGTTAGGAGATATTTTGGGATATTATAGGATATTCTACCTGCCTTCCCTTGATATAGGAGGGATGACATAAAGGCACCTTCACCATTGCCCCAGGAGACTAATAGGTTATATTTTGAGCAGATGCTAACAAGGCCAAGTGTTGGGGACCTAGGGTGTATAATGGCATATATATCTTGGTGGGTAGGGTTACATATGGTGGTGAAGGTCAAGAGTCCACCAATAGACTTACAAGGGTTAGTCAGGGAGAGAGATGCAACACTAAAAGCTCAAGATATAGTAGTACAAGATTGAGATATAGTGGTGCAGGCTTGAGAGATAGCCCAGGCATAGGTGTTAGCCTTATAGGTGTAGGTGGTGATTTTTTAGGGTTAGATTGGGGCTCTATAGGGTCATTTTTTAGCACTATAGGGCTAAGTGGTCATTTTATAGGGTCAGGTGACTACAATGATAGCAAAGAGAGATAGTCTAAGAGTAGCAAGCTAGGCCACTCCTCCTCCACCCCCACCATAGGGACTAGTATAGGCTGGGCCATCATTAGGTGTTATGGGTCCTCCATAGAGTATATTGATGATTAGTTATTTAACTACCCTAGATGAGATTGCTTACTATAAGAGGTTGATTAGAGAGTTCTTGCAGATACAGAGATATTCAAAGTTTAGAGAGTAAGAGAGGTCAATGTCATGTATGATATCTTCTAGCTCATGTTGACATAGATAGATGGAGAGTGGTGATGATATTGAATCCTCATGACCTTAGGTAGAGCCTTAAAGACCCTGAGTATCAATGTTTTCTAGTTTTTATTTATATATGTTATATGTATATTGGCCTATGAGCTGAAGATATGAGATATACATTTTGAGAGAGATTTATGTTGTTATGATGATGTCATTGATGAACATGTATTTTGATCACATATTATATATATGAAATGTTAATTTATTGCCATATGTTTATTTGAGATGTGTTGCTTATGATTATGATGATGATATAAATGATGTTTATTTTATTTTATATTAATTTGGATGTTAATGTTGATAATGCTATTTGAGTTAGACTAGCCTTTCCCATTTATGTAATGG
The DNA here is from genome assembly GCA_037957365.1 of Torreya grandis. NCBI lineage: Eukaryota > Viridiplantae > Streptophyta > Pinopsida > Cupressales > Taxaceae > Torreya > Torreya grandis. Next base: position 1,976,712 of record JARHVA010001118.1, on the reverse strand, counting down.
TATATGCATAGTTGATTGGTTAGTTTCATCTTATCATTTTTCCATATTTATGATGGTATATGATTAAAATGAATAGATTGAGTAGGTTAATTTATTTTAGTATTTTTCCATATATGTGATGGTGTATATGTAAAATAAATAGGTTGATTAGGTTAATTTATTTCAATATTTTTCCATATTTGTGATGGTGCATGCATAAAATAAATAGGTTGGTTATGTTAGTGTTGGTATGATATTATTTTTTCATCTCAAATAGATATATCGACATGTGATGTGGATGGGAAAATAAAAAGGCAAAATGCTCGTGCATTGGTAAAGACCATAATTTAGAACATAAATAATTTTAGGAAAATGAGCCTCTTTCATGCCTTATATCTTTGAACCATTGTGTTTGTTAGAGAAGCATCATATTTACCTCATGTTAAGTGAGCTTCATAGTCCCTTAAAAGAGTATGAGGGGAAAAAGGGTAGAATGAGGGAAATGTTTAGATAGCATAACATACCAAGTAGAAATGATATGTCCCTTTTGTGGGTGACTCAAGAGCTAATATAGGCAAGTCCATGACTTAAAGCATTTTTTTTGTGTAAGCTGATCAATGTGGGAAGCCTATAATGGGATTTTGTATAGGTTAAGGTTGTGAAAAGAGGTGAGGAGCCTTTTAAATTTGTTTTTCCCTTTGAGAACAAATCTTGGCTTAGTCATCCTTCAAGGGAGTGGTCTAAGTGTTTGTTTTTAATTTTAAATAGCTATCCTTCAAGGGAATAGTATATTGATAGTATCAGAGGTAAGTTATGTATCTATCTTTTAAAGGAGCAATCTACATTGAAAAACATGACTTGAGATTTTATAACCTTTTCAAATATCCCATTTTTTTTATTTTTTTTGTTTCTTTTAGTCATGGACAAGCCTATAGAGGCTTTGGAGTTTTCCATTGTGAGGATAATACCATACCACTGTGTAAGTTATCTAAGTGTATAGGAGCAAGGGTGAAAAGGAAGGGAAATGAATGTAATAAGGATGCTCAAGGGATGAGCTCAAGTTAAACATGAAATAAAGTGATACAAGTTTAAAAAAAGAATGGTCATAGATGCAAGGCATTTAAAGGCTTAGGTTCTGGCCTTCCTTCAAGAGAAGACAAGCAATAAGTTCCTGAACCATACTTGTGAGTTATGATATAAGGTCCAAGCCAATCAAGAGAAAATTTACCCCATTTTATTTTCTCCATGTTTGTCACATGTTGATTTTATTTTAAGATGATATCTCCTATATTGTAATCTTGCTCTTTGATGTTTTTTTTATAAGCATGTTTGATACGCTCTTGATAGATTTGGAGGTGGTTGAGGGCTATGAGACAATGTTCATCAAGTAATTCAAGTTGGGCCAAATGTTTTGGGTGAAAGTCATCATTAGTAAGTATGTCTTGTAGAGAAATGTGAAAACAAGGAATCTGGACCTCAAAAGGCAAAATAACCTCCATCCCATATACTAATGAAAAAGGTGTAGCACCTATAGGGGTTCAAATGCTAGTGTGGTAAGCCCATACAGAGAAAGGAATATGTGTATGCCAATCCTTGCCCATATTTTTGACCACCTTCATGAGAATATTGGCCATTTTTTTGTTAGAAGCTTCTATTTGTCCATTATTTTAGGGATAGTATGGTGATGAGAAGCTTAATGTGATTCTAAATGCATCATAAATTCCTTGAATAGTCTTATTTTTAAAAGACTTACCATTATCAGTTATAATCTTGTGAGGTACACCAAAACAATAGATGATGTGATGGTTACTGAAGTAAACATTTTTGTTATCTTTAGTGGAGATGAGAGGGATGGCCTCAACCCACTTGGTAAAGTATTTAGTAGAAGTAATGATAGAGCGATGATGGAGAGATAAATGAGGGTTAATCTCTTTGATTAGATCTAAGCCCCATTGAGAGAAGGACCAAAAGTCTTTGGCAAGTTGTAATGCATGACTGGGAATGTGAAGGAGGTTAGCATGTTGTTGACATGTGACACAATGTTGAACATAATTAGCATAGTCATAATTAAGTGTGGGCCAATAATATCCAAGTTGAAGGATACATTTAACAACTATGTGACCATTGAAATTCCCACCACAAATCCCATCATGGACTTCCTTAATATCAAAGGGAGTCTCAGTACTAGTTAGGCATCTAAGGAGAAGACCATCAAAACTTTATTTATAGAGAATTAACCATAGTATAGTGTAACAAGTGACACATTTTATGAAGGCTAGCTTACCATTATTAGAAAGATCAAGAAGGGTAATAAAGAAGGAAAGATAATCTATGAGTTATTTGTGCCATAAGTCTTGTGGGTTGGTTGTTACATTTCTGACAAAGAGGATGTTAGCTGAGACATAAGAGGGTAATGTCAAGTGATACACTGTGACATAGATTCTTGAAGAGGAGGATGAAGAGGGTATGTGTGAATCAAGTGAAGCTATCATGACAACAAACTTGTTTGTAGATTAAGGAATAATTTGCAAGAGATAAGAGTTAAATGATCCCAAGAGTGTATCTACATGATGTTTATACTAATACAATTTTTTTTCATAGGTAGGAACCATTAACTTGGTTTAAAATTAGCTAAGAATCATTGAAGATGGTTATGTATTTGATACCCAAAAAGAGCGCTATTTGAAGTCCTAGAATCAAAGCCTCATATTCAGTCATATTTTTAGTGCATTCAAAATCTAGTTTAAATGACAAAGGCATAGGCTCACCATCTAGAGGAATAAGAATGACCCCTGCACCCCCACCATGTTGGAATTTATATCCATCAAAAAACATTATCATTTGATAGGAGATGTCATCAGTGGAGAGTGTTGCAATAGATTCATCAAATAATTCAAGGTTTGAAGGTTGATTATCAGGTAAAGGGGTAGCAACTAACTGGTTATTGATTGTTTTCCCTTTAATAGATTTTTGTTGAATAAACTCTAAGTCAAATTTAGCAAGAAGCATGAGCCATAGAGCTACACGTTGGTTGTGATAAGGTTTAGAATGCATATATTTGAGAGGATCAGTATGGGTGACCACATAGGTTTTGTGATTTAGGAGATAATGGTGAAGCTTAGAGGCAAAAAAGACCAATGCAAGGAATTTTTTTTCAATATGGTTATATTGAGTCTCATAATCAATAACTATATGGCTTATGTAATAAACTGCCTACTCTTGATGTTGGTCATCTCGATGTGCAATCATAGCACCTAGAGAATGGTCTATTATAGAGATGTATAAGTAAAAAGGATAATTTTCCTTAGGTGGAATAATAACTTGTGGGGAAAGGGGGTATTGTTTAAGTGCATCAAAGGAATCTTGGAAATCTATATTCCATTAGAAGGAGACATCATTTTTTAGGAGATGGTGAAAGGGTTGGCATTTATCTGATAATTGGGAAATGAAGCATCAAATTAACTAAAGTTTTCCTTATAGGCTATGGAGTTGTTTGATATTAGTAGGTGGAGCCATCTCTAGGATCACTCTAACCTTAGTAGGATCAACCTTTATACCATGAAGAAAAGTGATAAAACCTAAGAGTTTACTAGAAATAACACCAAAGGCATATTTCTTTGGGTTTAGTCAAACATTATATTAGAGGAGATGAGTGAATATGGTTTTGAGAATTATCAAATGTTCTTGATGAAGATTAGACTTGTCAAGTAAGTCATTTACGTAATCCTCCATAATTTTGTGTAGGAGATCATGGAAAATGTAGGTCATGGCATGTTGGTAGGTTACACCAACATTCTTTAGTCCAAAAGGCATGACCTAATAATATAAAGTCCCCCATGGGGTAATAAAGGTGGTCTTGTGTTGATCCTCAGGAATGACTAGGATTTGATTATATCTATAAAATCCATCCATAAGTGATAGCATATCATGACTGATTGTTAGATCAACAAGTTGGTCAATACTAGGCAATGGGAAATTGCTTTTTGGACAGGCAATATTTAAATCATGATAGTCAGTGTAAATCTAAGTTCCCCCTGTAGCTTTTATGATAGGAACAATATTATAAATCCATTGTGGGTAGTCAATGGGTTGGATAAAGTTAACAAAAACAAGGTGTTGGAGCTCTTCTTTGACAAGGAAAGTGATACAAAGATGTATTTTGTGAAGCTTTTGCTTAACAGGTTTAGCATCTTAAAAGGTGACAATATTATGGGTGATGATGGAGGGGTGAATACCAGGCATGTCATTGTAAGACCAAGTGAAGGATTTTCTATGGTCATTAAGAAATGTGGCATAATTTTCTTGCTTAGAGGAATCTAAAGATTGGCCAATATTGAGGATGTGAGGGTTATCATGGGAAGGTAGGTTGATGTCAATGGTTAATTCATTTAACATAGCTTACATTTTGGATGGGAGTGATTTCTAGATATAAGAATCATCTTCACCCATGTAGGTGAGAATTGCATCATCATCTTGACATTGGATAGTGTTAATAGTGGGAGAATCTTCATCAATTATTTTAGGATGAATGAGAGGAAGGGACCTTATTTCCTTACCCTGATGATAGGTGAGAGGCCCCAAATGGATGGAATTTATGGAAAAAAATTAGGAGGTATAGATACCTCTAATTTGGTAGGTGATGGTAGATAAGAAGCTGGAGAAGGAGAGACTGGTTATTTGACAATTGGTTCATGGGAGGTTTTAGTGAGTTTATTTGGTTCATCACATCCCACCCCATGCCTCTTTTTAGCATTTTCAATGGTATTTCTATTAGGATATTCAATATGCATATGGACACCTTGTTCATAACAACCGAAACCAAATCCTTTCCAAGCACACCTATAGAGGTAGGCGTGAGTGAATCTAGGGTTACTTAGGAAAGAGAAGTCATAGGTAAATGTTTGTGGTGAAGAAGATGGATTATTGGTAGTAGGAACTTGATCAAGTCCCACATATGTGAAATTGGTTCAAAGGTTAGGGGGGCCATAAGGGATGACCATCCAAATATAAGGATCATAACTTGGGTGAATGTGAAGCCTTCCATACTTTTGTGGAGTATAAAACATGTCAAGTGTCAACAAATGATATTCACCAAGTGACAAACATTAAAAGGTCTCTTCCATGGGATCTTTGTTAGGAATTTGTGTTACCGGTATCTATATAATCATAGGAGTGAAGATTATAGAAGCTTTAGTAGCATCATATGAGGAATATGGTGTTTTCAATGGGATGATAACATCATTGGGACTATAGGTCATATTACATATTTTAAATGGAGGTGGGTCAGTAGGTATAACATGTACTTGTCCAGCATGTTCAAACTTGACACAATAGTGCAAAGTTGAGGGTACACATGCCATAGCACGTATCCAAGGCCATCCATGAAGTATGTTATATTGGAACTCTCATTCCACAACATATAATATCTTAGGAATTGTGTGGATACCTACATGAATATGTAAGATAATAGTGCCCATCGTAGTAGCTATAGTATCATTAAAAGAATGGAGTACTGCATCAGTTTGAGACATGCAATTATCAAGAAGGGCTAGTTGTTTGTAGGCATGGTGGAAATAATATTAATAATATATCCCCAATAAATCATAACTCTCTTGATATGAGTTTGATCAATATATGTGGTAATAAAAAGGGTAGAATCTTGATCTTCAGGTTGTTGAAGTGGAATTTCTGAATTACCAAAAGAAATTAGAGAGATAGAATTAAGGGAGCTAACCAAAGTTTCAAGAGGTTGGGGATCATCTGATTGTACCTTAATCTCTTGTAAATCACTAATCAAAGCTTGATGGTGTTGGGATGAGATTTGGATTAACTCATATAAAGACATTTTCATAAGAGTTTGGTGAAGTTGTTTCACCATTGAGTTTTGAATAACGTATGAAGATGTTGTTTTAGGAACACCTAAGATGGAAATCCTAGGGTTAGTAGGGGGAATCTCTTTGGTAAAGGGATGGATCCAAGGTGTAGTGACCTTTTCCTTAGCTTTATCTTTTTATTTTTGTGACCGTGTGGCTACATTAATTGTGTTAATTTGATAAGTTGGTTAAGGAGGTGGTAAAGGGGTTATGATGACATCTTTGGGTTTGAATTTAGGTGGAATAATAGAAGGTAATGTAGATGCTAATGATGGAATAAAAAGAAGGTTAATGGTAGTGTCATCAAAAAGAGTGTCAACATTGAAGTATTGTTGAATAACCATTGTGAAGGCTTTACAATTTTTAGTATCATGTCCAAGTGAATGATGATATAAACACACTTGTGTATCATCAAACCAAGATGGCTTCATTCTAAGAGGACTATAATGCTTAATGGGAGGAATATTTATTACCAAAGCTTACAATAACTAATGTAAGAAAAAGCTTTAAGATCCTACAAGTGGGCTCATGATTGTTGTACTAATAGGAGTGGACACCTTCTTTTGTTTTGGTGTTAGAAAGGTAATTTTATGTGGTGTCTTGTTTGGTGATGGTGGAGTTACGTGTTTTGTTGTCACTTTCTTAGTGTCAGATGTGAGATTTCTACTAGATGGAAAAGGTAGGAGTGGAGGTATCTTAACCTTTTGTTTGGCTTGATTAGATGATATGCCAACTAAATTAGAATGGTACGACCCCAAAATGGATGATAAAGTTGAGGGTTGAAGAAGGGATCGGTGAGGTCTAAGTGGCTTAACATTTTTATATATTCTAAGGTGAGAAACTCCAATTTGTGGTTGAGGAGTTAAATATAATTTCACCTATGGATGAATTGAATTATAAATGGGGCATACACCTAAGGGCATGATCTAATTTAATGCAATAGATTCCTATGAGGATGAGGGTTCTAACATAGATGGCTGAACTTTAGGTGCATTTGTTAAAGAATATTTATCTTTGTCAAAGACTTTAGGGTAAAGGGTAGTAAGGGGATTGGTGGTAAAGGTCGACATTCATTATGTTAGATATGGAGTCTTAAGTCAGTCTTAGAATGCCACGTGGTCAAGCTTCATGGAGTCAAAAAATTCTAGACTTTTCACCAAATGTGAGAAGGGTTTTGATGAATTTGATGTAGGACTTACTATAGTGTCTTTATAAAGATATGATGTTTGGGAAAGAGGGAAATTTTTGGTTTCTACTACTTTAGGCCAAAGATGAGAAAGAACCATAATAGGGTCTTCTTCGACAGAGATGGGAGAAGAGACTTGATCTGCCATGGGTAGAGGGGAGATAGGTGAAGTAGGTTCCTCAAGAGGGTAAAGCATAGGTATTATAGATCCATCAATATGTGGGCAAGGCATGGGTAAAGTATGATCCTCTATAGGTAAAAGAAGGGGTAAGAGTGGTACAATTATAGTAGGCACAATAGGTCTCTCATCTATTATGGGAGTAGATGATATGGACTCTTCTCAGTGTAAAGGTGAAGTGGGTGGGGTGCCACTCTCTATAGGTGGAGAAGTAGGGGAAGAAGGCTCCTCAAAAGGGTATAATGCAAGAATGATGTTCCCTTTAATATGTGGCTGAGGAATAGGTAGGGTGTGGTCTTAAATTGGTAAGAGGATAGGTAATATTGGTGCAAATAGAATTGGGATTACAAGCTCCTTAGGTAGAAAAAGGAGTGGCAAAGGAGGCTCTTCCTCTCGAGGGAGTAGAATGGGTGAAAAAGGCTCTTTTATATAAGGAGGAAGAATGGGAAAAATAGATGCCACTGAATGTGGGAGAAGAGTCAATGAAATAGGTGTCTCCTATTGAGGGGTAGGTTGAACTAAAGGTAAAGGAAAAACCATATTAATTGTATGGATATTATGATCACCTGAGTTATTTGTGGAATAGAAAATATTTTGGTTTGGTGAATGGTTAGGAAAAGGGTATTTGAACAAATCCATAGTTTTATTAGGAGGTGCATTAGGATTATCCAAGATGAGCTCACCTCTATCAAGTATATATTGAATAATGTTCTTGAGTGTCTTTCAATTATTAGAGTTGTGGCCTTTAACTTGATGGTAACTACAAAACTCATCTTCCTTATACCATATTGGGATAGGACAAGAAGAGTCAAACTATATATGAGGTTTAATTTGAGGAAGGTTTATGACACCTTACTGCAATAGTTTCTCTAAAATGCATGTATATGATTCCCCAATAGGAGTGTTTTTTATTTTTTCATGCTGTTGTCAGAATTGCTTAGTCAGATTTTGAGAAGTCAAAGTATTTGATTGGTTTGTGGTTATGAAAGAGGCTAACTTAACAACCACTACGTTGGTGGAGCCTTTAGTCTTTTGGTTAGAGGGAGAAGTTTTAGAGGAGGAGGAGTCATTTGAATTGGTATTGGGATTCTTACTACGCAACTTGACTTTGCCTTTATTAATAGTGTGAACCTCTAGTTTCCATGCCATTGTAAAGGCTTCATCAAATATGCAAAAATTTTGTACCCAAAGCATGGATGAGATGTGCTTAGCACATGACCTTGAGAAAATATCAATAAACTCAGGTTGGGGTAAGGAGAAGGAGAGTTGATTGATCAAGCTTCTCCAATGAGTGAAAAAATCAACAATAGACTCATCATCAAATTGTCTAATAGAATAAAGGTTTGTTATAGAAACCTTCTTAGAAATATTAATAGAGAAATGGTCTAGGAATATTTGTACAAGTTGGGTAAATGATAAAAGGGAATGCTGAGGTATAGAGCTATACCAATCCAAGGTAGCACCTGGAAGAGACATAGGGAAAGTGCGAAGTAATAACACATCATCATGTCCTATTAAATAACAAACATGTTTAAATTCTTGCAAGTGATATTGTGGGTCCTTTTTACTCTAAAAACAAGTAAATTTAGGGAGTTACCATTGGATTAGATAAGGGTGAATAGGCAAAAAAGGATGGATTGGTTCATTGCATATCTGATCATAAGATAATAAATTTTTTGAACCAGAAACATGTCTTTAGGTTAGACATCTTGTCCATTATAATCTTAATGAGGTATAGAGGGGTATTAGTTTGGGGGATTCATTCTAAGTTATAGGGAAGTTGATAGGAAGTAGAGGGATCATATGACATGGCTTGCTAAGGTTGTGTCAGGGAAACATAAGGATAATGAGTCATAGGCTTAGGTGCAAAAAGAAAAGGAACTTGTCCCTTTGGGTTAGAGATTATGATTTGATTGGTGATTGTTACTTTAGGTTAAATTATTGGCATGGTTAGACTGGATGAAGGGTGAGTCGTAACTTGAGTAATTATAGGCATGAGGGTAGATGGAATAGGTACCACTAAATTTTAGAATGGGGTGTGACTTGGCTAAACTAGTTATGGTTGTTAAAGTAGGGAAGTCACACCAGTCTTTAGGTGGGATTGGGTGGTTGGAGATTTCACATTTTGGACATTATTTATAGTTGGGTTACTCATCAAATTGGTGGTTTGGGTAACCATGGGGAAAATAGTGGAGGAAAATGAAACTAACATTGTCTCCATCAAAGAGGTTGGCATACCATAGATTGGGTCACCCAAAGAATTATGGGTTCAACTCATAACAAGGTAATGTTGAAGGGCTGCCACATCATGATCAAGAAATTTAGCAAAATACTGATCTCCCTCAGGCATAATGGGAATTTGGTTAAGATTGGGAGTATGCTTTGTATCTAAATTATGCTCCATGAGAGAATTAGAAGTGAGAGGGGAAGGTGGAAGTGGTTGCCAACTTGCATAATCAATAATAATTTTGGCTTGAGCTCATGTTAATAACATGCAAAAGGTGGTTTACCTAGTCTTACTACCCTATATTTGAAACAAAATAAAGAAAAACCAAGTTTGGGTGTAATAAAATGGGTTATTTTAGCATGTTGTCTTGAGTAGATGAAACTACATAGTTGCCAATGTCGATAGGGATGACTGATATTAGTAGGAAAAGTTCATTGATGTTAGTGGAATAATTGATGTCAGTAGGTAAAGTCTATTGATATCAGTAGGATTAACTAATGCCAGTCACTATGAAATCTTGGGAAATGGAAAATATAATGTTTTAAGATATCAGAGGTTGAAAATAGATAAAATAGTGGATGTAAAAGGTCTGTGAAAGAAGGAATGACACTTAAAAAACTTAAAATAATAGGTTATATAAATTGAGCTTTTGCAATAGTATTGATTTTATGAATCAATAAAAAATCATTCTTACCAACTCAAAAATATAGAAGGCAATTGAAAAGTAGAGAAAGAACATTCAGCTAGCAACTATTAAATCCTAGAGATTAATTTTTAGTCTTGTGTTGGCTTATGCCTTAATTAGATAGTGAGAAGAGAATTTGGTTATCGAAGGTACTAAAAATATATCTATAGCTAGTTTCATATTAGTTTTGGTGCTCAAGAGGAAATCTATGTTAGACTAAGTATGTGGCTTGTTATATGAGCTTGCTCTCTACACTTCATGAACCTAGATCCAAGCCAAGCCACTTAGCCAAAATATACCTTCTATCTAGAGATTATAATCTGCCATATAATGGAATGGGTTCTCCCCTTGGTGGTGAAATCCAAGTAGGATAGCTAGGTAGGGTAAGGTGATCCACCAGGTGATGAAATCATAATGGACCTTTTCTCAGGTGATTTTTGATGCTTATTTATGTGAATGTGATTTGGTTGTGTAACATAGGTGTACTAAAATTTATTCAAAATGCTTGTAATTAACTAGTTAAGTTAATATGCAACAAGCAAACTATGAAATGATGTAAGTTTTAAACCCAAATCTAAAATGTTTAGATTCAAATGAAAATAGAGAGGAAATAGGAATAAAGTATGAATTTGAATATCCTAATGTGCATTCAAGAGGAAGTAAAGAAGGGATTCTCTTTCTTTTGTAAAATAAAATGACAAATTGATTTTAGAGGCAAGGAGAAAAGAAAGGAAATCTCAATTTTAATGCCTTTTAAATAGAGAAATAAGATATTGAATTTTCTATTTTTGAGAGAAAAGAGGAGGAAGAAGTGAAAGAAATGAAATTTTCACTATAATGTACTTATATAAATTTTTAAAACAAGAAATGAACCCAAGGAAAACTCTAGGGTCCCACCAGGTGTGCCAGAAATGTTTCACTAAATTTTGTCTATTTTAAGTCTAAAGGAAAATAGAGAGAAGGATGGGGATAAGTGATTAGAATGAACCTAGATTTGGTTTGCGCACCATATCTAGATGTTGTGAGCACTCATCTTTGGTTGGGGAGGACTACCTAAAAATAAGAAAACACTACCACAAGATGTTTGTTAGCAGATAAATGAGTGGGATATCAAGCTACACACTTGTTCTAGGAAGTGTGAAACTTCCCTAGAGATGACAGTCCACTTTTGAGAGGTAAAAGAATTATAAACAACTAAAAGAAAGGTAAAAAGAGATTAAAATAGAGATAAAATTACCATTATTAACCACCTTTACATAATAGAGAGTGACAAGGTGTAAGTGAGGTACTTTATTGGTGTTTTAAAAGTTGTCTAGGTAGGTTTTGAAGAGGTTAGGAAATTTACAGTCATTGATGTTGATAGGAGTGTGACCAATATCAGTTAGGATGTCAAGGTTGGTAGTGAGGTGACCAATACTAGTTAGGCTACTAAGGTTGGTAGGGGAAATATTTGTCTGGAAAGTTGCTAAGGATTTTCTTGAGTCTAGGAAATAGCTTAGATCAGGTCAGAGAGGTTGAGAGAGTTAGGAGAGCAAGATTATGGCTTGGTTAAGTCTGGTCAGAGGTTTGGTATGTTAGGTAAAGGGGAAATAAGTAGGAAATCTTTGTAACTCCCTGACGAGGGTACGGTCAAAAGTGTGTAAAGTAGTGCAAGGTAGATATAAAGAAATAAGAGAATAAATATTTAAATGACCTCTAATATTAGTGATATACTTAGTTATGATGATCACTGAATGATAAGTGCCAAGTTGATGGTCTCTATCAAGGAGTCTGAATGTGAGTGCCTGAATAGAGAGAAAAAGTGGGTGTTATTGATCCTCAAGAGCTCAGTGGTTGATTATGATTGACTTACGCAGGGTGATTGTAAGCCTGGATGTCAAAAATAGAATGCCCAGAGCCTAAATCAGAGTAAGAAGTAATTTTTTTAATTTTTGATGACTTGAACCATAGGTTAGAGTTTGGCTTATATTACTGACATCATTGATCCCACTGACGTCAACCATGATCCCACTGACATCAGTCATGGGTTGACTAACATCAATAGCCCTAGAATAGGTAAACCTTCTTATTTTTGGCCTACTTTATATTATTGTCCATGCCAAGTGTGACACCCATTATAAAATGGTAAAAATAAGATGTTAGGAAGGAAGTAGTTGTTTATGAATTTATTTTGGAAGTGGGAATAAGTCTTGGGTAGTTAGGATGAGGGGACCAGGTCCTAAGGTGACTCATCAGGGGAGAATTAGTCATAGGGCAAGGTGGCTAGGTAAGGTGGCAATAGGGGATTTTAAATAACTTAATTAAGTATTTTAAATTAATTAAATGTGTGAGGGGTAAAATTATGGGTTATGGAGATTAATTTTAATTATTAAAATGGGTTTAGGGGGGTTTTGACATAGGGAGTTACGCATGTGTGTGTGTGTGTGACATAATTTTGGTGTCTATAATAGTAAGAGCTAAACATATTTTAACCTTGTGATTAGTAACTTCATTATTTATCGAAGGTTATTTTGATTCATTTTAATTAATATCCTTAGGTGTTGTATAAATAATATCACATTCATAATTTAACATATATATGTACTTCTAAAAAGAAGTATGACTACTATGCATGGACTTTTAATTAAATGGAGAAATAATAACCCTACTAAAGATGAATTTATTTTCTAAAGATAAGGGTTGATATGTCAAAGAGTGCAAAGTACACTTAAATAAAAAAATATAATATTCAATAATCTCATCATGGTCCTATTGTAAACTTTGTAAATGTTCCAATTTTAATCTAGGCACTAAGTGTTTGTAATAATCCGATAGTAATACATCTTCTAATCTCTTAAAATCGAGTACAAACCCACTTTGTAGATTATAAAACCACTCTAATGAATATCTTTCTAAATGCATATCAAAATCTTTGAAACAAAATTCATTCATCATTACCTTAGTTTCCAAAAGAAAGCTGATATTGAGTTAAATGGCTATTAGGATCTCCATGACCATTAAACAATGGTAATATGGGTATTACAAATTCCATTGGATATGGATGTTAAAATATAAAACATATAATGGGTTATCTATAAATAAAATTATATCTAATATTATCACAAAATGATCTACTTTACAAAGTGGGATCAAGTAATTGACTTTGGAGATCACTAATATCATACATCATGGACATAATATTGTTAGTAGGAATAGTGATGGTTTGGAAAGGTTAAATCATGGGATTTAATTGGATACCTAATTTAAAAATTTGTACAACATCATTTATAATCATGGAATTCATATCACATTGTAAGGATGAAATATAATCATATTGTGTCATTGGAAATGTCAAGTTGTTCACTTTTTCATTGTTTATTAAGAGAGGAGAGAGAGTTACCATAATTAAAAGTTACATAATTATTATAATCCATGCATAATATTATATTTTTAACATATTTTGATTCTAAAAAAATTGAGTCACATTTTGGATTGATAAAAATTTCATGTAAAGGTACAATTGCAAATGGTTTTCAAAATGAAATAGTATCGCACAATTTTGAGAAAAATCTTGACATTAATTTTCATCTTGTGATGTTTCAAGAGAAAGGGAAGAAGTATCATGTATATCTACAACATCATTTGTTTTTTCCAAGGAAATATAACTATCACATGCATGTGTAATATCTATTTTTTTATAAAGAAAAAGAGGGAATGACCCCATTACTAGGATAATTTTTGTTTCTAGAGAAGGAGACAAAATATCATATTCATTGGTATCATTTCCCTTCTCTATACATAATGTATGCCTTTGTATTTTTTAAAGGTTGATAAGATGAAGGGTAGTGGAAACTTTAAAGAGAGATAGGATGTATTAGAGGAAGATTCTTCACATTTTAACCCACCTAAAAAATTAAGGGAAATAAAATATTGAATATTAGAATTTTATGTTTGTTCTAATTTATAATGAAAATATGAATTCAAGGAATAAATAGTGGAATTTGGATATTCAATTATAGAATTAGTGTGCTCATTGCCTTCTTCGCTATATTATTAACTATTATACCAATCCTACTAATTTTAATAATTAAAATCACACTAATAGTTGTAATCATTTTCATCACAATCATATTTCTCATCACTATAAGTAGCATCAGTAATTGTACATGTGTGACCATTATTCCATTCATTATCATTGCATAAGGTAAAACATTATTAGAGAGGAAGAAATACACAAGATTTTCACCGTTATTAGTTTTTAATTTGGTATTCATTTTATTATTTTCAAACCCAAATAAATCAAATATGGCAAACACAAATCCTATTTCTAACAAACAATCTAATAAAATAATAAAGAAAGGATATAAACAGGTGTAACTAGGTTGGGTACATTTGATTTGTAGGTTCTTAGATATATTGATCCCAAACTTAAAAAGTGAAGAAGGTCCAAAGGGGTAATGACTATGGATGATTCCACCATCCCATAGCCACACTATCCCATATTTAATTTACATTGAGAGTAACTTTCCATGGCTAACTACTTACTAGTGCACCATAGATTTAAATAGTTGAAAGGCTTCTTATGGTTAAAAAGTAAAACCTTATGTGCTTCCAATATACTTTTTAGTTATGTTGAAGATAAATTCTATATATAGTGTTTTCTAATGACTTGATTATTAGAGTAGTTCTCACACTAAAACTCAGGTAAAACTGATGAATGCCTTTCCTATAATGACATTTCCTATGAATTTTAAAACTAACTGAACACACTTATAGAAAGTAAGAAAAAATAAATAAAAGAAAAAGAAATTAAAAACCAATATAAGAAAATATTTTTGTGCACGTAAAATCAATAATTCAATATAAAACCCCTAGTTCAAAGATAAATCCTAGAATAGTGCTCAATAAAATCCTAGAAAGGAAGATTATATTTTTCTTTAGTGTATGAAAATCATGAGTTTAGTTGAAACCCTAGGACAAAAATCTAAAAAAGTAAATCTTGATAAAATAAATGAGTTCAACGATATGTTTTTTCCTATTTTTTATTTTAAAAATATTTAATATTAATTAGACATTTAAATTTTAAAATATGACACTGAAACATAAATATGAATGTAAAGCATAATTAATTGAAATTTATTGACAAGTGGCATATGTTAAATATATTAATTATAACCAAGAGCAAGATACTTAACATTTTATGGTTTATGTTTTTTTATAGTTGGTATATGATAGTGAAAAATATGATAAAATAGTCATGTGATAATTTTGGTCTAGGAAAAGAATCTATTTCTATTTCTAGAAAAGTCTATAGTCCTTGGATAACTACACAGTGAGGCCTTGTTTTTTAAGTTTGGATTTATCCATTTGGAAAATGATGAAATTATAAATTAATTACCACCTATGCCAATATCTACTTAAGGGTATTAGGTATATATATTCATAAAGTGATGTGAAAATATACTTGAATTATAAAACCCTAGTTCTTGCTCAAACTAAATCAATATCAAATAAGGAGGTGGTGGGTGAAAGGTATTGAGTTGGACTGACCTTGGCCAATCCACATTGAATGACCAAGTATTATACTACATTTACAATACTCTAAAGAGGACTTACACTTGAATGTAGTTTTCCTATCAATTTGTATGTGTGAGTTTATGAATATATATAAGTATAGATGTTCCTTTCTCCTATTTTGCCCTTGGCATAAACATGAAAATGTGAATTAAGCCTCTCTAAACTTTACATCTAGATACATCAATTATATAAGTGAAAAAAGTGAAATTTTTTTTCTCTTAAAAAAATTTAAAGTTTCCTCTTTGAATGCCTAATAGTAGCTTTACATATATAGATCTTGATTTTGAATTAAGAGATATATTGGCATGAAAAATTTGACCCAACAAGACCCAAACGGTAAAAATTAAATACAAAAAAATAAATGTGACCCAAAAGGAATCCAAAATCTATGCTTAAATAGGTCTACACTTCACAAATAAACCATGGATGAGGATCTATCTAGAAACTATAGACTTGTCTTAAAAACATAAAATAAAAATATGATTAAAGAAGGGACCATAGATCCCCATGATGACATTGAAAGGATAAATAATATTTAATAAGTGAATAAAAAATTATATGAGATAACATGGAAAAATACCATAACCTAAACAATTATGCCAATAAGTACTTTATCCATCATCAATAATCTATACATGTAAAGTTATATAAAGGTATTGTTAAAAATAGGCTTGTACCAAATTTTTATGTCTAAACCCCCTATAAAAATTCTAAAATAAATATACATATAAGAATGATAACTTTCATATATCATAATAGTGCATAAATTTTATAGTTTTAGTGTCAATTTTATATATAAAACATATGTGTGTAAAATTCCCCCATAGGAAAATATGTCATGTACACTAATGTGGAAGTTATAGTTAACTGAATAATGTGTTTGAAACTTAAGAAATGTCAAGACATAACTAATGATAAGGACCTGAAATCCCCAAATAATGAAATAAAACATAAAATGAAAGTAATATAGCCTACTAAATTAATACATGTATAAATCATAAAATGCATATAATGAAACTACGAATGTCATGCCCATATGGGATGATTATTATAAATTTGTGCTCAAATAAACTCATAGAATAATATTGTGAATAATTATATGGTGATGTAAATTTGAAAGGGATATTTATAGATTCATCATATTTAAATTATTATGAACCATGTGTTGTAGAGAAGGGTTCAAAAATTTGTCTTAGTTGGTTCTTGGTTTATTACAACTAGGCACAAGCATGGGATATTTCCTTTGCTCAACATTTGAATACTCAACTACACCAACATGAATCCAAATAAGGCACAAGCCTATGTTCTCACCCAAAGCACAATTGAGAAGGAATTGGGTCCTGAATTAGGCTAGTTGTGGCATGGTGCAAGACATCAATAATCCAACTTGATCAATTCTTAGAAAGCTTAAATTAGATTTATAGGCACAAGCCTTTCATGGACTAAGCCTAGTGGCCTATAGGCACAAACATTTTCATGGACTAATCCTAGAATCATATGGGCACTTGAAGGGTCAAAAGGTTTCATTCATTCACATTACTCATGCTAGACTCATGCTCCTAATAAATATGGAATCCCTTGGTGAAATATCTATATTTATTCTCTCTACAGATTTATGATGATGTCACCATTTACTATAGGGAATCCATTAATGACATGAACCAAAAGCATGTCATGAACACTAATTAACATAATTGCATTTCAAACATGACATTACATCCATTACACATTTCATTATAATATAAAATATGCATAGACTAGATTCATTATGTGTTAATGCATTAATCTTCATCATTAATCAAGTTTAAAAATAGAGTATATAGTTTATGCCAGAGTATATATTCAATTCATTCTACTTAACGACTCAAAGGCTTATAGATGAACTTGTTCACTTACAAATGGAGCCTTCATGGCATCCATACTACCCCTAAGTCTAGTGGTTACTGAAGCTATGTCTACTGATAATTTAATTTGCTAGAGCTATGATGAAATTGTTTTGTTTCCCCACTCCAACTAGTTTGAGCTCCTTAAATAGATTTTAGGAGCATATTTTCCAAGTTGGAAGGTTCACACCAAGTGTTGAGATAGAGCTTGGTCATCATACTTGTCAGCTCCATAACCTTGAAAACTTTGTATTGTAGTTTCCACGTATCACTAATCCTAGGAGATGCCTTAAAGATCTAGGAGCCAGTTAGTCACCTACCAGTTAGTGCAAGATATATGTTTCATCCTCCAGCTAGTGCCAAAATGCCAAAATACCAATAATTATGCAAAATTATTCCTTCATGATGATGTGGATGTCATGTTGGTACAAATATAATACTTAATAAAAATAAAGGGCCCAACATCACCCCATACAAAAATTTTAGTCCATCCTTGGACTAGGCTATTAAGCTCTTCAAATTGAAAAACTCGGGCACACTTTCCTTGAGTTTGACACTAAAGTATTCAAAGTCCTTAATGAAGAGATTGATTTCCTTAGTGGTACTATATATTTAAATGGAATCAATAGTGAACATGAACACATCCATTTTCTGTAGCTCTTTCTAGAAGGCCTCAACATTTTTTTTTGCCCTTTCCACACTCCCATCTAGGATTACTCCTTGTTCATAGGTCTTAGTCTATAGAGTGAAAAAGAGTGATTCCAAGTTTTACTCTCAGTCCTTGATTTTTTTATTGAGCACATTTATGTTCCCCATAATCTATTCCCACTCTAACCTACTCATCAGATATCCTTATGCCATCATCTTCTCCTTTTCCTCCTTTACTTATTTTACGTGCATATATATAATGAGGCTTGGTTTGATAACATTAATAAAATGGCATCTAATGCATCCAAACCCTCTTGTAGTTTCATAAAGAGGTCTTATACCTCTTTTAGCTTACTAGATATATCATTCTATATCATGATGCATGGATCTTCTTCTTCTTCTTTTATTAGTTTGGGTTTTAACCTTGGAAGCATCTACTTCACTAGCACACAAATTTTATCAACCTTTAATAGGTCCAAAGTATAAATGCTGACTAGAAGAGATGGTTTGGATATCTCTATGCACTCACATAGTTTTTTAATCTTGAATTTAGTGGATTGTACTTCATCTTTGGATTTTTTGTGCAACTTTTTTTTATTTTTAGCCCTGCCATCATTGATGATATCTAACACATAGCTTCAGTGTCCATTTACATCAACACATTCCCATATCAGACTAGTTTTATGAAACGAGGGATTATAAATAGGGAGTCATATCCCTCATCAAGATCTTCTAAGCTCAAATTAGCCACTCTAGGTGCCTCAAAATGAGGCTCATAGATATAGTGATCAAATACAAATGAAATTTTTTTGTGCATCTTGGTTATCATGGATTGGGGGGCATAGTGTCATACATATAAATCTCTTCATCCACCCATATTTATTTTACCTTCTCCCTTATTCTCATCTCCTCATATCCTTCTCAATGATGGCCATGTTTGTTTTCTCTTCCTCCTCTTCATTGGTGCCCCTACTCTCTTTGATGGTCTCTTTAGAGGACTCACCTATTTGATCCTTAGGGGTTTATTCCTTGAAAATTTCCCCTTCATCTATTTCTTCCTCTTGAGGTTTCTCAATACTCATCTCTAGTTTAATTCTTTTGGTACTAGTATTGCCTTGTTGCTATTGGGGTTCCTCCACTATCTCCATTTGTTTTTCTAAGGTGCAAGTATCACCTTATTTTTGTTGATTCACCCCTTTAATACTTAGGAATACCTATTATGCAGCTTCTTATACCATCCCAGTTGAGGTACCTAACATTTATTTGACCATTTCAAATACTGGTCATGTGCTTACAAGAACCTTCATGGTCTTTTTCACTATCTTGGCCAATTATTTTTCCTTGGAAAGTCTCCAATTATCTTTAAGCATTAGTGCCTTATTAATGTCCTCATCGATCAAGCTTATTTTCTTCCAAAGCCTTCTCTTATCCTCTTCTATTTATAGAGGTAGTCTGGAGGGTTATTTATTGGATAAGGTTTTTGATGGCTCATATGTTTCCTCTACATCCCTAGCACTTAGATCATCTTCCCCTTCTTCTATCTATAAGATATATGTCCCTTCTCTATCTTCTTCAATATGCTCTTCAGTTCTAGGTGTGAGGGTCACCTCTTTCTCCATATCTACCAGAGTTATAGTAGGTAATGCAATGGGTCCCTTAGTATTTTTCTTGTGCTTCTTAATGGAGAAATCACTTTCTGTCATAAAGATCACACACTTATTAGGATATGGGTGCATAATTTTCTCCTTGGAGGTAATTTTAAACTAGATGTACTCTATGATCTCTTCAAGTTTCTCTCCCTATTTTTTTAGAGGGTCTTCTCCTACATATTTGGTGTAACCTTCCCTTCATCACCAACTAAGAGGGGGAAATCATCATCTTTTCTTAGATCACCACCCTTCTTGTGCATCTTAATTCAATATTAGATGTTTAATATTCACCCATTTATTATCACTATCTAGAGGGAATGAAGGTTCATCCTATCAGAGTCATCATCCTCATCTTTGGTGGCTTGGCTCTGGGGCACACAAACTAGTGCCTCAACCTACTCCTATATTGATCCATAGTCTTGATCAAGATATCCAACTATTGTGAATTAGGAATTATTCTTATCACCATCATGAAATACTTGGTATAAAATACATAAGGCAACTTGAGCCATTCAGATAGGTTCCCATTTGTGGGTGTTAGGTGTACTACATAGAAATGTTGATTTACAATAAAGGTTGCCATTCTCACCAAATGTTGGGGAAGATCCTAAGGGATGAACCATTAAATCCCAAAGGATTTATGTACCTATCACATCACCCTTTCACCCTTATCTTGTATTTATATGAGAAGTTGGGTGGTAAAATGAAGTATTGATACTTCATTACAAGGGATTCATGGTTGGATGGGAACACCCATAAGTTGTCATCATCTTCATTTGGAATACCTATCTCTTTCATCATAATTAGAATCAACATATATACCTAATTTAATTTTTTATGTACTCTATGGCACTCTTTTGCATTCTTAACAATATTCTCATCAATGAATTTGGAGGTGTTGAATTTTACCCCTTGGTGGTGGGTGATGCACAATAAGGTCTTACTACTGTCAAACCACCATCTTCCAGGGCATAGTTTGAAACTAACTAGGTGTGTTACTAACCTCATGTTTGGGTCTTAGATATCCTTGATGGATAATTTGAATCCTAACTTGTAGTAGCCTAGGAGCTTCACAACCCTCTCAACCTCCACTTCATCCTCTATTTGATGGATGTTTGCCCTTGTGCTTAAAAGCCTCATGATTATACTAATGAGGCTTAATGAGATCTTCATGCACCATTATGTGAAGTAGAAATGGTCACCATGTATGTGTGAGAGGAGGAATTACACCAATTCCTATAACTTACCAGAGCTCAACAGTTTGAATAGTTGCATTCCACCTATTGATGCCATTTTATCTTAAATGGAGATGTTGAAGAGTGTGGTACTTACCTTTTCTTCTTCCCCATGTCTACCATCCAATCTTGGTTTAATTCTTGTGTATTGATCCCTATTCAGTGGTTTTCATCTTTGATTTTTCACATATGTGTAAATGATACCCATTTTCCCCCACCATGACCTCTAGGGGAATTTCATCTCTCTATAAGTAAGTTTTGTGCTTATTTCTAGTTATATTACCGTGACCTTATGCCTTATACTAGTTGTGCCTCCCAATTCATGATGGATACTTATTTCACTTCTCATGATTTATTTACATCCTTATGCACCTATAATAGACCTTTACTTAGTCTCTTTTTTCCCATTTTGAACTAGCTACTATTTAATGCAGCTAGTTGATCTTTCTAAAGCCTAATTTTTTTTTGGCACTTCTCATAATCATGAGAACTAAGACTATGTATTTAGCTCTAAAACTTCCTATATTTTTAATGGTGACATTTTCATTCTATATATCTTATACTACCATATTTATCTCTCAATTTCTCTCCACTCACCTCCTTTTCAATTCAAAGTAGAATGTAATCTTATTATTGTTTAACCATTCTCATGTGAAGGGTTGTGGATGTTTTGGTTTTCATTGGTAGCATTCTCTAGTTTGATTGGTTTTGACTCTATTTGGATTTATTCTGGTTCAAATTATTTCAAGGTTTATAGCCAATTAATGTTTTCCATTCACCCATTTATAGTTTTTTTCAGCTACCTCATTAATGGTTGGCAATTAATGGCTTAGCAGTGCATGGATTTCTTAAAATTTACTAAACCCATGCAATCCACTAAAATCTACCACCAAATTCTCATTTATTGTAGATATTTATGATTCCACCATCATAGAAATAATTCTTCTAATGGTTTATTTAGTGAAGTGATAGGTGATTCAAATGGTCACTTTCTACTAATCGTTGGGTTGGTACTAGCTATCTTGATGGTCATTTTCTTATGCTTAGCTCAACTTGGTACAACCTTCACCCTTTTTACGGTAACCTAGGTGTAGTGCTTCACATGCACATGATTTATCCTCCTTGGTTCCATCTACTCTTAGTATTGTACTTCCTTACAAGTGTGTCTCTCTATCTTGATCAATTTCCTTGCACTTTCATGTCTGTTGCTTTGGCCTTCCCTACCCCATATAAATCCTTGCACTAGTCCTCTAGTGCTTCATTTTATCCTCTTGATTTATTATGTATGAATATATTATGTGCCTCCCATTTTTAACTTGTACTCACATCTTTCTAAACCTATCAAAATTCACATGCCTATAAATTTATGTGTTTGGCCTCAGGTGCTTAGAGATGATCTATGATTGACTAACCTGATTGGATTTATGCATGTAATTCCAAAAGAGTTATATTGTAGGCCTAAAAATTCCACACTTATTCACTCAACACAATTGAAATAAACATAAGGAAATATTTGGCTTGTGTCAAATTTTATTATGGTCAAAACAAAGAAACCAACTTGTGATCAGGAAGTTAGTATTTGATGGCACAAGTGCCATCTTAGTTACTGTATATCTTTAATATTTTATTATTGAAATTCTTAGGGAGAATTTCACCTATCAATGTGTGCAACTTGCATGTGCTAGTATCCAATATACTATGGATGATATAAGGTCCCATCCACATAATCTATAATTTGCCTAGATGCTTGAGGAACTTAGATTCATATATAAATACCAGTGCACCTTCTATAAATACCTTGAGCTTGATGTGCTTATTATGACATAGATTTTGGCATGCCTTTTCTATTTTTTGTTTCTATATTGATTGGGTGTGTGTCTCATCTAAGAGCTCCAAGTCTTCTAATCATGCACTCAAAGACTCTTGGTCATCCAATTAACCAATATGCATGATGTGTAATGAGGAAACTAAGAATTTCATAGGTAAAATGGCCTCTATGCTAAACACCAATTGAAATGGTGTAGCCTTATTCAAATACTTATATGTAGTGTGATAGGGCCACAATACTGTTGACACATGATCATCCCAATCTTTGTGAATAATGTTGCATATCTTTGTGAGGCATGTTCCCAATATCTTATTGAATTACTTAGTAGTTCTATTTTTGGGGGGATGGTAAGGTGTCATTTTATGGTGCACCACCTTATATTCAATTAGAAATATCTGAATAGTTTCATTGATGAAGTACGTGCCACGATCGCTAGTCAAGCTAAGTGGACATTCATAGTGACTAACGATATTCTCCTAGATAAACCTTATTACAATAGTGGCTATATAATCTTTGGTTGGCATTGCCTTGGCCCACTTGGTGAAGTAATTTGTGGCTACTAGAATGTATCATGCACCTATGCACCTCTTACAAGTAATAGGCCCAACAAAGTCAATGGCCCATTTTTGAAATGGCACTTGGGCAAGGATGGGTATGAGAGGCATCTCATCCTGGTGGTTTAACTTTCTTATGTATTAGAAGATGTCATAAACTTTGGTATATTATTTTACATCTTGAATATATTTATCCACCATAAGCTTGATTATACTACCTTATGCACTATAGCATCTCCAACATAATGGCTTTAGAAATCCCCTCATGTGCCTCTTGTAATACTAAGTCTTGCTCATGTTATAGGATACATTAGTATATGACCTCATCATGGCTCAATTTATAGAGTTCCTTGCCAATGAGTTTAAAAGGGGTAGCAAGAACTATGAGTTGCTTTTTTTCCTTAGTCATCATGGTTTGGGGTTTAGACCCAAAGGTCATAAATACGATGATCTCTACCAAGTATTCAAGGATGCGTTAGACTCTATAAAGTTTCATGTTAGGCATATCATCTTTAATAAGTGTTATTGAATCACCAAAGTTGATGTAAGATAGATGGTCTATCTACGCTCAAGTTTTGTCTTTTAGGTTTTACTAAAATAGAGGACTATAACTCTTGAAATAAATAATCCATTGACAAATGTGCTCATAGAGAATAAGCTTATTTACCAGGCACTTAAGTTCCTCATGATTAGTGAAGAAGATGAAGGGTGTGGCCAATAAATACCATTGAAATGTTTATAGGGCATAGACCATGGCAAGATCCTTGTGCTTAGTTGTGGTGTAGTTTTATTCTACCTTGGTTATTTTTTTGTTGGCAAAAGAAAAGAGATGATCCATTTTTCCTTCACCTGGTTGTGATAGAATGGTACTGACTGTGATGCTAAAGGCATTGACATGGATATGGAATGGATTTGGCTAGTCAAGAAATTACAATATCAGTGCACTTGTTAGTTTGAGCTTCAAGGTCTCAAATGCATCTTCCTATGATGTACCCTAATAAAATGGGCCATCCTTTTGCAAGAGATCTTCTAAAAACACCACAATCTTGGCATAGTTCCTTATAAACATCCTATAGTACATTTAATATCCAAGAAAGTCATGAAAATATTTATATATTGATGGTGTCTAGAGCTAGAGGATGATAGAAATCTTTACTAGATCAATGATCAGACCATATTTATAGATAATGTGCCTAAGCAAAGTGCCAAATGATATTGTGAAAATACACTTCTTGAGGTTCAAAGAAATTTTTAGTTGCCTGCACCTTTTAAACATAAGGCATGCATTGTCATAGTGATCCTTTACAAACCCATACATAATCCAATCATCTAAGTATACTAGGAGAAACTTATGAATGAAGTCTTTGAAAGTGGTGATCACTACTCAAGAGAACATAGTTGGTACATTCTTTAGTCCAAAGGGCATCATATTGTATGAAAAACAACCCCATTCAGTTATAAATGTGGTTTTGGGCTTGTCCTCCTTCTCAATCTAAACTTAATGGTATCCTAAGAACCCATCAATAAAGGTATATATCTTGTAAACTATGATGCCATCCAAGACTTCATCAGTAAATGGAGTCAGAAAGTGGTCGGTTAAGCAAGTGGTGTTCAACAATCTATAGTTGACATAAATTTGGATGTGCCCATCCTTTTTGATGCTAATGACCATGGGGCTAACCCATTTGGATTATTATATGGGGTAAATGACACCTTCAATTATCATGTTGTTGATCTTTATCTTGACTTTAGAATGAATCTTTGAGTTCATCCTATAAGGTTACTTCTTGATGGGTCTTGTGCCATCAACTAGATTGATTCTCATCTTGTTGAGGGATGGGTGTGTTCCTTTCATATCTATATATTTTTGAGGAACAAGTCTTAGGAGGTCCACAATATGTGCCATCTTTGTGTCAAGCCAATAGGCACCCAGAGTGGCAATATTTGGTTCCCTTTCGGAATCAATATATACCTTTGTAGTTTTTAAAAACATGCTTTAGGGTTCATTATTATCCTAGTGCAAATCCTTAACCTATTTTTTTCCCTCAATTGTCTCTATCTAAATATGGGTAGGGTATTCTTATTTTGGGGTGATATCCTCAACTTAGCACACTAACTTCCTTTTGATTGTCAAATTATTCTAGTTACATACCTTTTATGTGTCATTATCTTCATTGCTAGAATCATTGTTGAGAGTTTTATCTTCAAATAAGTTTAGGAGTGCTAACCCTTTTTCACCAAACATGTCTTTTATGTGCTCTCCCAATATTATAGTGTCCTCAAACACTAACCTTTAAACTACCTATAGTGGCTCAATCAATTCAAGGTTTTGTGATGAAAAGGAGGTGTGAAAAGACCACTCCTTAAGGGCATCCCAATTGTCTGTCTTGTGGCACATATCATTGACAATGTACCATGCCCACACCCAAGTTTTCAAGGTCTTATATAATATATATACCCATAGATTTATTGGGTTATTTTCACCATAGAGGGTTTACATTTCTTTGTAAAGATGTACACATGTGTTATAGGGTCAGAGTTGCTAGAGTAGGTTGAGATGTCTAGGTCCTCCTTATTCTTTTTGAATCTAGTGAAAATGGTTATCTTCACATATTTCCAAGTTTACAACCTAGGATTATATATTATCCACCAATGAACAATAATTCTCTTCAATATATACACTAGTTCACCCATTCTATCCACCTATTTTGGGGTGTATGATTCAAGGTCATGAACATATTATTCCACTAGATTACTCCCTTCATATCTTGGAAAAATTACAAGTTTACCCATACTTAGGTGAAACACTCTCTTTCCCTTCTTCTTGGTATAAGGGACCCACCTTTTAAAGGCCCGATCAATGTGGACCCATCTTATCTTTACTAGTTTTGGTGCCTTTACTCGAACCAAATAGAACCTTTGACCAGTTGTCTCATATGCTTCCTTGACCCATTAGTTAAAAATAATGTTAGTAGTGTCTGAGGTTTATTATCCATCCTCCCAAGAGATAATTCTTTCATCATTTCGGTCTAAAGTCTTAGCACCTTATGTTGTGATGTTATAAATGTGGTTGATCTCATCCTCAATGTCCATGATCTCTCTATAGGAGGTTCTTGGTCATTTGAGAGGGGTATAACTACCCTCTCCTTTCCAATATCAAATTTCATGTAACACCTTTTAAATCACATATTTGTATTATTTACATAATACCATGGACTTAATAGAAGCATCAGGTAGTTATCCTATTATACTAACTCGATCACTTCAAAGTCAATATAGAATTTAGTGCCTATGATATCTATAGTTATGCTCTTTAAAATTCTGATAGGTTGTGCCTGGGTCTTATTATCCATGAAGAGTACATGAGGGAAAGGCCTCAAGTTTGGCCTACCCATTTTCTCCTAGGCATTCTTTGTCAAGATGTTAACCTTAATGCCTGTGTTTATAAGGACCTCATAGTAAAACTAATTATCAATAGTGGCATTCACCAAGAGTTCTTAGTTGTATTATGCATTTTGTGTATGTCAAACTTCTTTCACCCTCTCCCTGCATGATATAGTGACCTCAACTTGATTTTGACCTTTATGCTCTAGCAACAAGTTATTCAATAGTGGCAATATTCTTTCTATCTGTAGGAGGTGCAGGATCTTAGTTAATTATTATATCTCAACTTCTTAGCTATCCTGCTTCTTATGAGAGGTAGAAGTCTACACTTCTATGTCTCACACTAATTGGATTTACCCTTATAGGTTTTGGATTACACTTATAGCCTATTGTAATACATGTTTTTAGCATGCTAGTTCTAGGTATGGTATATCTTTGGGTTCAAGCCATATTCATCACTCAATATGACCCTTATTTTCATATTCTAGGCATAACTAAGGTACTAGTACAACTGGTAGCTGAGTGGTAAATCCATTGTGAGTAGTTGCCTTTAGTTGGACTACCTCTGTGTGAGTTGCTTATGCCTTTGAGGTCCATTTTTCCACTTTTTGCTTACACCTGATCATTATTGTGCCCTTGTCTATACTAAGCCTACCTTAGGTCAATGTTTTATATAATTTAGGGCATTATTCAACCTTATGGAACCCTTGAAAATACCCACACATGGGATGTGTAGGGCAGTCATGTTGATAATTCTTTATTGAGCCACACTTATAATATGAGTAAGATGAGAACCTTATAGCACCAAACCCTTTGCCTCTCCCTCTGGCACCTTATTGCATTCCAAATCTTATGTTATATTGATCATATCCTTCATTTTCTTGTTTATCCTACCCTTTAACTGCTGTGGTGGCATATCATACACCTCTTTCCATGTTCTCATGTATTTCAACAATCACCTAATAATCAATAATGATATGGGTATAGGCATCTTAACAATTGATAATACATGGCTATGTTGACTTGGTTGGTACATTGTAATAAAGAGTAGTTTCAAACATTATTCACCTCTCAACAGACTTCAAAATCATTCCTTTGTGGGTAGTTAGTTCTATTATGGTCTTCTACTTCACAATCAATGCACCATTATCCACTTCGATCATCATGTGATGAGATAGTAGTAAGATTTTGGATCTAGAAGGACATATATTCAATCTACACCTATAGAAATGGGTTGATCCTAATATCTATACTTTCAACTACTTCTACTCTGAGTGAAATTTCAAGTGTTTCTCTAGGGTTTGTAATGTCTTATGGAAAGTGCTCTTTAGAATATCATGATCAACCCTCTAATGAAACACTTCACATGCTAGGAAGGGTGAATATAATATGGGAGATTCTATAAGATATTTTTGAATTTTTCATATATAGGTTCACACTTTCTTATATTCCTTGGGTAATCTATTTTAGCACAACAATGTTTTGTTGTTTAAACTTTTGAATGTTAAATTCCTTAAGAATGCATCCTTCAGGGTATCA
Organism: Torreya grandis; assembly: GCA_037957365.1. Classification (NCBI taxonomy): domain Eukaryota; kingdom Viridiplantae; phylum Streptophyta; class Pinopsida; order Cupressales; family Taxaceae; genus Torreya; species Torreya grandis. Next base: position 1,948,308 of record JARHVA010001118.1, on the reverse strand, counting down.
TAGTTGACCATGGCCTAGTTAAGATCAAATTTATTATACTAGGTATGGGAACGATCAAGCAAATTGGTCATACATTGGGTCACCTTACACTTAGATTGGGTTATGCCTCTTGCATGCCATTATAGTTCACACTTCAACACATGCTCTACAACATTCTCCATGTTGTGATACTCTAGAAAGTTCATGGCCATTTCATATTAGATTTATTATGGGGGGTAGCTAGTATCTGAAGTGCTTGTCCACCTAGTGTCTATCTTGTTGGTGGTCCTCTAATGCTTTTAACCACTAGGTTAGGCACTAGTGATGTCATTACTACTAACACCATTGATGTCGATGGCATTGTACTTCTTACTTATTGTGTTAGATCACATCTTATGGCTTGTTTCCCACTTTTCATTAATGACATCCACTGAGTTGGTATGCACATGTTAAATTTATATTATTGTGAGCTAGTTCCCAATGGTATAGAGGTAACTGGGATCACCTCCTTGTATATAATAATATATTCAATCACAAATTTGAAATCCAAGTCTATAAACTATCTAAGATCTAGGTCATCAATAGAGTCAATTATTACCTATGTACTTTCTTCAAGTGGGGGATCTAGTGCATGGGCATGTGCCATAGGTTAAAAGGGGGTATGTGCATCAATCATATCTATGGTCACCAAATCCTATAGAAACTCAATAAATTATACACCTATCAAGTATTGAGATCAATCCATAATTTCATTATATTTCTCATCCTCATACTACTATATTTAAATAGATCCTTCCCCATTCCCTTCTCACTTGTTATGGGTTCTCTT